>OW285239.1:65474640-66074640 GCA_935421215.2 Melolontha melolontha
TTTACGACGTTTCCTGAACTACCAATAGACAATTACACGTGCTGATGTTTTATCTTTAAATGTTAATAGAAATCAATGCATTCGTAGTTCTTTAAAAAAGACAACTTTAAAATCACAAAGGTAGTCTTTTCATTCGAATAATGCTTAAAGGCAGGTTGTTAATGTTATTCCCGTATTTATAATGTATCAAACAATTTTTATAGTCACTGAGGTTGGTATATCTCAATAATTTCAGTGTTACTCATATTACTTTTACAGTAAAGTACGCAAAACGCAAAAGCAGACATAAGTAATCGCAGTTGTAAAATTCGGTTGATCTAAACCGAATTTTATAATGATCTAAACAAAATTATTTTTGCTCTGTCATGATATATCGTTTCTTACAAAATAAGTTCATAATTGGTAGTTAAAATATGTAACTCATAAAATCTTAAAAAATATGTATAATACAAGTATGTCGAAAGCAATAAAAGGCTTAAACACATCCTTATGATATGGTTTTATTTAGGATTTTTAGACTGAACTTATATCCATTAGTATTTAGAACTATAGTCGCCTATTTAACCATTTCCTAAGAAAGAGCTAGATTCTGAACAACACCGATAACAAGAGAAGAAAAGATTGGGACAAACTATTATGATCGTGAGTTTATTCTTTTGAGTAAATTATGGATTACTGGGAACGTAAATAAAAAATAAAATACACGTTTATTACACTTCTTCGTACAGATGCACTTCAACTATTTTTTTTCTCATTTCGACAAATAAATGTATAAAATACGATAGATCTCAGTCAGATATGTTATATGTTACTGCATAACACTTGCAACTAAATAATTTTTACTTTATTTTATTTTCACTTATAGTATGCGAGTCCAGTACAGGTTCACTGCTAAGAATGCTTCTATTGCTACTTTTCATCTATTTTCGCACCCTGTATATTTTAACATAATTATACATATTAGACGGAATGCCAATTTTTGCATAATTTATTCTTTATATATTCGCTCATTGGCTTATTTTTGATATGTATGTCATTTTTATATATTCTCCACATAGCCTTCAAACATTATTTATGTCTGTGAAAGTGCATTGTAGGAAGCTTGCATCTATGTTGTTGGTAATGTAAGAAATCTACATGACTATGTCCGACGATACCGCAATTAGCGGAAGAAGAGATTGTCAATCAGCGGCGGATCACCGAAAGGAACGGTCCTTAACTGAATTCGGCATCGGACAAACGTAGTAAGAGCAGTCGAGTACAAAGAGCGGCCCTACAGAAAGCGGCGAACCAATTCAAAGACCGGTTCCAAAATAAAGTGGCGAATCAGTCCAAAGTGAGGTTCCAAGAACGTGAATAGGCCACGTTAAAATTAGATATACACAATAAAGTATAAATGCATACACGAGGAAAATCTGTACGAAAGTGTAATTAAATACGTTGGTCCCTGTGTAAAATAGATTCACGTACGAATAAAGTGTTTAAAGTTCATAGAAAATAAGAACCAAACAGTGAAGTGCCTATACTTTACCCAAGAATATAAAAGTATATATCTGTGCATATTGCACTGACGACTACTCCGAACAAGAAGAACCCTACCTACGCCGTTCTCTACAAGGCAACAGTCGACGCGTAGGCTGAATCTAGAAGAATATTCACCATATGTGCTAAGTGAAAATGCGCAATGTGTGTATACATAAATGACAATAAAAGAGCTCGCCATTTATAATTATAAGTTCCTAAATATAACCAAATCAACTTGTAGTAGCCTACATTTAGTTTGTATTCATTTGTAATTTTACTCCGTTATTTGTTATATTAAACCATTTATATGTTAATTTTGCCAGTTTGTTTAATTTATCGAATTTACCGCCATATATATTAATAAACAGAGCGTTTCTGATACCATTTGAATGCGGTCATTTATTGACATATTAGTTGATTGTATTTAGCATATTAAAAAGTAGTGTTTTGATATTTCTTGCATCTTTCAGAATCTAAATCGCCTTGAGAAGTTAATTACACAAAAATAAGCAAGAGCAAGATCTATGTAAAGTAAGTAGTATTCTGTGTATTATTTATACCTCTCAAATAACGCCAGGTGCCATTTGATTTATTTTATGCTAGTCGAAACATTTCTCAATAAATAGATTGTCACCCCTCACCACGTACTTTATTTATTTTTATCATATAAATGCTAATTAACTTTTAAGGCGCCTAAAAAAACTTTTTAAATTTAACAATAAATATATTCATTAAAAATTAAAACAAAACAATAGGTATGGTAACAATGTTTACAAAATTAACATAAATAATGAAAACAATTGAATGACACTTCTTATTTTAAATTTTACTATTTATGGTATTTTTTAGTTCTTAGGGGTTGTGCTAATTATACTGGACTGAACGATCCTGGAAGAATTCATGGATGATCTAAAGACGGCAGACTATGTGCCCACACTGTTAAATTTAATAAATAATACACATAAGGTGTATTAGATAAAAATGTAGATTTTACAAAATTAGCCTTTTTACCAATACTGAAGATCCATTGTACAGATAACAAAGAGCGCTTTAACTATGCAAATATAACATCCTTTTTACCAATACTGAAGATCCATTGTACAGATACAAAGAGCGCTTTAACTATGCAAATATAACATTTCTCAACGTCGAACAATCCTTTTCAGTATATAAACATATATATATTAAATTTATTATATTATATTAAATTTTACAGTGTGGGCACATAGTCTGCCGTCTTTAAATCACTTCTTCTCTACATACAACGAATACCGTCACCACATGTATTAGGCATCGTAGTGTGTAATCCAAGGTGTATATGCCAAATATTGCAACAGTGCCGATGCATTTTAACTTGTATATTCAGACTGTGAAAACATTATTAATTATTAAATTAATTAATAAATCAAGAATATATTTTTTAATAAAAAGATTTGTTTACGTTATTATTATTATTAAAATTAAAACATAGGTATATTCATACTGTTGACATTCAAAGCTCTATTTAAGAAGTAAAATGTACAATGGTGTGGAAATCAGCTGTTTCTTTTATCCAACAATTGAATTTCACCCGGATTATGAGAAATTCTCCACAAGCCAGATGCGTACTCGCTCACCGAATAAACAGACTTAGTCTGTGGTAGCGAAGTTATCCCACCACCCACCACTATTAGAATATTGAAACAATAAGTAACAAGGAGAACAGTGTCTAACAATAAGACGAAGATAAAGTGAAAATTTTAGACGTACATTACGCTTTAACAAGGGAAGATGTTGCTACTAAATGTTACTAAAAGCGCTTGCTAGAGCGCAGCACAAAGCGTCTTATTTACATAACAATTTAAATACTTATTAAATGTTATTCGTAAGAACGGGACCGCCTGTAATAAAGCGCGCACCATTGGAGTTACTAAACAAAACTTTACGTAATAAATATTTAGTCTTAATTGTGTCTTACCACGGTTTCTCTTTTAATTTATATATTACGTTTTATATATGCTATAATTTCACTCACTCGCTAAATTTTGTGGGAATTAGGCTACTGGTCGCGGTTAATTTTTAGTTTTATATGCATACCATACATCTTTATTCTACATGATTGCACTCGCGTGAAATCCAACTATTTACTTTTGTTGATATAATATTGTTATGTGAACATAAAGAATTACATTACTTTAGCCAATCTATCTGTAGATAAATAGGACGAACCCTATAATATGTTTCCTCAACAAAACATGATATTCAGTATATCTGTATGATTATATTATTTCATTATTTAAATTGAAACTAAAAATAAGTTGTAAAATAATGCCAGCTGCAATTAATTACAAGTAGTCGAGAAATAGATATCTAATGCAAAAGCGTCACCTAAACGATGACCAGTGAACAGATTTATGTATTTGTCTGGAACCAGAGGATTGCTTTAAGATCAACATCTGATCTCCTAATCAATACATGGACTTAAGTGTCAGATAATTCCTTTCTACTTGTTTTCAAGGAATAACCGCAAGAAATTTTTTTCTTGAAATATAGCTTTCATTCTAAACTATATAAATAGTCAAATAAATAGCTAATATTTTATTTATACTTCCATTTTTATCTCTTTGCAATACTTTAATTAAAAAACAAAAAGCAAGTTTAATTTTGAATGCAATTGGCTACAACAAAAACTTTTTTGAATAATTCAAGTCTTTCTTCCTTAGATTAGGATTGAGGCTGCCCGCATTGATTACATTTCATAGAAGCCGATTTCATAAATACGTTACTATGTTTAAGTTAGTATTTATAATAAATATGGTACAATGAAATACTATTTACAAATTAAGTCGACACAATCGTCGTAATCCTATTAGTGACTGTTTGTTGTAAGGCTTTGAAATTTTACACAATTATCTTGAAGCGATGCAACAGACATAATCTGCACGCCACTAGCTTAATTGTATCATATAAATTGCTTAATGCTAAGAAGCAATTGAAATATACTGAAATGGTTTACTGAAAATAACCCTTATCACAATGTTGTTATTAATAGATTCATGAATTAATTCAGGATTAATGCTACATTATGGTAAGCGTTGTTTTCAATTATCTTTTAAAGAGTTCTGACAGTTTCTGATTTAATCAGATATACTAAGATTAGGAAAGTATTTCTTTGGAGATTGTGGTTAAGTAAAAACTTAAAAAAGGTATATAATTACTTACCACAATTACTAATCGTATCCTAAATATGTATTTGGACAACTAAGTTGTTATCATCAGTAGGTAAAAACCACTAATCAAAGTGTCGCACATGGGGCACAGTAAAGCTAACACATATAAAACGCAGCAACTTTACACGGCGCCCACGTATACACTCAACAGTGTATCAACAACCGCAAGGATCTCGATGCATACGAAAGTATTCATATCGTTAAAAACAAAATTAATACGTTTAACTCGGATAACGGTCATATCCCAAACAGTTGCCTTTTTTTATTCTTAGAAAAGAGGTAGAAGAAGTACAGGGTGCGAGATTAAACACATGTTGTTGCCCTTTTTTTTAAGAGGGGGTAAGTTGACGTAATTTTAGTTCGTGTATTTGTTTTAAATTCAGTGTATTCGTGGACGCCGTATAAAGTTGTGTGCGATTCTATGTGTTAGCTTTACTGTGGCCCATCTTCTACACTTTGATTAGTGGTTTTACCTACTGATAACTGATAACAATTTAGTTATCGAAATACGTATTTAGGATCCGATTATTAATTGTGGTAAGGGGCTTTATAGCTTTTTTGAGTATAAAAATATGCGTAAGTGGCAACCATACAACAAATACATATATACTTCAACATAATTGAATAAACCCCATAGCAATATATTATTGAATTTGTTTTCGAATATACAGTACGTTCAAAAATAGCCGATTGTGTTATTACACCCGAAAAATTAGTATTAATGTTAAAGGATTTCACAATTATCTTCAATATGCCACCGTGGTTATTTTTCCTTATCTTTTTCTTTTCTAGATTTTATTATTTTAGATACTAATGCAGTACAAAATGCATACCACATCATTGTTCATTATCAATCATCATTATCTTGTTTGTCCACAACATAAATTGTTTTTCAACAGTTACAGTAGAAATAAGATACATCTTCTGATTACGACAGCAGCAATACAAAACACATACATGTACGTTAGCAATTTTTGTTCTTCATCAAATTCTCCGCTATTTATTCTTTTTAAAGTTATATCATCCGATAGTCATCTGGTGCACAAGACATGCAATCCGTTTCCTGGTATATATATATATATATATATATATATATATATATATATATATGTATATATAAGCTTTCACACACAGACAGCAACACGCAGATGTATAACATTCATATGGTCTTTTTCAAGAGATTATATTTCATGTGCCAGAATAGTATCGGTTTGCGAAAAAGTCACACACACATACGTACATAAGGTCCAGCACAAGTGCTTAGAAAGAATATGTATACGTGGGCACATTTACGGGATTTTACGCCACGCCATTCATAACTCTTAAGGCAATATGGAACACAGAAATCCGGTGGATTAATTGGGGCGATTAATTATTGTGCCGGGAACAGACGAGATTACGAGGATATAGTATACAGTTTGTCTATAAAATAAGTAATTTTCGGTTTCATATGTGTAATAAATAAAGTCAACAAAATAATAATAACTAAGTATTAATCATCTAGATGCAATAAAGTATAGACTAAAACAGAATAACGTTTTTAGATAAAAAATTCTAAATGTACATACGCTAAGAGAAATTCACACATTAACAAAATATTGCTATATATATAGTCTTCTCAAACAATGCGTTGTGCGTAATATTTAGGACTGCCCACCTTAATTATATCCCATAGACACCGATTTCATGAATACGTTAGAAGTTATAATTTATATGGCACAATTCAACACTATTTACAAATTGAGTCAATAGTAATCTCAAACAATACAATAATCCATTCGTATTTACCGTAAATTAATTAGTGGCTGTATGCCGGAATGCTTTGCAACTTTATTCAATAGTTTTGAAGCGACGCAACTGACTTCTAATCAAGAATGAACAGCCCTAGTAATATTTATTTACTTAATTAAAGAACTAAAAAAGAAAATAGTATTGGACAAATTTTTAAAAGTTTCAATAACAAATAAATAATAACGATGAAACTTTGCAATCGGTGTTAGATCTCTTACAAAAAGTCACTTCAAAAATAAAATCTCCGTACGTCGAAATTGAAATATGGAGAATTTAGATCTAGTGCGCAAATGTAGATCTCGATTTCCGGGTTGGAACGGCGTCGAGTTAGGCATAATTGCCAACGTTTCGTCCACCGTTGCAAGGGATATCTTCAGGGCTGTACGTAGATGTTTGTCGATTCGCAGTAGCTTAAAGTTTGCAATTACGCCTAACTCGATGCGGAAACCGAGATCTACATTTAGAAAACGACCGTGGAAACCGACGAAAACGTTTAGTGAGCAAATATTTTGTCGAAACCATTTCTTTTCTTTTTTGAATTATATATAGTAGTACTATTTTCTTAACGGCATTTGTTCCTATCTCTTATAGAGAGAACGTTCTACAAAAGCAATTAATTTTGATTTACTTTTCAAAAATTATGATATTGTATCGTTTGCAATTTACAAATATATCAACTTATAAATTAAGACAAATAAAATTAGATGTTAGCCAATTACATTATAAATTATACGTTTAGTATATGTTTAATCTATTATAAATACTTAAAAGTAGATATTAGAAGCCTTTTTAATTCAACACAAATACTAACAAGAATTGTTCATAAATAATTTACGGAAAACTAAATGAAATTTTAAATAAAATATAGATCTTGATATTAATTATTTATAAAGATGTATAGCGTTTAAGAAATATAATCTATATTTCATGAGTGAGGCTATTAAATCTTATTACAATATATGTAATGTAATGGGATTTAATATCCTCTCATAAAGTATAAATTATATTTATTAAACGTTATAGGTACATCCTTTTAAATAATTCACACTAAAACTAAATTTTTTTCTAAAATTTCATTTGATGTTCAGTACATTAGTTTATGAATAATTTATGTTAGTATTTGTGTTGAATTAAAAAGGTTTCTAATATTTACCCTTAAGTATTTATTATAGATTGAACACTGAAAATGTCATGTTAATTATTAATTTGATTTGCCTTAATTTTTAAGTTGATGGAATTGTAAAAATTGTAAAATTATTCTAAATATACCCAATCTAAAGTACACAGCCATATGTTTGTAATATCAATATTATTCCTTCTACAACCACAACATTCCCAGAAAAATAATGATTGTTTCTTCATGTTCAGAAATCATTGTATTTAAAATTATGACAGAAACTTAACTCACAATAGGTACATAATATTTTTGTTTTGATTTTGCGTTAGTGATTATAAAAGTCTTTCTTTGGAGACTGTGGTTAAGTAAAAACTTAAAAAAGGTATATAACCCCTTACCGAAATTATTAGTCGTATCCTAAATACGTATTTCGACAACTAAGTTGTCATCATCAGTAGGTAAAACCACTAATCAAGGTGTCACACATGGGGCACAGTAAAGCTAGCACAACTGATCACGCAACAACTTTACACGGCGTCCACGCATACACTGACTTAAAAATACAAATATATCGACTGAAAAGTACCACAAAATTACCTCTCTTAAGGAAATGGCACCAACATGTGTTTATACTCTTTTTGAACCGTCTACGATCTTTTTACTTCCTTTTCTAAGAATGAAAAGAGAAGGCGATCGGTCCCTTATCTCCATTCATAGAGTTCTGTTTGTTTTTAGCGATATGAATGCTTTCGTATGCGTCAAGATCGCGGGGATTATTGATGGCCTTGACAAGTTTTAACCCTTTGATCGACATATTGTGTAGTGTATTTAAAGCATGGTTGGCAACGTTAGATTTTTCTGGTCTATTGTATTTAATATGTGATATGTGTTCTTTAAACCGGGTATTATTGATCGTTTTGTTTGGCCTATATATTTCAAATTACAATCATCGCAATTAATTTCGTATATACCTGATTTCGAATTAAAATTAACTTTATCTTTGGTATTCCCTAGAAAACTTTTGATAGTATATTCGGACCGAAAGGCAACTTGGAAACCTCGTCCTTTCATAACTTTATTAATGTTTTCCGCGATAGGGTGGCTCCTCCTGGTTACTTTGAGATACCAAACTTGTGGATTCACAGATTGTATTTTTTAATTTTGTTTTTCTTCTTTCACAATATGTCGATTAAAGGGTTAAAACTTGTCAAGGCCATCAATAATCCCCGCGATCTTGATGCATTCGAAAGCATTCATAACGCTAAAAACAAATAGAACTCTATGAATGGAGACAAGGGACTGATCACCTACAGCTGTCTCTTTTCATTCTTAGAAAAGAAGGTAAAAAGGTCGTAGATGGTTCAAAAAGAGTATAAACACATGTGGGTGCCGTTTCCTTAAGAGAGGTAATTTTGTCGTACTTTTAACTGGATATATTTGTATTTTTAAGTCAGTGTATACGTGGACGCCGCGTAAAGTTGTTGCGTGATCAGTTGTGCCTAGCTTTACTATACCCCATGTGACAATTAGTTGTCGCAATACGTATTTAGGATACGATTAATAATTGTGGTAAGGGGTTATATACCTTTTTTTAAGTTTTTAGTGATTATAGATAATTTAAACGAAATCCGCCTCCCTCATAATGCTATCCATTGAATCTACTTAGACATTTTTGATGTACGCTCCATCTAATTCACAGATCTATCACATTTAGAAAAAACGGTAATTTGATAAATCTATTGATGCTTTATCAAAACAGATTATGGTATACGGTTATAGATTCTCTTTCAACAATACAACTTATCATAAGCTGGAGGATCACGCGGCTACTTGACAAATACTTCACAATGCAATCGGCTTTCGATTGATATAAAATTTGTATCTACATTATACTACACTATTTGATAACTTTCCATAAATGTGCCTCGCACAACCCAATAACGAAATTTTAGAGAGACTTTTTTCGTAAAATTAATAATTTTCTTCTAATTTAGTTCATAAAAAACGTTAATATAAAGCATTAAATTTTTGACTTTCAATATCCATATTATCTTTGATTCGTAAAATATAATCCATAGAAAAAATAATATAATTAATAATATACAGAAAACTAATAACCATTTATTTCCATTTCAGTGACCTCAACGAGCTCTTTAATCTCAACAATAATGAAACGTAAGATAAACTTCAAGGCTGGCTATACAAGTTTCGTGTGGTCCGAAGATTGTTTTCCTTTTCCTTTTTTTCTTTTTTCATTCTTTTCTCATTTCCTTTTCCCTTCTTCAATTACTTTTAAAAATTAAACACATTGATGTAGGTAGTTTTTTTTTTCTTCAGTGATGATAACACGGAACTTTAATTCTGTACCTGCCTTACAAGTCGTCAAATAAATATCAAAAATTATATATATAAAGTAAGCATTTCTTAAACTAAAAGGCCTCGAGTACATATTTTTTTTAATGTGTTTTACTTTAATAGTGGAAATATTTACGTCTGAAATGAATTGTAAAAATTTTATAATTTACCTGAAAATAATATTAGAAAGACAAATCGAACCTGCCTTATTACGTACTATACAGTACTTTCAATTTTTATTATTCAATTTATTTTATTAACTAACGCTACTTGGTTGGTCTTTTTAAGTTATTCGGATCCGTTTATGGAATCATCGTGTGGCTTGCGATCCCTACTATTTCTTTTCTTTATAAATGATTTACCATGTAGTGGTTTCACCTGCTTATTGTATGCCGACGATTGTGAACTATATAAATAAATTAATTCCCACTCCGACATGAATCCATTAGAGAATGATTTAGATAATATAGCGGTGTCAACTAACAATTTCCATTTGAATATACATACAGGCTGGCCCATTAGTGCGAGGAAGTCCAATATTTCGTTTATTACAACACATATCAAAATATGTTTCAAATAGAAGTTGTAGCAAGTGCAACACTGCATATTTGTAAAATAATTGGAACTATACAGGGTGCTCAGATTAGTCGAGGCGTTTAACCGAAATATTTGTTTAAATGGCATGGTAGCTATATTTTTACATTATCGCAATCAGTATAACGGTGTACATAAGTCACTAGATTTTTTCGACAAAATTTAACCGCGTTGCCAAATTATTGCGAAAAGTATGAAATTTTAGAGAAAATTGCATGATCATAAATGTATCTCATAAAAGTTTACTAATAACATGTAAAGCGAAATTCTTCTTAATTACAAAGAGAAAAAGTTTATTAAACATGTGGCACAAGAGTATTTCTTTTCATACACAGGGTGTTTAATATGAAGGCACAAAATCATCACATTTTAATAGGTCAAAACTTTTTTTTTCAAATGAAACACCCTGTATATTATTGCACAATTTTGTAAAGCTACTAAATCCCTTCAATTTATGTGTATACCATATAGCCTCTAAAACCAATAGTTTCAGAGGAATTACCGTTTTATGAAATTCTTATTCTACATAAATTCATTTCGAAATGCGACATAATTTATAAAATTTATTAACCCTAAGTAAAATATAAAAACATAAATTTCTTTTCTTCTAGATATCTACAAAACAGTTACTTTATTAAATGCTCAAAATGGCCACCATTTACTTCTAAACAATAATACATGCGGTCCACAACAACATCTTCAGCGGCGAGGTCGAAGTATTCTCCTTGGTTTCTCGTCGTCGAATGATATCGGGACTTGGAGACTTGGAGATCGACGGTATTAATAGTAGAAGTAGGGATCTGGGTGATTTCGGACTGGCCAATGGCAGAAGTAGGGGTGGGGGTGACATTTTCTAATTTATTATTATACTACTGTCAAGAATAAGTAGTTTACTATACCTACTCTACATTTCGTGTTGCAAAAATGAACTTCGACAATCAAGAACTGAACTGATAGATATGGTTTTTGTTCTGAGTGAAAGTTTAAAAAATTGCTTATTTGCCTCAAGATTATATCATGAAAAATATCCACTTAGAAGGCAGCCTAGAAAAGAAGCATTTGAAAGTTTATTGTTGAGATTTACACAAACTGGAAATGTTGCATATCCAAAAGGTGAAAGAACAGAGACTGCAATAACAGCAGATGATGAGATGACAGTTATGTTAAAGGTTATAGAAAATCCTCACACATCTAGTAGAGAAATTTCGCATCAGACTAACATAAGTCGCATTGTTGTCCAACGAATTCTGAGCAAAAACAAGATGCATCCATACCACATACAAATGATGCAAGAGCTATTACCCGATGATTTTGAAAAAATAATAACGTTTTGTGAATGGGCTTCAGGAAGAATTGAACAAGACAGACAATTTTTCAATCATGTTTTATTTTCTGACGAAGCGAGATTTCACAAAAATGGATTTGTCAATAGACATAACTTTCACTATTATTCCACCGAACAACCACATTATGTAAAGACTACTAGTCAGACAAGATGGTCCTTGAATGTTTGGGGTGGAATAATAGGAAATAACTTTCACTATTATTCCACCGAACAACCACATTATGTAAAGACTACTAGTCAGACAAGATGGTCCTTGAATGTTTGGGGTGGAATAATAGGAAATTATGTGATTGGGCCGCATTTTTTTGATGGGAAGGTAACTGCTCAAATTTATTTGGATTTTTTACAGATCCATTTATCCCATTTAATACGACATTTGCCCAATCAAGTCAAGCAAAGGATGTTGTATTTACATGACGGAGCGCCAGTTCATCATGCCGGTGTAACGTTTTTAAATAACTGGCTACCTGAAAGATGGATAGGCAGAGGAGGGCCAGTTAAATGGCCACCCCGTTCCCCGGAATTAAACAAAGTAGATTTTTTCATGTGGGGTTATGTTAAAAGTCAAGTTTACAAAACATTCGCAACAACAAAGGAAGATATGAAACAAAGGATAAGAGACACTTTCCGAACTATTGATGAGACCATGCTAAGAAATGTTAGCAGAGCTTTCAATGACCGCATGTATTATTGTTTAGAAGTAAATGGTGGCCATTTTGAGCATTTAATAAAGTAACTGTTTTGTAGATACCTAGAAGAAAAGAAATTTATGTTTTTATATTTTACTTAGGGTTAATAAATTTTATAAATTATGTCGCATTTCGAAATTAATTTATGTAGAATAAGAATTTCATAAAACTGTAATTTCTCTGAAACTATTGGTTTTAGAGGCTATATGGTATATACATAAATTGAAGGGATTTAGTAGCTTTACAAAATTGTGCAATAATATACAGGGTGTTTCATTTGAAAAAAAAAAGTTTTGACCTATTAAAATGTGATGATTTTGTGCCTTCATATTAAACACCCTGTGTATGAAAAAAAAATACTCTTGTGCCATATGTTTAATAAACTTTTTCTCTTTGTAATTAGGAAGAATTTCGCTTTACATGTTATTAGTAAACTTTTATGAGATACATTTATGATCATGCAATTTTCTCTAAAATTTCATACTTTTCGCAATAATTTGGCAACGCGGTTAAATTTTGTCGAAAAAGTCTAGTGACTTATGTACACCGTTATACTGATTGCGATAATGTAAAAATATAGCTACCATGCCATTTAAAAAAATATTTCGGTTAAATGCCTCGACTAATCTGAGCACCCTGTATAGTTCCAATTATTTTACATATGCAGTGTTGCATTTGCTACAACTTCTATTTGAAACATTTTTTGATATGTGTTGTAATAAACGAAATATTAGACTTCCTCGCACTAATGGGCCACCTGTATATAAGCAAATGTGCGGTTAGTTAGTTAGTAGGAAAAGGCTGTTGTGCGTGTATGGTTTATTGATTCTCTTTCAAGTTTAGCGAAAATCTAAGAGATGTTTATATTATTTAATATGCGATGAGAAATCACTCTAATTATATTATGTTGTGATCTGGATTGATAAAATTAAAAAAAGTATAGACATTAGCTGAGTGAGAAATAAAAAATAAACTAAAGATATTTACCAGAAAACTCACATATTAACGAATTATTATTTCTTTATAAACAATTTCAACAATTTATAATCATTTGTAATACGAATATCACTCTGAAATTATTGAAATAGGAACAAGTATATAAATTAGACCCAGAAAACTTCATGGATACTCAAGATAGTTCAGTTTAACATCAACGCATTTTTTAAACCCATTTTTCAGGTCTTAAGACAATTTAAGCCAGGCAATTTTGTGTGTACTAGAACGTCCTAGCAGTTTTCCGTGCTTCTATCTTAATAACTTTCATACAATCCTGTATTTTGTGACGTGTCGACACATTGGAAAACGGAATGTTGATTATATCACCTATTACAATTTTAGAAATAATTTAGTTGACCTTTTGTAACGGTTTGGAAATTACAACACAAACGAGGGGTGTGAATTTTTTGAACAAACTTCGCAGAAACTTATAACTATTATAATTTCAAAGAAAAAGAAAAAGGATTAACACAATTAATTTTATGTCCTCTAGGGGTATAGTGTTCCAAGCAACCTGTAATGTAGAAGTTGTCGCTACGTGGGAACCTGCTGATGCATACCTTTACTAGCTTTCGACCTGCAATGTTGAGCGTTCATGGTGCTTCGGATGAACATCAACCGAGACCTATTCACATATATTATAGCACCCCATATCATAACTCCCATGGCTCGTGCACATATCTTTCAACAGGAAGTTGAATATTGCGACGTTCCCCAAAGTCTTCGTCTGATCCCCATTATCATGAATCCTCATACAAAATCGAGATTCATCACTGAACATCACCCAATGTCACTCCACGTTCCAGTGCATTCGTAACCTACAACACTCCAAACGTTACTGTCAGTGTTGAGGCGTGTGTTGGCCAATAGGAGTCGACGATGAACAGTTCGAAGGATCACAGGACGACCTTTATTATCTAACCATAGATCTGCTGGGGAAGCAGTCTCTTAATGCCATTGGGTGAAAGTGGCGGGCCTGTACTTCGATAGTTCTTCCTCGGCTCCTCTGCGGCATCTTTCTCGGCCCTACCTAGTCCATGTCTGATAACAGGGCATGATCGTGGATTTGTTCCGGTTAAGGTGATTTGTAATTCCTCTATACGACAAACTACCTTTGCGCTAGCCAACAATTCGACCACTGATGAATTCGCTCATCTGGGGGTAATTTCTACGTTGCTGCACTATAGGTTTAATAGAACCCTCACAACATGTTAAACAAAAGTATGACAAGAGAAAACGGCGAACATTTAATGAAAACTCGAAAGAAATATATCTAATATTAATGTCAGAAAAAACTGCTTGAAGTGTCAAATATGCCATGGCCACTTGATTAATCGCAACAAAATTATTATAAATTATTACGTTTGAATAGTTATACGTTTCTGCCAAGTTTGGTAAAAAAATTAGCATCCCTATTATATCATGTTATTCAACATACCTACTTTTACGAGTACGTCCTGCAGGAAGTCTCTAAGAGAACGCAATCACTAATTATAAAAGCCAACAAAAAATAAACACAACACAACAATTAAAACCATATATCCAGAGCATTTACTTGTATATAACACACAAATTTAATTTAAAATTTTTTAAAATATGTTTGAGTGCAATTAGATTTAAAACTACAACCACTAAAAGACCAGTCATTCAGCAAAGATTAGTACTGCTAAACTATAAAACGCTAAAAAACATATTATCCAAGTCTTTCTTTCATATTGCAAAATGACAATTGTCTTCAATCATTTATTTGAGTTTGACGGAGCTCAAAAATTATAACATTGTCTCGTGCCACTAAAAATCGTGATGGACGAATTGATGGAGCAAACGTATGTGACTAAGTTTTGCGTTGGTCTGGAAAAATTCGCAACGTAAACTGTTTCCACGATTGAGACCAGCTTTAGAGAAATCATCTATGTCAAGTTTTGTTAGTTTTCAATGGCATAAAGAATTTAAAAATAGTCGGAGAAGCTGCTATTTGCAAGGCGTTCTAGGTGTTTCAATTAGTATGCTATTAGTTATTATTAACTATTTTGGAACTATCCAGCATATCTGTATTTTTACCGTACCAGAAAGCAAAAAACACAGATATTTCAAGAATTTACATTTAACGAACATTTAATGTATGGAACTTGTGTGCACTGAATTCTGCGTTTACTAACACCTGGACAAAAAGAAGAATGACGGAAGGTGATTATTGCAGATGAAACTTAGCTACATTGCTATGATTCAGAGATCAAGCACCAGAGTACGCAATAGAAAAAAAAGAAAACTACAACCAAAAGAACATGCTCACCAAAAATCTGTCGCCGTTATAACATTTTTTTTTATTCCAACGGAATGGTTTATGTGCATAGAGTGACTATTGTTATGACATAAGTTTTGAACAGTAAAGATGTCGATTGTATACTGTATAGTCTTGATATTTTCCCATGCGACTCCTATCTATACTCTGATACAACAAAAGACCTTAAACAGAATTGGATGCTATTAAAGCTTTAGAGACGATTACAAGTAGCACTATACCCAGTTTTGATTGAAAATCTTTCGTATAGTTTAATAAAAATTTTTGGCGACAAAAAGAGTTGGGAAGTAAGTGCGTTGTCAGAGCTTGGAATTGATTGTAAAAAATAGAACAAAAAAGATTTATCATCAGGAGAATAAATCATGAGAATAGAAAGAAAAAGTTATGCTCCTGATACTATTTTTTTAAGTTGTTTTGAAACAAATCAATTGTTATATTACTTACTTTAAGTTTATAAATACAATGTTTCATCTGTATGTTACGTCCATTAACAAAAAAATAACGATATTAATTGGGCTGTTGCCTCAGAGCAGTCTTTAAATCGCACAGATTTTATTATACCTGAACTTTGGTCTAATTCGCTAACGATTGTATCAATTTAAAATAGTGGTGTCACTTTAAGATATCATCCCAGCCGACTAACAGCATATATAGACAGTATTAACAACTACGAGGAAGGATCACACAAATTCATAAGTAATCAATAATTACTTAAATTTATCATTTATCAACGAATGACGCAATTGTTAGTTTATATTCAATTGAGTTGCTAAAAAGAACTAAATCGATATTATTTAACAGAGTAGTTAATTACCAGAGAGCGGACAGAAGCGATTGAATAACCAATTGCCCCGATAAAACGTTGTGGCAGTATCAGGTATAGTATGCATGTTATTACAGCCCCACTATTTGCTTGCTCGATTGCATTCGTCAAGCAGATGTTATTTCCGTCGAAATTAATAATACATTGTGTGTATTCCTTCATAAATTTTATTTAACAGTGGCGTGTAAGACGGAATATACATTTATATATTATTTCGTTAGACGTCGTTGAAGTAATCGCTTAAAAAATTATATCCGCTAATTTCCAAAGTGTATTCTCGTGTTTACATGATGTTGTACATGCATATACATATATAATATGTATTTATTGTTCTTGAGATAGTATATTTTCTATTCTCTTTTATGAGGGATTGTTTCTGGTTTCGTTTCTTTCAGTGTTATTTGGTTACAACGTTTAGTATTTTAAAAAATCCATTTTATAATGTTATATTGTATATTTGTCCTATAATTTTTTATAAATATTAGGTTTAATTTACTACCTTATTTTTGGAGTAATGTTCGTTTCTTCTTTTTAGTCCATTTCTTTCTGTTCTTAGTATTCCCCTTTATTTTCATTAACTATGGGAATTCTCTTAGGGCAACCATGGTAGGATGAATTAGAGACCATACAGTTTGGTAGTATATTCGTAATCATAATGAGATATATTGCAGTGCCTGTTGATTAAGTTTAAGGCGTCCACAAAAGTATGCTGTGCAGAGACATGTTTCTTCAAAAATTCAGTAAGATAGCATATGTCCATCTGCACTTGACACTTATTCCACAATATTCCATTCAAAAGCTTAACAATCCAGTCCTAAAGAGGTTTCTTACAAAATATACTGATCGTGATATACCTGATGAATCTAACGAAATAAAACAAAACTTTTTTCACAAAAATTGTTTTAATAAACTAAATGTACATTTCGTGTGCTCTGCCTGTACACATCATCAGTAGTACTGTTTAAACATAATATCTACGAGACAATATATAATAGGAAAATACATAATATACAGAAAAATTAGAGGTAGGGTGAAAACAAATTGAAAAATTACAATGAATCTTAAAACTAATACAATTTCTGAAAATGAGTTCATGGGGAAATACCAAATATCTAGGAAACAAAGGGGGGCATCGGGTTGGACTAACGGCAAAAGGATTACAATATAAAATATTAATTTGAATTTAGTATCTGTTTACCATCCCTTTGTTTCATAGATATTTGGTATTTCCCCGTAAACTCATTCTCAGAAATTGTATTAGTTTTAAGATCCATTGCAATTTTTTTAATTTGATTTCACCCTACCTCTAATTTTTCTGTATATGATGTATTTTCATAATATATATTGTCTCGTAGATGTTATGTTTAAACAGTACTACTGATGATGTGTGCAGAGCAGATGAAATGTACATTTACTTTATTAAAACTATTTTTGTGAAGAAAGTGTTGTTTTATTTCGTTATTTCAATATTTCACAAGTGCTCAACATATAATACTACAGATGAATCTACTTTACGTAAATACCACTTACCAAAATGTTATATGAGAACCATTGAAAAAATACGAACCAACCTGGTCATTATCGTTGGGTAAGGGCAGACGAAACAACGGATAATGGGACGGACGATATGTGTTAAATGTACTTGTTGGTATTCTTCATCCGACAACTTCATACCAACCATACTTAATTGCAACTAAAATATTATATAGCAGACGAAATGTACATTTACTTTATTAAAACTATTTTTGTGAAAAAAAGTGTTGTTTTATTTCGTTATTTCAATATTTCACAAGTGCTCAACATATAATACTACAGATGAATCTACTTTACGTAAATACCACTTACCAAAATGTTATTTGAGAACCATTGAAAAAATACGAACCAATCTGGTCATTATCGTTGGGTAAGGGCAGACGAAACAACGAATAATAGGACGATATGTGTTAAATGTACGGTATGCGCCAAAATAAACAACACTGAAATTACTGAAGTATATTATTTATTACTTATACATTATTATGTCTATAGAATACATGTTCAAAATGTGCGCCATGGCGTTGTAGGCACTGCTCATAACGGTTACGCAGATTGTCAAACATATTCGAGAACACAGGTTGCTGCATATTCCTGAAAAAGGAGACAATGGCACGCATTTCAGTGTTGTTTATTTTGGCGCATACCGTACTTGTTGGTATTCTTCATCCGACAACTTCATACCAACCATACTTAATTGCAACTAAAATATTGCGATCGTAAATGGTGAAACAGTTACAGAAGTAATTGATCAAGGTATTCATAATATTCTGTCATCGGATAACAACTATAAAGAACAATATGCTATTGTTTTTGATTGATGCGGCAGCTTATATGTTAAAAACAAAGAGTTATTAAAGCAATCTTATCCCAATATGCTACACGTTACCTGTGCAGCACATGCACTACACAGACTATATGAATGCATCAGGGGTCATTTTCCAAATGTTGATAAGTTAGTTTCATCATTTAAAAAGATATTTCTCAAAACTGAAATAAAAAGTTGATGTCATATTTAGCAGAAATATAGATTTGAATATATTACATCAATTCTGCACAGAGCGGATTGAAAAATCTATACATTCGGAGTATGGTGCACTTTCGTAACATTTTAATCACGCACCCATCACCAGTTGTGATGTGGAACGGACATTTTCTATTTTTAAAGACGTTTTAACATCTAAAAGAACTAATTTAACACAGGAACACCTTGAACAAATTTTAGTTGTTCATAGTAATGTTTTACACTTTCAATATTTCACAGAACATACATAGTTTTGAGTTTTGTTCTTTGTAAATTAATTTTTATTCAAAATTCGATACATAATTCGCTTGTCAGCATTACTTTTGTTTCAACAGTAGTTGCTGCCGGTTATCAAACCGTTTATTACATTCCCTCTGTTGTGCATTAACAGATACATATTAACTGCATATGTAATTAGGTATGTTCCACTTATGCTGGTTGCCACACGTATCAAATCGTTCGAAACTTACGGATGGCTTACAGAAACAAACCTATTGCGAATACAAGGCAGACGCCAATGGGCTATGAATCATCAATCGCTCAATTCCGCTCTCTGTAATTACGTTAAATTACAAAACTTTTTCCACTAGTGTCCCTATGCAAACGATTATCTCTTCTCAACTGAAGTTGTAATACATTACTATATGATTATTAAACACCTACAAACGATCCTCTATTCATAATTAGCAACACTGTTAACTTTGTGCTGACATTCAACGAAATTGCCCAGTAAATATAATAATTGTGGATGTTCTTTAGTTTCTAATTATTCCTTATACATCTAACTAACCCCATTGTAAATCATGAAATCATAATTACAACTGCAAAAGGAACATTTTAATTTAGACGCAATTTTTAACCAGCCTACATGATTATAGCGCTATAGAAGTAAACGCCTGTCAGATATAATCCCCACACAAAATAAAATGACACGTTCCTTTGAAATTATACAAGTTACAAACTTTTAAAGCTGATCATACACGTTACATACTAACTGACATTGATGAATCAGTATAAATTATTATAATACATATACAAGATATACCTTACTAAGAATTAAGGATTGGATATAGGCACAATGAAAACCAACATGTGTCTATACGATTAGAATGAAGAATCGTCAAATCAGGACTTATTTTATCTTCTTTCGGTTGATATCCTGCTGCTTTGATCGAATAAGATGAAGAGGTAATCATGTAAATAAAAACTGTACATATAGGTAGATATTTTTTTAAATACAATAATACTTATCAATCTTATCATTATAGTATGTAACTAAACTATGATCTGCGCTATTTTATGTCTAGACGCAGTTGATACTCACTCTTTATTGTAAGCAATTACTATTCTGTTACTACTATTTATAAACAAAATGGATCTATTATGCTATTAATGCCGCTGGTATTGTGTTTAACACTTTCCTGAATTGAAATTTATACATATATATGCACATACATACAGTGATGATCAGAAAATTAACTCTAATTTTAAGAAACATAGTTTTTGGTATTTTATAAAATATCTTTACTTCAGTTAGCATCTTTCTTTAGTAAATACTATAATAATTTTGTAAAATTTTAGCTATTTCGATGGTTTAGTCAAATTTGAATAGCCACATTTGTCGACCCCTTTCTTCAAACTGTGGCAAATTATGCATTAGCATGTATATAGCCAAAGTATAGAATAAACAATATACTAATCTATTAATTTTAAATCAACTATTTATTGATTTGAGGACGACAAAGGGGATTAATACATCTCCATAACATCCTCTCGCTATTTATATTTAGAATCTATATAATTTTGTGGAGAATGCTATTCATTAATTTGTCCGCATTTTTAAACATAAATAAGGAGTGAGCCACAAAAAGAGTTTTCAGAGTATACCGTGGATTAAATCAGTTATGTCTTAGATTGATTAAGTGATGTAATCTATATTTCGTACTATTAGTAATAGGTTAAATCGTAACTTGTTAATTTGACTGATTATTAGAGCTGAGGATGTTTGCGGTATAACCATGGTTATATCATGTAACCATAGTAAATTACTATGGTTACATGATATAACCATGGTTATACCGCAAACATCCTCAGCTCTACTGATTATTGACAAATGACACTTCGTCAATTCTCTAAGCTCAGGGGTGACTTATATGTCTATCTCAGTCGTTCATGGACTACCTGAGATACAAATTTTGTGGCTCGGTTGATATTATAGGAACACGTTATAAGATTCTAGTTCTCGTCACTGAATCATGGCAAGTGCACCAAGAAGCTTTTACAACATGGAAAATTATTCTTGAAAGTAAAAATAAGCCTTCGATTTTGTTACGTGTCAGTTTTCATAGAAATTTAGTACAGTGTCCATTTTTCCTCTCTAAGAGCGATATCAGTCATTTAGATTTTTCCCATCAAGTAGATTTAAAAAAGGGATATCATATTATGAAGTGAAAGTAGCTTCGCCTGATTTACTTCAATAGAAGAACTCCATCGATACAATAGTCGATACCAGCGCATTGGAACTCGCTTATAACGAATGCAAAATAGGGAGATTCCAAAAGTTCAGAATTTCTAAAATATTTAGAAATGCGAATAAGAAAATCAACGGACTTGCACGCAGAAGTAGATAATTCAATAAGTGGTCTAAACTTGAACTATGAGTCGAAAGAAACTACCAAATCCTTACCAGTTGAGTCTAGGAAAAATTTTGTCACTACCAAACTTTGCGTATGGAAAAATACATCTCTTGACATTTAATTTTAATTAATGCGTCGCACCAATTCTTAATGAATTCTAAATTTCTTCACACATTTTAACAATTGAAACTTCAGAATACATCTTTATATCATCGGCAAAAGTCAAAATGGGACAATCTATTTTTAAATTTAATTTTTAAATTGACGAAAAGTACAAATAAAAATAGACTCAGACCAAAACCTTATGGGACAAGCGACATAGCAACTAACTTGATGAAGCATATTGTTTGACAGCACAAATTATCGTTGTTTCAATGCATCCAGGAAACACATCTCTTTAGGGAAGGATTGATAGTTATACATAATGATACGGCAAAGAAAAATTTACAATACCGAATAAGACGACTTGGTAACAGATCATCAGTAGCGCGATTATTAGACATCCTGGATATATATTGGAGTTGATCATCCTTCGTTACAAGCGGTAATAAATCACGTATTCAAGTTAAACAGTTTAAGTTATACCATATCAAAAAATGCTGCAATGAATACATTTTATTTATAACATGATATTGAACAATATAATGAAATTAAGGCTTCATGCTTTAGCAATAGATCCTTCTTTTTTATTCGATGCAGCATTGAGTCCTTCTCACTTCGAAAAGCAGCCTAAGAAACTCTTCCGAAGTTATCTCCTTAAGAACGTGCGTCGCCATCGTTTGGACATCCTCAATTAAATTGGAACTGGTCCCATTAGTCTGACCTTCCATATTGAGAAATTGTAGGATATCGCAAGAGGCAAAGTCAAGCTTGTATGGGTATGAGGAAACATGTAAATGTCTTTTTTATCCAAACACTGATGATTAATCAAGTCTTAGATACTCTAGTAGATCATCGTTTATTATTTAATAAACTCCATATCGCAAAAAGATTAGGCTTAACATTAATTCCCATTAGTCATAAATATCGTCAATAAGACTCAAAAATCAAAATTTTTGTATAGATTTCAAACACTCAAGTCCAAACTATACATATTTCTAGTAGTTTTTCCACAATGAATAATTTGATGTAGTTAATCCAGATATCCTAGATATGATGTGACCATTTAGCAAATAGTAAATTATGTCACAGAAACAATTCAATGCTAATTCACATCAAACAGATTGCTATAGAGGTATAATTCGTTCTAGAAAAGCTGTATTGTAACTTAGTTGCAGGAAATCTTGACATTGTATGAAGCAATTGAACATTATAACTAGATAAGGAATATGGTTATTCTCAGTCTCCCAATCCCTATTTATACGAGGAAAAAAATTTATGCAATCATATATTTTATATTTATTAAAAATTCATTTTTTATATTTCGAGTCTTTTAAGTACAATACTTAGTAGCATCTTAAAGTTTTCTTTCGAAGCTCAGACTAGGATAGAAGCAAGTATTATCTAAAACACCCGATAGAAAAGTTCTTCTAGTTGATAAGAATCTTTTCTACCACTAAAAACGAAGTGCTCTGCAAGTGTTCAGTCATTTATTATTACAATTTCTTAATGTTAGATATGTATTTAGTTTAAGTTTAATGACAAATATTCTAATAAAATACGTCGACACCACAACAGGCTTTAATTTGAGTATTTAGGGTAAGAATAAAATCGTAATATATACGGTCCATTTTTTTATTGAGTTCCTACTGTCAACAACGTCAAACACATCAACAAATACATATACATTTATATTTAATAAAACAATAAAATAAGAAATACATTATAATAGTTATAACAAGTTAAATAGGTTAAAATTTATAACAAATACATTAAAATTAGATTTGGATATCAAGTTTAATACTGCAAAATTCATACAGTTTTAAATTATCTTGAAGTTACTTTTTCTATGCTTTCAGATATACGATTATAAATTTTAGTACATTGATACATACTGGAATTTTAAATTCTTGCTAAGTGTGTTTTTGTTAGCAGGAAATAACCTTCAGCGGTACTTCAAGTACATATTACAAATTATGTTTTAGTCAATGTTTTTTTTTAATTCTTCATAACTGTCCCTAACTAGCAAAGCACATTCTAAAATAAATACAGTTGTTAAAATAAGCAATTTATGGCTTTTAAAAATCGGTCTGCATGTATCTCGCTTACTTAGGGCATTTTTACACGGCGCAATACCATTACCATATATTGCGCGCGATAAATGGTCGCTATATGGTACTAATTTTTCACACAACGATATTTAGATATCATAAAATTTTGCGAACTAACATAATTATTCGGTGGTGCCAAAGTAGTCTCAGTATGTTGTGAAGTATTATGGCGGAAAGACGTAGAAGTCCACTACTGGCGCTGGTTCTGAAACGAAGGAGAAAAGTTAAACAAAGGAACGCTCGACACAAAAATCGGCGTTTCTGGGTTCATCCTTTGTTACAAGCAAGATACTTAGATGGTGCCCTTTATACGCTTTTCAAAAAATTATTTCAACATGAAAAATTTTAGAATTACTTCCCAATGAGCCCAGATACTTTTAATTTGTTGGTAGAGCGGTTATCAGAATCTATAAGGAAAGAAAATACAACAATTACATTAAGTATTCCTCCTAAAGAAATGCTAGCAGTTACTTTGAGGTAAGCGAAGTTTAATTTCATTTAATACAAATAACTAAAAATGAATTGTATACCTAAAGTCTAAATAACGAAACCAAAAACTTAATAACACATATTACTTGAAATATAGAAAATAATAATGTCATATCTATTTCCGGATAATGTGTACTGATGATTTGTAAAACAAGGAAACACCGGTATCTGCACATTCCGAATGGATATGACTTTCACACATTTTTCATTTGCCCAGACAACCTGGATGGTTAGCGTCGCGACGTGTTGTGTCTGCATTCTTAGACAAATGTGATTTTGTCATTTGTTCCTTAATAATTATGTCATATTAAAGCTTTTGAAACACATAATCTCTGGACTGGTATTCTTTAGTCAGGGTGGTTGAGTCAGACGAATAGTGGGAGCAGACGCATGGTAATCAAAATCAGAACTCATCGATGGAGGCCTGAGTTCTCAGTTGTATCCTTTTTCTTAATTTCCTTAATTAAGGTGTTACGAATGTAAAAAATGCAGTGTCCTCATCTATTTCTGATGGTGGTGGTTGGTAACTGGCTTCTAAGACTTTTAACATCGCCTTGTGTGTTTCAACTATATATAAATAATATATTTATGTTGACACATTATATACAAAATATGATTATACAGGGTATTCCACGGAACAAGCTCCTTGGAAGTTACAGGTATGGGGAAACCTAATCCAGATCTACCTATAACTCCGTGCAGAATCCAGAAATTAGTATGTTGCTTTTAAAATAAGCAAGTTAGCTGTCCACGAAAATATTTTAAAAATAAAGAAAACCTCAGCAAACCCTGAAAACCCAATTTTCATTAATAATCATTCTAGAACCTCCAAAACTTCAAAGAAGCACGTCCCTCGGAATACCCGGTACATGAAGGTTAAAAATATATGTTACTACACCTACAGGAGGGTTAGAAAACCTACCTAAAGGCACCGCAGTCAGAGGTGGAAGGCATGCTAATGACGTAAGAGACGAATTTTCAAATTATTTTGTACAACAGTTTGTAGTTTGGCAAATGACGAAAATATAGTTTCTGTTTTTATTATATCACATTATTATTACTTAATAAATGAATGAACATTGATGTCTTTTTAATTTATTTTATTGTATGTATGGCACAAAATGACTTACCTGCTTCCACTTTTCTTCTTTTCCTGCAAGTTTACAAAATCTTCTATCAAAAATTGATAAACCTCCGTCCATGCTTTTGGTTTTTTTAACTCTATCCTTGTAATCATCTATTGTTTTGTCCTATGTGCACGGTCTTTATTCAATTAATACAATAAGGCTTAAATGGTTATATGGATATTTTATTATTTTCTTTGACATTTTTACATACATTCCGAACCGCTGCTTCAATGATACTGAACAAATTGTGTCAATATATGATGCGTCGTGCAAACAAGCATAGTTTTTCATAGTTTACAGAAATAGTAACGGCTGCACACGTCATATAGCGTCGGTGTTACCATAGCTATTATGGTATCGCTTATGTGTGACAACGGCTAATTGAAAACCACATACATTTGGTGTAAAGCTATATATGGTAGTGATGTGTAAAACTGCTATTTTTCATTAGCAGCTACAAACTGCTACTTTTCGTTAGCAGTTTAAAAAAACTGCTACTTTTTGTAGCAGTTTCTCCCATATAGCAACATACGTACTATATACTTTAAATAAAGCATTTTTCATTAAATACGGCTATTTTTCTTATTGTCTTACATAATAACTAATAAACGTTACAACATTGTCTGTCTTTTTCAATATTGATTGTTATTTAGTCTTGCTATAATCAATACAAATGCAATTAAATTCTGGTATTTGAAAAATGATTATATGTATTACCTTAGTATTAAAATAAACCATCCATTTTTTATTACTAATACGTGAAAGAAGTTTCTGAATCGATAGTTTATAAATAGTTCTTAAAATAGTTCTAATCTGCTGCATACAAAATATTGCTAGCTTAATATTACTTTCTGTTAGAGCTGCTACGTCAGAAATATTTATATCGGAAAACTGCTACAAAAAGTAGCAGTTTCTTTTCATATTCGTTAGCTGCTACAAACTGCTAACGATAGTTAGCAGTTTCAAAATAGCAGTTTGCTTCGTAGCAACTCATCACTAATATATGGTAATGGTATCGTGCAGCGTGAAAACGTCCTTAGTTTATATATTGCTCGCATACACGACATTCACATTATCTGTATTGGAAACATTCTTTGCATCCACAGAATTGTGACGAGAAGTAGTTGGCGATTCATAATTAATTAAGTAGTTGTTTTGGATATTTCCATCGTTTGTAGGATTTGAATAATCCCACGTTTCGGCAGTCAATCTACTGAAGACGACAGTAGATTGGCTGCCGAAACGTCAGATTATTAAAATCCTGCAAAC
The DNA here is from genome assembly GCA_935421215.2 of Melolontha melolontha. Taxonomy (NCBI): domain Eukaryota; kingdom Metazoa; phylum Arthropoda; class Insecta; order Coleoptera; family Scarabaeidae; genus Melolontha; species Melolontha melolontha. Next base: position 65,501,674 of record OW285239.1, read on the forward strand.
GATGGAAATAGCCCAAATAACTACTCAGTTCATTGAATTGGCCCAGAAGATGGCGCCTAAACGACATAGACACTCACTCCACGGAAAATCGCAAGTCTATTGTTGATATTTTCATTTCGCTTCTTGTTGATATTAGATTTGTTCATATTTAATTTAAGATTGTTTACTGTAAACCAGGCTTCAAAATTATTAAAAATAGCAAGAGTCATGGATCCTTGTGGAAAGTAGCTCATAATTTCCTGTGAGCTGTTAAAGTCTTCTATTCGTTTGTATACCAACTTTTCTATAATTTTTGAGACATTAGATTAGATTCCTGGCAAAATATTTTTTTAATCCTTTGTTGTAGATGGGTTTTATTATCGAAAATTTTAGTTTCTCCGAAAATTTTCCATTTATAAAAGAGATGCTGATTATATGTGTTTAATGGCGGAGATAAAACTAAAGACCTGGATTTCAGAAACAAAATCGGAATTTCATCCTGGTCTACTGCATTTGTGTTATTCAAAGAATGAATGACCCTTGCTACTTCTACCTTATCTGTTTGTCGCAAAATTATATCGTTTCGTCCATAGTATGGGAATTATCCATTAATTGTCCTGATTGTATAAAAAGTGCATTCATAGTTGTTAGAGCTATGTTTAATTCCTTACTATATCTCACGTGACTTTCTCCTTTTTATTTGCATTATATATAAAATTTGTCGTGCTCAAGTGGTGAAAAAATACACTGAAACACAATATACTGGAAACTATAGTTTGAAAGTAGAAATACAAGTGCCTTAAAACTGTAAGAATTTACTAATGATTATTGTAGCATTTCCATAAACTATAGGTGATTTTACACTAGTGATCGTAAAAAAGCATTGAAAATCGCATATTTGAGTTTACATTACACTCTGTTCTCATAGCTTAACATGTGCGTAAATCTGTAGAACGCCTTTAGCAGACAAGCTGTTTATTAATTTCTACTTTAATTCATCACAGTGATATATTAAACTGCACTTTATAGTTCAAACTAAAATATTACAAAATCCAAATGAAAGATAATCTGACACGTAATAATAGTAATAAATAAACGCAGATAATAAACAGAACAATTACCCCCAAAAAAACAAGAAATTTTAACTTTAGTCTAGTTACGGCAAAAATAGTTTATTAAATGATTATAAAGCTCATTAATCGGGCAGCAGAATTTAGACCAATATTCTTGCAACAAGTTGAATAAATTAACAATATTTCCAATATATTGAACATCCTGGTACTTAAAAGAAGCGGCTAATATTAAAAAATACACATTAATGCATAACCAAGTGCAAAACTAATTTTTAGCATGACACAAAAATGTTCAATTATATCGGACTCATACAGCAAACTTTGCTGCATTAATCGCTGATAAAATGAAATATTGCATATAACGTTCTTCGAGTTTAATTTATATAGAACCTGATATAGCTATAATCCTGTTTCGTGAGGCAAGTAGTCTCTAATAGTAAGAGCCTTCTCTATAGTAATATAAGCATATAGGCACACCACTTGAATTTGTTTGTTCCGTTTCTCATGAAGCACTTGAAAATAGTTCGCTGAAAATTAAATTTGAAATATTACCTGAAAGCGAATAGCTAGTTATCATATTAGATGGAAAATTATAATTATTATTCAAAGTATTAATTTTCTAATAACGCAGAGTTTTGTCATATTATATGTCTAACAAAAGAACCATCACACTCTGAAGATTCAGATTTTAATAAAACTTATTAGAATATGTAGATAGTTTCGACTGCCGTAAAACTTAATTTCAATTAAGAAGCACTACAAAGAGATAAGAACTAGCCTTAAATGTTTGATCAACTTAAATTTCTATAAAACCTAAACATTTTTGATAATATAAAAATATTATTAAAAATCGGGTATGGAGAACACAATACAAGTTCATATTTGTGTGAAAGTATCTTTCCAGACATGCAGACGCGTTTTTCATCTTACTACACAATCATTAGTACATACCGCTGGAGAGATAATTTCACCGTTAATAAAATCCTTACCATATTACAAAAGTTATTAAGACCATTCATTAACTAATATCAACACCACGAACGCCAAAACAACCATCCCTAAACTAGGGGTATTGCGATCTTTAATAATATTTTTATATTATTAAAAATGTTTTTGTTTTATACAAAGTTTGGTGATGTTTTGCCTATTCAAGTATGTTGGAAATTACTTTCTTAAATTTTTATGTTGTAATAAAGTTGTTAAAAAATACAACTTGATCTTCTAAAAAGCACTACTTTCCGTCACATTATTTAACATATATACTAATGATTTATTGGTATCGGAAATAATTAATTTTGCTTATGCCTGCCCTTTAAAGTTTGTATTATTAAAATAGCCGATTTAACTTTTAAGAAATATTGTTTAAATAAATAGGAACATTTTTGATCAAATATGTGAAAAGCAAAACCTCAAATTGTGTAAATATCGATTTTAGCGTTATACATACTATTTTCAAGTGAATATTTCAGCTGAGTTTAATATTGATTTAAGTATGTCGTAACATTAAACGAAATCGCAAGTAAAATATAGAGACTAACTGTTAGCATGATTCATTGTTTATACGCCCAGAAGATTCTACGATCAAAATCGAGAAAGTTTCCTAAGAATATCAGCACCCGCAAATGATCCACTGCAGACCGCAATGGAGAAATGAATTTCTAACGAGCAAAAGCTTTCCAATTGACTTCGATCACTAAACTAGTTGCATCACAATAGAAAGAAAAATGGTTCACCTCGAATCTCTTAATATACAAGTGCTGACAAATTTGAGATTAATATAGAATGGTGGTTGTATCGATCTAATACAACTTGTAATTATTGGAAGCATTTAGCATGTATATGTATTCTTTGTTTCCCGCAATAAGTAAGCAGATCAAACCTTGGCGAGGTTGGCTTTTGCAGGCAAAATAAGTGCTTATACTTATATGAAATAATAGTATATCAAGAATATATATATATATATATATATATATATATATATATATATATATATAATTAGACCAGGAATCTTTGCCGTTAGAAGATGTATTGAAGGATAATGGGTTTTTTTTGGGGGGGGGGGGGGGGGGGGGGAATCCAGCAAAATTAGATTCTATTACTTAAGTCAGTTCTTTATTTTTTCATTCCAATCTTTCGCACCGAATTCGTATGCTTCATCAGAGGTCACTTTAAGAGCAGATGGACATAAATTAATTATTTATTAACAAAAGAAAGTGGTTAATACTTACAAATGTGAACGTGTTTTTTTTTTTGAGAAATTACTCGTCTTAATATTTATAATGTTTTCAATATTCTAAATTTATACTAGTAATATCAACGGCGTACACATTATTTATTCCGAAATTACATATCTGTTAAATGTGTTTGTCCTGTTTTTAATATGTAATTTCGGAATAAATAATGTGTACGCTGTTGATATTACTAGTATAAATTTAAAATATTGAACACATTATAAATATTAAGACGAGTAATTTTTCCAAAAAGAAAACCAGTTCACATTTGTAAGTATTAACCACTTTCTTTTGTTAATAAATAATTAATTTATGTCCATCTGCTCTTAAAGTGACCCCTAATGAAGCATACGAATTCGGTGCGAAATATTGGAATGAAAAAATAAAGAACTGACTTAAGTAATAGAATTTAATTTTGCTGGATTCCCCCCCCCCCCCAAAAAAAAAAACATTATCCTTAATTAGTTAGCGATTTAAGTCTGGTTTTACTTAAAAATGCATATATTTAAAACAATCTTATATGTTTCGGCAAATGATGCCTTTCTCAAAGAATTTCAGTTACATCATGAAGTATACAATTACATAAACCAAGAAGATCATAAAATCATGAAAGAATACATCAAAATCAGAAAGAAACTGGCAAACCAGATCAACACAGGAAACTTTTTGGTAAGATGCAGATCGTTACAAATAACACCTACATTTATAAAAATGAGAAAACTTGACAGATTTCATTTCACAATTTCAAAACTAAAAACTAAATTTCAAAAAATTATGAATTCCTGTTACCTACAAATTTTAAACATCACAATATCCCAAACCATTCGCGACAAATTCTTTGAGAAAGGCATCATTTGCCGAAACATGTAAGATTGTTTTAAATATATGCATTTTTAAGTAAAACCAGACCTTAAATCGCTAACTAATTAAATCTATCATAACATACAAAGGTCGCGAAATAATTATCTATATATATATACATACGTAAATAATCTTAAATTTAAGCGAGTTTTTGATTAACCTGGAATTCCTTAACCATACAAATAAAATATCACATGCGTTAATAATATCAAAGGTACACAAGTATCAATTTACTCGCATACCAAAACCAATCAAGAACTTCGATTTTGTGATTGTAAAAATGTCAATATAGTTAGCATTCGATGTAATTTCGTTGCGAAATTACAAAAAATGAACGAAATACTAAGAAGAATCTTGGCAAGAAAAGAAAACCTGAAAACCGCATCGCGCAAATTGAACCACAAACAAATGAAAGCAACAAAGCTTACTTTTTTTATTATAAATATTTGTGGTTATTATACACACTATATCTTGTTTCTAATACTTTTTCAATCGTTCCTTTCCTTTCTCTATTTGATGATATAACTCTTTTACTTTTCCACTCGAACGTTTTGATTGACTTTCGGCGCTTCGTCACGTACATATCCAACCATTAAACGCATCACGCTCTGTTATACGTGACAAATTTCATTTTGAAACGGATTTTTATGCCGACAGATCGAGGCGCGGTGTTGATTCGATTCACGTCGTTTCGTTTGCGAAAGGAATTGAAATCGATCGGTTTCTTTCTTTTTCATTGTTGCCGTTTTGTTTGTTTATTTTGTACAAATGAAATTAGAAAATGAGCGGACCATTTCGCCGATAATAGATATCTTGGTTTACTTTGAATACGAGTCTATTTGAACAGATATTGTCTTCATAAATTTATGTGTCAATTTGAAACGTAGGCGTTCTAATTGAATTCGATACGCTACCTGTTTGCATAAATATATACCGTTCATAATAGCCAATTCGTTTCTAATTATTCTCTAAATGTCTTTAAGTTAAATCTAAAATGATCCTGATCATTACTACTCTATGTTTGGTTAATTATTTAGTTCTTTTATAACATACAATTTGTTCTACTAAACCGGTTATTTTGCATAAATAAAATTTAATTAATTTATGGGTTGTTTTGTTCAAACATTTTCACTTACTTTTGTACTCACTTACTTAATGTTAGGTTTCCATAAAGGCAAGTGCATCAACATAATTTTATTCAATGAACAAACATTTTCACATTAGTAATTAGTCGGCCAATTCAGAAGATTGTGAGAAAAGTGTTTTTTAAAAAGCGACAAATTAACTTCATTTTGATTATTTAAAAGTTTCGTATAACTTAGAACTAGCAAGAAAAGCTTTCTTAAGGAAGCAATATACCAAAAATGTTATTTTAAACGAGTGAGAATATATTATAAAAACCCTAAAATATATGAATAACCATTAACAGTTAAAATCTTAATATAAGACACGATTAGATTGGTTTGATAAATTATAAATTTAAAAAAATTCATAAAATTTGCAGCGAGATTTGGAAAACATATAGAAAAGCATCTACATAAGATAATGCATACAGGTTTTTGGAAAAATAATTACAACAAACGCATAGCTACATAGTCAGTCACTTCGCAAAAATGAATAGATTTATTTTAAACTCCTATATTCATACAATCTCTCCAACATGACATAAAGTACAGAACCATAGGTACTTATTGCGACCAATTTCTATGACATGAAATCAAATTTTAGTAAATTAATATCTTCATTAATAAAATATTAGTAAATTTCCCCTACAACTGCTGTGGTCTAATCCTTAATTTTTAAAATAAATGTATATTATAATCTAGAAGATAAATATGCCTTATTTTATTTGTTTCATCTGTTAATCTATTCACAAAAATATTGAGATGTAGTCTCATTTTAACACGGCATTTAACATTGTTCTTCGAATTTTTTGTCGCACAGATGGCACCTATTAAGTCTCGTTCAATTATTAAGTTTGGCACATACCACGGGACATTTATAACACGAAGCCCTTACTCTGGAATCATAGAAAGATTTTGATATCTGGGTTGCTTGTTGCCCCTATAACTCAATATCATAAGGCCATACTGATTTCAAAAAATATTTTGTAGACTAAAAATTTGTTAATTATACACTAGTTTAGAAAAATCTCAATGGCTGTTATAAAATTGGATGCTGCTTGCGAATCTGCCATGAGTTCTTTTTTGATAGTCTTCAGTTTTAGACTTATTCACAAAAAACGTGCAAACATTCAAGTTTCAATGGTAGAATAAAGCTTTATACTTAGTAAATATATTTTGTGCACTGGAACGCTTTTAAAGTAGATGGATATGAAAGTAGACAACAAATTTAAGGTATAAATGACCCAAAACGCATTATTGGTTTAATCGTTACAGTCCAAAACAGCCCAACAAAATCTTTTTTTTTGCATTCTACCATATCTTTTTAAGTTTAAATAAAAAATATAAATAAAAAAATAAATAAAAAAACTCTATGAATAAAAACAAACTTATTTAGTAGAGAAATAAATTCTCTTAAATTTGAATTATTGGACATACTGGATCGGACTTATTTAGCCGGAGAAATTTATAATTTACTGGGACAGTGCAAAACTTAATCTATTGCCACATTATATGTCTTTTTTATTATTAGAAATCGGGTATGGAGAACACAATTACAAGTTCATTTTTGTGTAAAAATACGGTGAGTTTTACCGACTCAAATATGTTTCAAATTATTTGGTTATATATGCTATCGGTTGCGTTTGATGTACAGAGGAGGCACGTTCATATAGTTCCCGCAGGTTGCGGCTGTGATTGTCAGATAGAAATCTCCGGGAAGTCTTACACTTACCATTAAGACGGCGATGGTTGCTTTGGCGTTCGTGATGTTAACATTAATCAATGAGCGGCTTGATGACTTTTTTAAATTTAATTATCATAGTGATTGAAGTCGCGTTTATATAGGTTAAACAGACCAACATTTAAAAGACAGAATTAATGGTCACAGATATGCAAAAAAACATCACAGCCTTAAAAAACATGAAGATACAGTCGCACCTTCAATTACAAAAAAAGTTAAGGTACTCCAAACAGTAAAAAATAAAAAAGCATGATCAGTATTATAACAAGAAGAAAACGCCCCAAATGATCGTAACGTAATTGCAAATTTATCAAAATTCTGTATTGTTATTTCCTATAATATAATATAATATAAATAAAGTAAATACTTAATTAATTAACACTTAATTAATTTAAAACTACCCGCACGAAGTTGAAAGTATCAAATTACAGGCAGGGATAAACACAAAAATGTTTAAATAAACACATGCTTTAGGTTTGGTAAAATTCTGTTTACTCCCGTATGTAGAAGAGTCAATATGTCACATTATATTTAAGGAAAATAGTTAAAATGTAGAAGATATAAAAATGATTAATACAAATTGTAAGCACCATAAAACATATATGGTTAATGCAGTGTTAGTTTAAATTTAAATTTACAGAAAACACTTACTATAATCAACATTTTTTCCGACGAAGACAATAATAAAGGTCAAAACGTTAAAAAGAGTATTTTTATTTTATGAATAATTATCAAGCCGAATCCAAGAAATATTTAGCAAATTTATAATTAAGAGACCGGGTAAGAAATGTACAGGGTTTTTCACGTAACCCGTTCATTAGAAGTTTTCTATGTTTAAATGTTTCTATGGTGTGTTAAAATAAAATATTTACACTCATGAACCACTTTCAATTATACCGGAAGTCATAGCCAACTTTGATATTTTAAATAGGATGTTATACTTTTTATTGCTTCTTTAGATTTATTGTAAAGTACTATAACACTTTATATTAAGGTTTCATCCGAAAAAATTAACCGCTTTTGAATTATTTTGGGTTTTGTTAAATTTTTTTTTCAATGGTGTTTTTAAAACCGCATATCTCAGGCGTATTTGATCTGAATTACGTCATATTTCTACTAGAGACAGCGAAAGGTATAAGATTTCGAGTAATTTCTAAACATTTAAGAAATTTCTCATAGGGTGTTCGAAATTTATTTATTATTTATGTAATCTTTAATTAAAGGAAAATCGATTTTTTTTAATGGAACAGCCTGTAGATGAGCACGCCATAGTAAGTAGATAAACATTTTGCATAGTGCAAGTATAGGTTTCCCTATGTCTATCTCTCATAGTTTTAGAGTTATTAATGATTATTTTCTAAATTGAGCATTATCAAGAAAAATCGTAGTAGTAAGCCTTGAAAAGAAAATCTATGTGTCAAAATTTTCACAAAGTTTATTTCGTGTCTAACTGGTTTTATGTTATTCACAAATATGCAAGATCAATTAAATATTTATTCTAATAGAGATATTTTAAATTTATTCTACATTCATGGTGAATCTCTTCAAATTATTAAAGGAACATGTCAACTTTTTAATGAAAGATACCCACATTTGCCAGCAATGAAAAAACTAAATTCACGCGAATAGAGTCAAATTTCATTCGCTTTAGTATTTAAGTCAAGAAGACAGTTGCAAACCGATTATGGGCGAAGAAGGTAATGAAATCGTTGCTTTGGGTTACTTTCATGCGCATCCAACCAGTTCTACACCGGCGGCACCTGCAGATGTAGGAATTTCATGTACATCAAAGGATTTTAAAGAAAAATAAAATGTATCCTTATCCTTTCCAATCAGTTTAGGCCTTTCGTCCAGGAGATCAACATAGAAGAATTCAGTTTTGCGAGTTTATTATATCTCAAACACAAGAAGATCCCAATTTTTTATCTAAAATTATCTGGACAGATGAATCGAAGTTTAACCGTGAAAGGATTTTGAATAGAAGAAATTGTTATCACTGGGCACAAAAAAATTCACATGTTATTAGAGAAGCAAATTTGCAAGACATTTTTAGCTCTAATGCAATAATTATACATATGCACATGCAATAATTATACATAACCACGTTGAAAACGAAATTTATAACGATAATTTAACAAGCGTAACATATCTACAATCCTTAAGGGAAGTAGTACTGCCATTTTTGAATAACCTACCATACAATCTAATACAGCTCTACATTTTTATCTCCTGAAGAAGCAACAAAGTTGTTGCAAAATATAGAGATAATTAATAAATGAGTTTTTAGTTGACAGACCGCTTGCCCACTTTTAATTTATTTTATCCTATATATATAGTAAATTCAATCAGTCGGCGATTAAAGGTCTGGGTTACTTCAAAGTATATATATTTAAAACAACCCTACATGTTTCGGCAATGATGCCTTTATCAAGGATATAAAATATAAATGACAGAATACAAAATCTTTTGTATTCTGTCATTTATATTTTATATCCTTGATAAAGGCATCATTGCCGAAACATGTAGGGTTGTTTTAAATATATACAGAATACAAAATCTTTTGTATTCTGTCATTTATATTTTATATCCTTGATAAAGGCATCATTGCCGAAACATGTATGGTTGTTTTAAATATATATACATTGAAGTAAACCAGACCTTTAATCGCCGACTGATTGAATTTACCATTTCATACCAAGGTCACGAAAATATTATATTTATATATATATATATATACAGTGTGGTCATAAAGTTTGGAACCAAGCTTATAACCGCATTATTTTACATTTTTAGGAAAAACGCTCGGACAGGTAAATTTTCTTTTTTAAAACGCCATCTTTTGACATACAATTTTTTTCTATGACGTCATTGGTTTTCGAGTGATGACGTTATCAACACTTTCTTTAATTGGCAACCATATTATTTTTTTCTCGTTTTTGGTAGATCTTTATATCCACCAAATAGTGATATAAAACAATTGGTATGTTGCATCACAATTTTTTTGAAAAAATGATATAAATTTAGACAAAAATACGAAAATTTTGCTTTTGTACAAAATTAAAATTAAATTAAAAAAAATACATCTGAACTTAAATTTATTGTAACAGTTAACGTAAATTTTCAAAATGGACCCCACCAACCAACTGACACTGTCCCAGCAGAGTGTAAACACTTCGTATACTCGCCTCAATTATGTCTGGGGATATTTGTGTAAGTTCTACGCGAATTTGTTCTTTTAAATCTTCTAAATTGTTCGGTTTGTTAAAATACACTTTCGATTTCAAATAACCCCACAGAAAAAAGTCTAACGGAGTCAGGTCAGGAGAACGAGGTGGCCATTCTATGGCGCCTCTCCGTCCAATCCATTTATTGGGAAATATTTCGTCAAGATAGTGGCGAACCTCTACACCATAATGGGGAGGCGCCCCATCTTGTTGAAACCAAATATTTGGATGGGGTACATCACCATCCTCGTGATTTGGGAAAATAACAGCAAGCGCTGGAACCAGTTCAAATCTTAAAAATTCTAAATATTGCACAGCAGTCAAATTTCCTTCAAAAAAATATGGTCCTAAAATGCGTCGTCCAATCATTCCAACCCATACGTTAATTTTTCCTCTGCGCTGAGTATGACAAGCTTGAGTCCAATGCGGATTGTTCTCCGACCAATATCTGCAATTATGGCGGTGAACAGATCCATTTAGGCAGAACGTAGCTTCATCTGAGAAGACGATGTTTTCCAAGAAATTTGGATTTTGGTCACAACGTAACATTACGTCTTCACAGAACTGCAGTCGACGATCTTCGTCATCCTCATGTAATTCCTGTACAAGTTGAACTTTGTAAGGACGATAGTGTTCTTTTTTAAATAAGTTGACGACAAATGAGTGAGCGACCTGATTGGCTAACGTAAGTTGTTTGATAGAAACATGATGCCTTTCTTCTGCTTCTAGAAGCACATTTAATTTCACATCTTCTTCTACTTGAGGTCTACCTTGCCGTGGTCGATCTTTTACGGATCCAGTTTCGGTAAACTTTCCAACTAGTTTTGTCACCGTAGACCTGGTAATTGGAGGTCTATCAGGGTGTTCATTGTTAAACAAATCGCATGCTTCTGCATGCGTTCTTTGTCTGTCCCCATACCCAACCATAATTAAAATTTCGATTCTTTCTCGCTCAGATAAATGTGCCATTTTTTATATTAGCGAAAATGAACAATTTTTACGCAATATCTCAAAAATTTAACGTCAAAAATAGAAGTAAATAATTCAACAATGTTGTCGCCATAGAAAGAATTTCAAACTAAAATTTTTGTAGATAAATTGTATAAAAAGAAGCAAGAATGTCATAAAGAAATATCTTGCAAAAGAGTGCGTGTTTTTGTTTTTGTAAATTTTTTGCATAGTAACATGAGTACATGTGCTTTTGACGATCCGGTTTGTTCAAGAAGAATATTTAAGTCCTCACACAAGACAGAAGTGTGAAAAAAACTTACTTACATATTTCAGTAAATTTTGTAAGCTTAATTAGTTTTTGAAATCTTCAATTTTTGGGCTATAATTTTAATTAAGAAATGGTCTGCCACATCATGTCAATTTTTTAAATAAATTAAACTTCTTTGGCCCTTTTTTGTGAAACTATTTAATGTTAAATAAGATTTTTTAATAAGTAATTGGCCGATTGGGAAGACGAATTTCTTTTGACCTGGAGCGAATAACGCAGATTACTATTGATCGCAAAGCATTTACACTCGGCTGGGACAGTGTCAGTTGGTTGGTGGGGTCCATTTTGAAAATTTACGTTAACTGTTACACTAAATTTAAGTTCAGATGTATTTTTTTAATTTAATTTTAATTTTTACAAAAATAAAATTTTCGTATTTTTTTCTAAATTGATATCATTTTTTCACAAAAATTGTGATGCAACATACCAATTGTTTTATATCACTATTTGGTGGATATAAAGATCCACCAAAAACGAGAAAAAAATAATATGGTTGCCATTTAAAGAAAGTGTTGATAACGTCATCACTCGAAAACCAATGACGTCATAGAAAAAAATTGTATGTCAAAAGATGGCGTTTTAAAAAAGAAAATTTACCTGTCCGAGCGTTTTTCCTAAAAATGTAAAATAATGCGGTTATAAGCTTGGTTCCAAACTTTATGACCACACTGTATATATATATATATATGCCACATATATATATATATATATATATATATGCCATATATATATATATATATATATATATGTGGCACCGGCTGCATTATGCCATTAAACCACTAGGAACAAGAAAAAAAACATTATTAATTTACGTGAAATTAAAATTAAATTGAAATTTAGTATGTAAGAATTTGAATTTTCGCTGGTCTGGTCTAAAAATATATGTCAAATATTAATTAAGTTAATTTAACGAGATTATAGTTAAAAAGTATTCACTAATATCAATTAAAAATTTACAGTTTAATTTCAGTCATAATATTAATGAATTTCATCGTTATTATAAATTAATTGTAGCGACATTTATTTTGATTGCACTATACAATTTAAAAATTTATGCGAGCGAGCGTATATTTCTACGCATGCGCATAATAGCAAAAATATCGTTTAAAACATCAACAATATATATATGAAGATTGAATTCAAGACTTTCAATGAATATCAAAACGATAACAACAATTAAATTAGTCCTTATCAGAAATATAAATTATATATAAATATATTTAAAAGCGTCCCTAAATTTAATCTCCGCTTTAACATTCGAAAAACTCCGTATAAAGGTAAATTACTTACCTGAATCTGATATTATTCATCCTGGAAAAATTAATTCTACACACACAAAAATTAATTTCTAGAGTACGAAAAAAATTGAGGTTAGAAAATATACATTCTAAACCTGTCCATATAGAATATTCCTGCACCAGGATATCACGTCTCAAGCACATCTAGAATCCCTCCATATCATTCCCAGATCTTGCAAGTATCATTAAAGAGTTTTATTATCACAATTTGCCACTAAACGCACCAATTTAATATCGTTTAGATACAAATATATTTAGCCAAATTATTCATTCAAATACTAGCAGTTGTTAAATCGTACCTAAATAATAAGGAACTACTGTAAAATATACACTTTGTCACCAACTTTGTTTATTGTTAGATATATCGTCACAAATACGATTTGTATAGTTTTATTAGAGACGAAATAAATTTACACCTGTTAGCATAAGTACGCACCAAGCACCCATTTTACTATCAATAAACGTATACATTTTCAATTAACTTCTTTTATTTATTATTTCTGTTGAAGTTATTATTTATTAAAATTATATATATATATATATATATATATATATATATATATATATCTAATCTAATCTATTATTTTTATATATATATATATATATATATATATATATATAATTATTTCGTGACCTTGGAATGATATGGTAAATTCAATCATAATATATTTTTTTTGTTATATAATTATATATCTTAAGTTATGTAAATATCAATTACATTTAAATATCATATACTTTTGCTTATCATGCTGACTGTTCCGTGTTTTGATTCCTGTCTGGTTGTCCGAGTAGGTTTTCGTGGTTTTCCTTCTCGTTTAAGGCGAATGCCGACAACTTTGCATCTTAAGACGCTCCACGGGCGCATACATAATAATAACTCATGTCTTGCTTTTCCCTGTTTTTGTTGTCTATCTGTTTCTGGAATACTAAGGCATGATTTATTATTATTCAATTGGAGTGTATCTTTGAATAATTTTATCCATAGCAACTCATTATATGACATTTGTATACTGTCATTTATATTTTATATCCTTGATAAAGGCATCCTTGCCGAAACATGTAGGGTTGTTTTAAATATATATACTTTAAAGTAAATCCAGACCTTAAATCGCCAACTGATTGAATTTACCATATATATATATATATATATATATATATATATATATATATATATATATTGAAGCATTACAAGAAAGGCTCCCCCTCTGAAAGGGATACAAAAACAAGCTATTTAGTTATAATGTTCATATTTACTATATGTTTTCATGCCAGTGAGGGGAGGAATTAATTCAAAATATAAATACTTTATTATGACGACAAATTTGCTTTAAAATAATTAACTTATTTTTCTCTATATTTTTATTACTGATGTTTATACTCATTTTCTAATTCAAATTAATATTTAACGCGATTTATAAGAATATATTTAACGTATTTATATTCAAATGTATTTGAAACAATTAAGCTCCGCCTCCAAGTTATAACGGCATAATAACCTGTATAGGAACATATGTTGACAGAGTTATTGTAAACAAAACAACATATGTTTCATAACCAAACTTATTCAATAATTCTTAAAATAATTTTATAAACCTACTATTCTACTAAAATAATTAGTGTCCAAGTGTTAAATTTATCTAAAACGCTTACAATACCTGTCGTCAACACACTGAAAAAGTTACAAAAGACCAGACCATCACATTCCGGAGATAGAAATTTTTGAAATTTTGGGACATATAAATCATACAACGAGTCTACTAAAAAAGGTTCACCGAAGATCAAGCCATTCAACGGAGCACACGAACGCCGCCAAGCAATCAGCTGTCGTCGGACTTTGGAAACATCACGAACAAGCCATCCTAAGGGAACCGATCTGGTTAATATCCGTTTTCCTGACTCAAGAACCATTCCAGAACCTATAGACAGAGATCACCGAAGTTAATTCCCGAAAATACAGGTTTTTTATATACTAATTGTTACACGCCATTTTAAATAGTCATATTCACATATAGAACTGGTTGTTCTCAACTTACTCGTACTTACAGTTAACGATTTGTTCCTCAAACACTGTAAACTGTTATTAAACAGATTGAAGTTCACTTTGCACTTGTTAAGCTATTTAAACTTAATCTATTATTTCCAATATTTACAATTTTATTAGACTGATATTGTTAAACACATGTTTATTCACAAGAGTAAAGAAGATTTGTATTAGTACCAATTTTTATCGCATGTATCATTGCTTGTGTTCCACGAAATACCGATTTAATTTTGAATTTTTAAGAATTTTGTTTGTACAATAAAGTTAATGTTTTTTTATCATTTTATTTTTTGGTTTTATTTTAATTGCTTGAAGTGTTGTTCGAATTAATTTATTAAAATAAATAAGCTAAGAGAGGAGTAGAAATACCTGAACCGACTTTGAACCCTGGAGATACGAAACATTGAGCTAGTCGTCTATAATAAAAAAAAGGAAAGGATTATAAGCCCATTTCTAAGTTAAGTATAAAATCAACATTTTACATAACAGTTAATATTACTTTTTACGTTTCATTTAACATTATCACGATCATCAAGAGAATAAACCGCAACATAATATCATACTAAGAAATATTAAAAGTTCATACATAAAGAATTTAAAAATAATAAGAAACGTATCATTATATATATATATATATATATATATATATATATATATATATATATATAATCTGAATACCGAAGAACGCACATCCACGTTTACGGATGCTTACAATGATCTCCTGAAATACATTAAAATTAAATTAATTTAATTGTTTTATATTTTTGATCTGATTTTATGGCCAATCCCCGTTTTCAATTTTATTTTATTTCAAACTGTTACATACTTAATTATATATATATTTTATTGCCGCATCTGATTTTTGTATTCCTTATCGCTTCTCAAGTCTTTCTTCGGAGATATGCATTTTCGTTCTTCGATTTTGTGTAAAATGCACTGACATTTTAACCATTATTTTTTAAACACATCACAACCCTGGGAGATACGAAACAACGAAGTGGAAATGGAGGCAACTTTTTTTAAATTCTTATAACATGTTTCACGCTTTTCGCAATAGTTTTGTTTTAGTCAAATGTAAATACAACTAAAATATTATTTCTAATTGGTATTTTCATTATAAGAGCGCTTAAGAATTTGTTAATTGCTAATGTAAGTACATTTTTATAGTTTCCTTTGTATGGCTAATCTGTAAATATTTTATTAGGTCTGACGAAGAAATACGAAATGTTATGTAGCAATAAATCGTTTTATTTGATACATTAACCCAAATTCTGTTTTTATAAACAATGAAATTATATGCATAGGTACTATAGTTAATTTGATCCATCATTTTACACTAAAAGGAATTTTACCAACTATATATTGACATGTTATGAATAGTATATAAGCTTATTATAAAAAACCCAGAAACGGTGAATCCGAGAGAAAATTCTTTAACATAAAAGAAAAATTGAACACTGACTACCTTAAGCTGGGACATTTTAGGATTTTTTTAAGCAAAATCCTCTTTGCTTACTATTAAAAGCAACTACTATTGAAAAGGATATACCGTAAAAGTAAAATACATTTTTATTGAAATAAATCCTCGTAATGTAATAATTTCAACTCCGTTAAACAAAATAATGTCGATATCTACCACTGAAAGAAGAACAAACAGTTAGAAGTCAAAGAAGGAACCAAAATACACACTAACTAGCCAACAAAATTAACATCCGAAAAGAATTCATAGACATCGGGATTTTACACACATAAAATATAATATATTTTATATTCCTTGAAAAACGAATCATTTGCCGAAACATGTAGGATTGTTTTAAATATATATATTTTGAAGTAAAACCAGACCGTAAATCGCCAACAAATTGAATTTACCATATATATATAGACTATATATATATATAGACTATATATATATATATATATATATATATATATATATATATATATATAAGTAGATTAAATTAGTCGGCGATAAAAAATAATAATAAAAGAAATTTTTTTTTTAATATGATATAGCTACAACATATAAACTTAGTAATACTAATAAACATCTATTTTTAATCGAGAAACACATGTCATCTATAAAACACCATGTCGCGATTGCGATAGTTTCTACATAGGCCAAACTAAACAATATTTATACAAAAGGTTACAAGCCCACAAATACTCCAAAATAGACAAAACTGCTTTATTTACACTCAAACTACAACGCGATCACCAGTTCGATTTTGAAAACACACAGATAATCGATAAATAAATAACAACACACAATGAAAAGGGAAATTAAAGAAATTATTAAT
The DNA here is from genome assembly GCA_935421215.2 of Melolontha melolontha. Classification (NCBI taxonomy): domain Eukaryota; kingdom Metazoa; phylum Arthropoda; class Insecta; order Coleoptera; family Scarabaeidae; genus Melolontha; species Melolontha melolontha. The sequence continues at coordinate 65,518,825 of OW285239.1, forward strand.
ATTAAACAAGAAAAAATTCAATTAACAACAGAAGTGATATAAAAAATCTAAGCAGTATATACGATAACCTAATAATGTAACGACCCGCAATTTACCATCATGAATATATGTTGTTATTATATAATTATCTATCATATGTTATTTAAATATCTGTACACTGGCTTATCATGCTGGCAATTCCGTGTTTAGTTCCCTGACTGGGCTGTTCAAGTAGGATTTCGTGGTTTTCCTTCTCGTGCAAGGCGAATACCGACAACTTAAAATCCTAAGTCGCTCCACGGGCGCAGACATAATAATAACTCATGGCTTACCAATTCCCCGTAATTGACGTTTTCTGTCTAGTGTTCTGAACCATGAATTATTATTATTAAACTTGAATATATTTTAGAATATTTTAATTTTATCCATGAAAACTTCAGATATATAAGTTTGACATTTATATACTCTCATATATATTTTTAATTTCTTTGAAAAAGACACTATGTGTCGAAACATGTAAGATTCCTTTAAATATATACACATCAAAGTAAACCTGACCTTAAATCACCGACTAGTTTAATCTGCTTAACATACAAGGTCTAGAAATAATTAGATATATATATATATATATATATATATATATATATATATATATTGTTACGTGCGCCTTTCCTACTTATCTTATAACCCTTACGACTTACCCACTTGTCATACACGAATGCCCCGGAGATCTTAGATTGAGGTGCTAGCCAGTTGAGAGGTGCGCTAGGGAGAGGTTCTTTTTTAAATAGGTGCCACCGTCTTTACTATCTCAACCTGCACAGCTAACACAGAAACTGCCGAAGGTAAGTCAAATAAATCATGAGGGATCAATCAGATAATAATTAAATAGAAATAAAACCCAAGGTTCGATAACAATAACAAGGTATGATTTATTGAATCATAAACACATCACATATATATATATATATATATATATATATATATATATACAACAGCCAGTTATGCATTACATTAACAAAAAAATACGTATGTCGAAAGAAACAATAAAGAAAATTATCAGGATAACAGATTGCTCTCAAGCCACAATTAATAATCTCAAAATAAATGTACAAGCGACCAACTTGCTCAAAATTAAATCCTAAAGTTAATAAGTTAAGTTGAAAGTAAAATTGTGCAAATTGATACTGGGGTACCAATTACTAAGTATGTTAAATCATTAAATTACTGCTTGTAATTCAAGCTAATTAGAAATGCATTTCTAATTAGCTTGAATCGCCGAATATCTAAATCAACCATATATATATATATATATATATATATATATATATATATATATTGAATTTAATTGGAGTGAGAAATAGCAATTATTCAAATCTCCTCTCACATGCAATTGTCGCTAAATTTGTTGCGTTGATTCTACAATCTGACAAGATTACTCCTGCCGAAGAACGTAGACGCAAACACGTCGCGACGTCAGCCATCCAGCTGTGCGGATAATTAACATTTGTATGAAAAAAAACCACATCCGTCCAGAAACGTGCAGATATCGATATTTCACTGTCGTTACAGATCATTAGTACACGATATTCGGACATACACATGATTTTATTTGTATACTTTCGTGTATATATACGAATTATATTGAATTTAATTGGTGTGAGAAATAGCAATTATTCAAATCTCTTCGGCAGGAGTAATCTTGTCAGATTGTAGAATCAACGCAACAAATTTAGCGACAATTGCATGTGAGAGGAGATTTGAATAATTGCTATTTCTCACTCCAATTAAATTAAATATAATTCGTATATATACACGAAAGTATACAAATAAAATCATGTCTATGTCCAAATATCGTGTACTGATGATCTGTAACGACAGTGAAAAATCGATATCGGCACGTTTCTGGACGGATGTGTTTTTTTTTCATACAAATATATATATATACATATACATATATATATATATATATATATATATATATATATATATATATATATATATATGGTAAACCTAATCAGTAGGCGATTAAAGGTCTGTATATTACTTCAAAATATATGTATTTAAAAAACTCTACATGTTTCGGCTGTATACGCCTTTTTCAAGAGAATACAAAATATGAATGACAGGATATAAATGTCAAGTAATTAAGTTGCTATGGTTTAAATTATTCAAAGATACATTCTAGTAATAATAATAAATCATGCCTTAGTATTCCAAAAAATAGATAACAAGGTGTGAAAATATGTGTTGTTCGCTGCTAGCAATTTGTGTCTCCTTCTGGGTATGAACTTGTGTGTTGGTTGCTGCTGGCAGCTTGCGTCTCTCTATGGGTGTGTGGTTTTGTGTGAGAGCGTAAGTGTAGGGTTTTGTATATATATATATATATATATATATATATATATATATATATAAACAAGAAGTATGAAAGGCACGGCTTTCTTCTTTAAATTTTTAATTAATGTTTTACTTTCTAACAATAAATGATACACAATTATGGTAGTCCATTAGATGATTAACTTTAATATTCGTCCTACTCACTTTGCACTCACTATATATGCATGTATACATTTAAAAATATATATATTTTACCTCGTCATACAATCTGTTTCATAATAATAACTATTTCATCATACAGGAAACTCTAAATAACCTTAACATCATTAACATACTTAATAATTATCTACATATAAACGATAAAGTAAAGTTACGGCAGCCGTGAAAAAATTATATCCGAAAAAAGCCATAAAATGACTGGTTCAATTAAGCGGCAGCTCGAGATAACTCATGAAAAGAGAGATGGAAGTACGTTTGGATATTTCGTGGCTTGATGACCGATGTACCGAATAAACGTATCTTTATATTACAAAGAAAGAATGAAGAAAAAAGTTAATTAATATTCAGTGCTCGTAATGCTATCGGTATTTAAAATGTTTAACGAGATATTATTCGGTTTATTGGATATTTAGTTCCTCTTATACCAGTTCTTATTGTGAAGATATATAAATTAATTTCATGATTAATAGAATACTTAAATTTAGAATATAGAGAAAGGTCGAAAATATTTTCCTTAGGGTGTGGCAATAGAATGTAACAGTTTTTAATGACTTAATGTAATAAATCGCCAACTAATTGAATCTGCCATAAGATACTAAGGTCAAGAAATAATTATCAATATATATATATATATATATACTCTAAGGGGTTCCTATATTGAAACTATTGAAGTAGCTCTAATTACGTGTGCACCAAAGTTGCCTGGGAATGAGAAAGGTAGAAATTAGTAAAAGGGAAAGGCTTATGATAACACAACTGTATATGGACGCAGCATGTGAAAATTGATGCCGAACTGTTAATAAATTAATATGCCGACAATTTCTGATAGTTTACACATCATTATATTCAATTCCAAATTTATTATTAATTTTATAATATTTCTTAATTTTTAAATTAATTAAATTCACTAAATTTATTAACGCGAGGATAAAAAGATACAAAGGTATTTTTAATAATATAAAATATTATTAAAAATCTGGTGTGAAGAACACAAATACAGGTTCACTATTTATATTTTTTTTGAGCCTGTATTTGTGGTTCTAATGTGGTTAATCCATCATTTAATTTGAGATTTTGATTTTCAAAACAAGTGATAAGTTTTGGCAAATTTCCAAAGTGTTCCTGATGAAAGTACAACAAATTTTTTTTAGAGGACTTCTAATGCTTTCTACTGCTTTCGTATAGCACTTAAAAACATAATATTTGCATAAGGTGTATTCATCAGGAACATTTCGACCAGTATATTTTTGGAGAAATGTTTTGAAAGTGGTATTGTTAAGTTTATTTAATGGAATATTTGCCGCCATTAAAGTTTGACAGAGTTTTTCGTTAAATTTGTCAGATTCCAACGGGTCTAATTTCTATGTATGTGTTTGCGATGCTAAGTGACGTTATACGTGGGATTTCTTGGAATTTCTTAACGATGTTTAACAGACTTTGCAATAAACTTCGGAATCACTGGGAATGGACATGCAATCAGTTTTACCCTTAATCCAACTCGCCATTGTTTCACAATGCCATTCTGGACGTTATTCCATATCATATCTGAAAAAGTAACTTAAACAATGTTCTAGATCTAAATGAAAATTATAAATGTACTTATGCGTAAATTATTGGAATTATTGGAAAATAACGAAGTATGTAATTATGTAATTAACAGTTAAAACAATGAAAAAATGAAACTAACTCACCGTACTTTATTTATCTTGCGAAATATAAACTAATAATGAAAATAAATTATAAAAACTCCTCCTTCTATTTATGCCCACGAAGAAAGAAATTTAAGTGTAATATTGATGTAATTGCGTCACAACAGATGTGCGATTAACCAAATAAATAGTGCTATTCAATAACTACGTGTTATACTTAGCGATGTTATAGACTATTTATATGGTCCATCGTAATTTCAGCCTCTCGTGTCCGGTCCCAAGTTATGATGTTTTTAAAAAGGACCGGGGTTTTAAACAGCGTTATGACAAATCTATAATTGATGATACGGTCTCGTTTTAAAATTTACTTATTACAAAATAAAAATTACATTTTACGTAAAATACAAATTCCGCAATGGTTCTCTAAATAAAAGTATGTATTTTACAGAAACAAATGTATAATTTAAAATGTTTGCCAACAGTACCTTATATCTGGCAATGAATGTATTTTAAAAAGTAATATTATCAACAGAATTAAGTATAAATATAAATACATAAAATAATACCTATTATAAACACATTAAAGTAATAGTATCGTATTGATAGACACTTAGTAAATTAATAGTAATATTTCCTTGAATAAATATTCTAAAAGCAAAATAAAAAATGGTTACAATATCTTGCTAAAAATTCGCCACTTTTCGTTACTATTGCTTTCAATTTTTTCCCTCAGTCAACTAGTATTGCTAATATTACGCGTACATAGAACCTCCATAGAATAAACAACCATAAATAAATTTAAAAAAAGCTTTGTCGTCGTTGCCTTCTTATTTAAATTTTAGAGGTGCATGGAAAATTTCAACTTCCTATCATGTTAAAAAAATTAAACAAATTTCAGAGGACAAGCACATCGCCTTAATATTTGCGCCGTTCTGGCGTTTTCACAACACTAATAACTGATTATGAACGATTTTATAAATAATTGAGAAATTTTTTTGAATATTCATTTAGCTATACCATTACTTATCAGGTCTATCGGATACAATCTAAAATGTTTTACTAAATAATATTTATTTAGCTCAGTAGCAAAAATGGTTGTATTGCATATTCAGAATATTAAATACGTTTGATTTAATTATTATTTCCATTAATGATTGGAATATTTTACATGTTACCACCACCCCTGAAATGAGATTGAAAGAAAATAACAACTTCAAACATTTTTAGCTACAACATTGTCGCTAAATTTCTCATACACATAAACATGTTAGATTCTTTGTTGCCACAAATTTTGTATGATCTATTTTGTCATGCTTCTTAATTATTGCATTACATATTTATTGATCAAATTTGCAATTATGTCGAGGTAATTAGTTACACGAGTATGTATTGCCACACATGGATACGTGCATTAACATGTTAATTATTCTGCATTCTTAAGAATATGTATACTTATTCGTATCCTCGTATATTATATATATATATATATATATATATATATATATATATATATATATATATTTCATTCTAAATCGTAATTTCGAGCGAACGATGAATCGGCAGCAAGGTAATATAATTTCAGACCTCTTTTAATATCTGAACGTGGGCGTGAACAGTTTTTAATCGGTCGTCCCGCGTGCCTTCTTAATTTGAAAAGAAAATATAACGGCGATGGGTCGTATCCGGTAATTGGATTTATGTATTATATATATATATATCCATGTGCATACCGATGAAATCGAGTCAAATGTAATCAACATGCTCCCTTTTCTTTACAGTAATAACTTTGTCATAATTACAAATCGCTTTGTATTTATCCTGTACACTCGATTATATTTAAAATTAACGCCTGGAGAAGGTTCAATAGAATTTTTATTATTTAATAAAAAAATATGTGTAAGAAAATTGGTAATTAAATAATATTAATATTTTCTCAATAATTCGCAATTTTTATAGAAATAAAAAATATATTGTAACATTATATCTCTCATAAAAGAAATATACATGCTGAATTCGTCCCAAGGCAATGGTAGAGGCGATCCCACGACTAAGCCTTCCCAATAGGCTTGATACCAACGATACTCCAAACGAATACCACAATGAGCTAGGGGAATACCAAAAAAATAGTTTGCAGGGGCGCGGCCAAATGCAATTGACCGGCAAAAATTGACTTGGCAAAAATTCAGACGGTATGCCTGCATACGCAAAATCAATCAGTATACATGCTCTAGACAAAATATACAAATATTATTTAAAAAAAGCAACCCGCTCCGTTTAATAAAAACTATGGGCAGTGTATACGTTAAGTTTATTATAGTTCAGTTATTATGTGATATTAGTGGGGCCTTAAGCCCTAAGGCAGAATCGCCATGTGATATTAGTGCCGTTTGTGCACTTCGTGGCAGGACGCCACGTGATGTTAGCCTGGTCCTGAGGGCTACATCGTTGAGTCTTCACGCAGATATCGTTGTCCCGTTAAATGATACACAAAGTTCGGGTAACATATAATTTAATACATAACACTTATAAATTGGATAACAATTATATACATTCTTACTAACTAGTATGTAGACTGAATGTGTGAATGTGAATGTCTGAATCTGTGAATGTTCTGAATATGAATGATCCTTCTTACTTACACTACAGTATATATACATAAGATAAGATCCTCGGACTACTTAGGGAATGTAATACAAACCCTGACATGTAGTTGGTGTTTGCAAACAACTCGCGTTAGCGAGGACGTATTTGTAACACACGTTACACTTGCGTTACGGGAACGAGGCTGTGACCTCATTGAGAATGTTTGCATACACACAACTGCATTGCGTTATCACACCACCCTTCCTGGGGTTAAGAAAAATAACGCTGAGGTGTTTGTTTTTCTTACATTAAAATCTTTCTCTCCGGTTACCTTCCCTATTCCTATTCTACAATATTACAATACAATACAAAAATACAATACAGTACAATAATACAATACAATACAATAATACAATACAATACAATAATACAATACAATACAATACAATAAAATACAATAATACAATACAATACAATAATACAATACAATACAATAATACAATTTATAATAATAGATATTTAACGAATAAATATATAAACGAATAAACTGTAATGATAAATATATAACATAGATTGTAAAACTTTAAATAAATTTTCAAGGTACTGCTACATAGTACGTTTTTACATTGTTGCAAAAATAATAATTAATAATAGTCAATAATCGGGCCTTCGTACACTGTCTCAATTTTGTTAGTCTGTTCGCTTTTTGTATTTTATTCCTATATCATGTGTTCGTATATATCTAATAGTTGACTTACTTCGTATTTGCAATTCTTGCTTCTAATTTCTAATTTTTCGCATTCGATTCTCTGTCTTGAATTCTTCATGTTCGCTTGTTTGTCTTAACTCTTTGCTTTGATTGTTCGTTTTCGATTCCTTATACTTGATTGTTTGTCTTCGATTTTGTGCGCTCCCAATTCTTATGCTCCCCTTCCAACCATACTTTTAAATAAATCGACTCTCCGTTTTTCTATCTATTTTCCTCCATGGAAAAAATTATTCTGGAAATCACTCTTTCGTGTATTTCCCTGGACAGCACATATTTCGTGTCTGTCATGTTCCTGCGCAGAACTATCTTTTGAAGCTTATTCTGACTACAGTAAGGTGGCACGTGCTGCTGATCCCTTATGCTGTAAGCCTTTTCTTCAATCTAGAAAAACTTGAGACCAGTTAACAAAACACACTTTTGTTATAACTGTAATCTCTTAAAAAAAAATTCTGAGCGTTTTTTGTCGTGCAGGACCACTTCCTGGAAGCGCATGCTTGCTTCGTCACGACCTAGGGGCGAATTGGAGTCTTTTTTGCCTTTCTCCTACTTTGAAGTTCGTCTGATTCGGTTGGTTATCGTTATCGCCAAGTCCACAACTCTAGGATGATCCGTCCTGTAGGTTGCACTGTTGTTGGTGTCGTAAAGGTACAATCGATAGGTCTCTGTTGTCTTATAGGGCTCCAGACGTGATTAGGATGCTATCTAATCGTCCCGTTACTAACCGTTATGGCATTGGAATCAACTTCTAAGGCATTTGTTACAAAAATTTCGGAATCTTTACCAATAAAATTAATATACTACTCCTCGTATATTGGTTTCTTTTATTAGTTCAATATTATTTTGTTTTGTTAGCGAGAAACTTTTTTTTTAATATATCAGCAATATTTCCTTCAATGTCACTTATCCGATCGTTTACAAAATAAACATTGTGTTGCGTTTTATCAGTGACCTTGACTTCGTGTATTACTAAACTACACATATTTAATTTGAATTCGATGTTTATTTACTCGCGATTAGTTTAAATATACAAGTTATTGTTTTTACGTTTGTTTGTAAACTATCTGAAATATAACCTTCTTGTATGGCGCTTATTAAAAGTACAACTTTGTCATAATTACAAATCGCTTTGTATTTATCCTGTACACTCGATTATATTTAAAATTAACGCCTGGAGAAGGTTCAATAGAATTTTTATTATTTAATAAAAAAATATGTGTAAGAAAATTGGTAATTAAATAATATTAATATTTTCTCAATAATTCGCAATTTTTATAGAAATAAAAAATATATTGTAACATTATATCTCTCATAAAAGAAATATACATGCTGAATTCGTCCCAAGGCAATGGTAGAGGCGATCCCACGACTAAGCCTTCCCAATAGGCTTGATACCAACGATACTCCAAACGAATACCACAATGAGCTAGGGGAATACCAAAAAAATAGTTTGCAGGGGCGCGGCCAAATGCAATTGACCGGCAAAAATTGACTTGGCAAAAATTCAGACGGTATGCCTGCATACGCAAAATCAATCAGTATACATGCTCTAGACAAAATATACAAATATTATTTAAAAAAAGCAACCCGCTCCGTTTAATAAAAACTATGGGCAGTGTATACGTTAAGTTTATTATAGTTCAGTTATTATGTGATATTAGTGGGGCCTTAAGCCCTAAGGCAGAATCGCCATGTGATATTAGTGCCGTTTGTGCACTTCGTGGCAGGACGCCACGTGATGTTAGCCTGGTCCTGAGGGCTACATCGTTGAGTCTTCACGCAGATATCGTTGTCCCGTTAAATGATACACAAAGTTCGGGTAACATATAATTTAATACATAACACTTATAAATTGGATAACAATTATATACATTCTTACTAACTAGTATGTAGACTGAATGTGTGAATGTGAATGTCTGAATCTGTGAATGTTCTGAATATGAATGATCCTTCTTACTTACACTACAGTATATATACATAAGATAAGATCCTCGGACTACTTAGGGAATGTAATACAAACCCTGACATGTAGTTGGTGTTTGCAAACAACTCGCGTTAGCGAGGACGTATTTGTAACACACGTTACACTTGCGTTACGGGAACGAGGCTGTGACCTCATTGAGAATGTTTGCATACACACAACTGCATTGCGTTATCACACCACCCTTCCTGGGGTTAAGAAAAATAACGCTGAGGTGTTTGTTTTTCTTACATTAAAATCTTTCTCTCCGGTTACCTTCCCTATTCCTATTCTACAATATTACAATACAATACAAAAATACAATACAGTACAATAATACAATACAATACAATAATACAATACAATACAATAATACAATACAATACAATACAATAAAATACAATAATACAATACAATACAATAATACAATACAATACAATAATACAATTTATAATAATAGATATTTAACGAATAAATATATAAACGAATAAACTGTAATGATAAATATATAACATAGATTGTAAAACTTTAAATAAATTTTCAAGGTACTGCTACATAGTACGTTTTTACATTGTTGCAAAAATAATAATTAATAATAGTCAATAATCGGGCCTTCGTACACTGTCTCAATTTTGTTAGTCTGTTCGCTTTTTGTATTTTATTCCTATATCATGTGTTCGTATATATCTAATAGTTGACTTACTTCGTATTTGCAATTCTTGCTTCTAATTTCTAATTTTTCGCATTCGATTCTCTGTCTTGAATTCTTCATGTTCGCTTGTTTGTCTTAACTCTTTGCTTTGATTGTTCGTTTTCGATTCCTTATACTTGATTGTTTGTCTTCGATTTTGTGCGCTCCCAATTCTTATGCTCCCCTTCCAACCATACTTTTAAATAAATCGACTCTCCGTTTTTCTATCTATTTTCCTCCATGGAAAAAATTATTCTGGAAATCACTCTTTCGTGTATTTCCCTGGACAGCACATATTTCGTGTCTGTCATGTTCCTGCGCAGAACTATCTTTTGAAGCTTATTCTGACTACAGTAAGGTGGCACGTGCTGCTGATCCCTTATGCTGTAAGCCTTTTCTTCAATCTAGAAAAACTTGAGACCAGTTAACAAAACACACTTTTGTTATAACTGTAATCTCTTAAAAAAAAATTCTGAGCGTTTTTTGTCGTGCAGGACCACTTCCTGGAAGCGCATGCTTGCTTCGTCACGACCTAGGGGCGAATTGGAGTCTTTTTTGCCTTTCTCCTACTTTGAAGTTCGTCTGATTCGGTTGGTTATCGTTATCGCCAAGTCCACAACTCTAGGATGATCCGTCCTGTAGGTTGCACTGTTGTTGGTGTCGTAAAGGTACAATCGATAGGTCTCTGTTGTCTTATAGGGCTCCAGACGTGATTAGGATGCTATCTAATCGTCCCGTTACTAACCGTTATGGCATTGGAATCAACTTCTAAGGCATTTGTTACAAAAATTTCGGAATCTTTACCAATAAAATTAATATACTACTCCTCGTATATTGGTTTCTTTTATTAGTTCAATATTATTTTGTTTTGTTAGCGAGAAACTTTTTTTTTAATATATCAGCAATATTTCCTTCAATGTCACTTATCCGATCGTTTACAAAATAAACATTGTGTTGCGTTTTATCAGTGACCTTGACTTCGTGTATTACTAAACTACACATATTTAATTTGAATTCGATGTTTATTTACTCGCGATTAGTTTAAATATACAAGTTATTGTTTTTACGTTTGTTTGTAAACTATCTGAAATATAACCTTCTTGTATGGCGCTTATTAAAAGTACAACGCATGCATTTTTTTTTATGCACGTAATTAAACTTATTAAAAAATATAACATATTTTTGCGATATATGTGTATATATATATATATATATATATATGCGCCTTCTAAACAAAAAATATATTTAAACTTTTGCGTTAATAACAAAATTGCGAAGTGTACGGCCAAAATCTCTCTAAGTTACGTAGTACATATTAATTTTTAAATAAACTTGACCTTTACATAAAGAAACGTATGGTACGCGCTTTGCAACTTTTGCATTCTTGCGTAAGTAGGCATAAATAACATGGTATGCATGCATTAAATAAATATTATTGTCTCTTATAATACAAATAAACATTTTCACTCGCGTAATGTACGTAATTTATAGATATGAACGTCTTGCACTTTATTTTTATACACCTTAATATTTGTCTTTGTTTAAATTTACTCTAAAGGAATACCTGCGTTTCTTCTTTCGTGTGGAGCTTCTGTTTGCTCTTGGAGATGATTTCCTCCGTTCCTTGTTGCGTACTTGCCCATCCTCTTGGTTTTGACCTGCTAAGCTGTAGGTTTTTTTTTCCTTGGTTCGTTCCAAATTTCCACTTGGTCTTTTTCGGCCTTAGATGGCTGGCAGAGCCATCTAGTGGTGTGGACAGGTAGGATCGCCATGTGATATTAGTGGGGCCTTAAGCCCTAAGGCAGAATCGCCATGTGATATTAGTGCCGTTTGTGCACTTCGTGGCAGGACGCCACGTGATGTTAGCCTGGTCCTGAGGGCTACATCGTTGAGTCTTCACGCAGATATCGTTGTCCCGTTAAATGATACATAAAGTTCGGGTAACATATAATTTAATACATAACACTTATAAATTGGATAACAATTATATACATTCTTACTAACTAGTATGTAGACTGAATGTGTGAATGTGAATGTCTGAATCTGTGAATGTTCTGAATATGAATGATCCTTCTTACTTACACTACAGTATATATACATAAGATAAGATCCTCGGACTACTTAGGGAATGTAATACAAACCCTGACATGTAGTTGGTGTTTGCAAACAACTCGCGTTAGCGAGGACGTATTTGTAACACACGTTACACTTGCGTTACGGGAACGAGGCTGTGACCTCATTGAGAATGTTTGCATACACACAACTGCATTGCGTTATCACAATTAAAATCTAATAATTCTCTGAATAGAATCTTAGTTTGTGCTCGTAGTTGAGCTAGGACAGAATAAAGTGACTCATTGGTCTGCCTCTGACCAAAGGTCTGTAATAGCAGTAAAAGGTGTCATGGGAAATGTTTCCCAATGCAATTGCCAGCGAAATCCTTTTCAATTTGGATAAACTTGCATCAATGGAACATCAGGTGTGGTTTTTCGATACTCCATTCATGCCCCAAGTAGCAGGACAGTCCATCAATATAATCAGTTGATACTTTTTTAGCGAGAAAAAAAGTCAAAATTTAAAGGATTCTAGTCAATCAAAGATGCTGCAAGATCTTCCATTGATATCGCTTCAACACGCCACCTCTGACATATTGCAACTTCCGTTGTAGTGCAAGATGCATAATGAAGTATCCCACAGCCAATGTGAATACTTGCACCGCATAGTTGAACGCGGGTAATTAAAGTTTCTTCACAATGAATGCCTAAGTGAAATAAAATTGACACAAATTTCAAAAATTAAGTAAAAAACGATAATTAAACTTTTGATAAAATACTTTTAGTTGAATTGTCCAGCATTTGAAAATTAACTAAGTTAGCGCAAGGTGGATACTAAACCTTCTTCTGGCTATTCAAGGCCAGCACCGCTTCGATTGCGAACTCATTCTTGGAATTTCAGGAAAAGAATAAAAATTACTATTTTATCGTTACTATGATTTCTTATCAATAATGGAGTCTATGGAATTAGGAAAAGCCATCGAGAGAGCTCCATATAAAGCCAAAAGTTTTTGTGGGCCACAAAAACTCCAATAATCTCAACAACTTACACTCAAAATTAAAAGACAAAATACCTACATTAAAAAAAACACATTATTTATGAAATCCCATGCAACGATTATAAAAGTATATACATCGGCCAAATAACACAATATATGCAAGAACGTTTAAGTGGGCATAAATTCTCAAACAACAGTACAGCCCTAAAAAACGCATCAAGCAGACCAATCACAATTTTGGCTTTGGTTAAATTAGAAAATTATTAGTATTTTTAATGCAGTTTATGAAAAAAACAATTGCATTAGGTATTTCTGAGAAATTTGGATTTTTTTTAAATTAGAACACCCCATATATTAGATACATAATTTGAAAGAGCATAATATCTTGAACAAAAAAATATCAAATACATAACTATCTCTAATTAAAAAATAAACAAGTGGGAAGCGTTTAAAGCTCAAGAAATTTGTTAACATTTAATCCTATGTCGGTCATGGAAAATAATAACAAAATATAATGTTCACGTGTAATTTTGTATTACTTATTCAACATTTTGCCTAACTTGATAAATATTCAGACATTGCCTTGCTGTTCAATACATTTTTCGGCTCTCACGATAATGCTTTGAGCAGCTTTTCTAATAGTTCGACTATAAATATTATTTAGCGTTTGTCTAATAATAATTTTGAGTTCCATCACATTTCGATATCGCCGCTTGTATACTTCATCCTTTACAAAACCCCAAAAATGAAAATCTAGAGGTGTCAAGTCAGGAGAGCGTGCAGAACAACGAATTGGTGCGTTGGTTCATATCCATTTTTGATTAAACGTTTCGTTTAACAAATTGGAAGTGTTAACGTAATTATGAAAAGGTGCCACATCCTGTTGAATATAAATACAGAGCCTATCAAGCACTGACATATCATCTAAGAGACCATCCAAAATTTCTGTTAATAACCATACACAGCGGTCTCCAGTTAAAGTACCATGATAGAAAATTGGACTAGCAATTCTGTTGTTCATTAATCCACACCACACATTTAAACTAAATCGGTGCTGGGAATTGCGCGGATCAACTCTCAGAGGATTTTCTCTACTCCAATAATGCTGATTTTTCTTATTGCACATACCTGAACTGGAAAAGTTAGATTCATCAGATCATAGAATGTAATTTAAATTATCTGGACGTTCATTATAAAAATTTCTCAACCAATTACAGAAAACTAATCTTCCGTCTGCATCGCCGGGAAGTAAATTCTGAACTCTGTGGTGTTTGTACTTACGCAACTTATCCTTTATTAAAATACCGTGCACTGTACTCTTTTTCAAATCTAATTCTCTGGTACAACTTCGAATGGATTTCTCTGGATTGGTTTCAAAATAAGATAACATATTTACTTCCGTTTCATCGTCTATTAGAAAATTCTTTTTCCTTCTCGTATCTTAATGCTTCTTCGTTACTTAAATAAAACTTATTTGGTGATTGACGATTCACATATGTGTTTTGATAGTAACGAAGCGCATTTCTTACATTTTTTCTACAAATCAGATATGCCTCTAGCATAGCTCACTTTTCTAAATGCGTAAACGGCATTATTTTTAATAGACATGGAAGAATAGGTGAATATAACAAATAATTAGATTTTGAAACTTTTTAGCAATAAATTGTTTAATAAAAAAGAGCTATAGAACACAACACAAATTAAAATATCCAATTAATTTAAAGACATCAACTAAAATTCAACACAACTACTTTATTATTCGTTTAATAACAATAGTGTATTGAAGCTTGCTACGCTCTGTATGTCGAGACCATAGAAAAGAGAGGAATTCAAGTTTCGGGCGACGAGGATTGCCTCACCTACCCGCCCCTGCCAACGTCCAGCGACCCACCCGGCATTAGAGACCGCCTCAGCCCAAGGGTGGGAAGACTCAAAGGTACTTCAGGACACGAATTAAGGTTGTATAGGGCGCCACCGAATTTAGAACCGCTAGACATCGCAAAATTCGGAAATGATGATCAACAAAAGTAGGCAAGACGCGCAGCGGGTAGGGGACGCAACCAGCCGCCCGAAACGTAAAAAAAAGAAAGAAAGAAAAAAGGCGGATTTCAGCCAGATGTAATTAGACTTTATTTATGACACCAACTTAAAATAATATAAAAAAATAATTAAATTTGCTAGTTACAAAAAAAGAGTATTAATTTTTTAGTTCTAATCACTTGAAAAAGACTTAATAATAAAAAAGTCGAAACGTCGAAGTAAAAAACTGAAATTCATTAAAGGTCGCTAAACCACGAAAAAGTCTATTATTTTAATATACAAAGTGACTTTTTTTGAATGTTTAGCATTGGGATCTCAGAAACTACTGGAGATAGAAAAACGCTTAAATGGGGAAAGATGCGCAGTTTTACGAGTTTGATTTAAAACTGCTTTTGTTTCTCCGATAACTTTCATGGCATATTAGATATTCAAAGAAAACTAAATTTTACGATTTTCTTTAAACATGCTTAGCATCGTTAATAGTAATTTTAGAGAAAAAGTGTTCAGACAAAAGTTTTAGATAATTTTACGCCAAATAAAACTATGTAGCTAATATTTTTTTTTCGTTCACCATTATCGAGTTATGACACAAACTTGTGTTTTTTTAAATGGATACCATAGTTAGTTTTGACATCATTAAAAAGTTTATTTTTGCTGATTACAATGATATAAGGTTTGATATGGTTATTTTAAAAAATAAAGAGGATATAGACATTTCTATGATTGTTCACTTTATAAGATAAAAACTTTAAAAAAAAATGTTTGGTGTTTTGTAATTCAAAAAACGAAAAATCTGAGTTACAATAGTGTTCGTTGGAGCAGTCGAGATAAATGTACTAACATTGCTTTCACGTTGAGTCACAGAAGTGAGAGCTGTTAATTTTTACTTTTAAGTCAAGGTAATTGTCAAACACTGACAATTAACTATTAATTAATTTAATTGTAACTTAACTATAAGCGGTGCAAACGGCCGTTAATCATAAGTTTGCGTTGGCTATGGAATTTTCTAACGTAGAAAAGCGTGATATGGTTGAATGTTACATTCATTGCCAGAAAAATTCTACTAGAGCTGCTGAAGTTCATTTTGAAAATTATTTTGATCGACGTCAGCCGTCGCTACTTAGTTTTAAGAGGTTATGGGATAATTTAGCAGATTATGGTTCGTTCGTTAAACCAAAATCAAAAAAGGGATGGATGAAGATAGCGAAATAAACATATTAGCAAGTGTCGCTCAGAATCCATCTACATCGACCCGACAAATTTTAACAGAAATGGGCTCCTCTCAACGCACTATTGTCAGAGTGTTGAAGAAGCATAAATTTCGTCCCTACAAATTATCAGTATCACAAACTTTACATGAAGGTGATAACATCAGACGAATAGCTTTTTGTAGATGGTTTAAAGATCAGTGTCAAAACGATCCACACTTTTCAATGAAAATATTATGAACTGATGAATCTCGTTTCACAAATTGTGGAATGTTTAATAGGCACAATGAGGCACATATGGTCTCAAACAAATCCACTTCACGATGAACATAGGAGACCACAAATTAAATTTGGGTTTAATGTTTGTTGTGGTGTTATAGGATCAACTGTTCTTCCTCCTTTTATTTTTGATGGATCACTAACTGGCAATCGTTATCTTAATTTTTTACAACAAGATTTCGAGGAAATGTTAGATAATTTAAATTTAAGAACCCGAGCAATGCTGCAATGGTTTCAACATGACGGAGCGCCTCCGCACAATCAACTGAATGTTAGAAATTATTTAAATTTGAACTTCCCTAATCAATGGATAGGACGAAATACACCCATTGAATGGCCGGCTAGATCCCCTGATTTATCAGTTTTGGATTTTTTCTTGTGGGGTGTACTAAGGGACACAGTATACAAAAGAACATATGAAACAATCGACGATTCAAGAGAAGCTGTCTTAGTTGCTTTTAATAACATCGATAGGCGTAAAGTCCGCAATGCTACAAATTCTGTTGTGAAGAGATGCAATTTGTGTATTAATAATAATGGAGGTATCTTTGAACATTAATAATGTTGTGTGCCCTTAATAAAAGTTCTTGTAGTTTTTATTTTATTACTACATAAGATTTCAAAATAAGTTTTCGTTTGGTTTGTATTTTATCAGTTCGAAATTCAATTGTTTTCCATAAAAACCATAAAAATGTCTATATCCTCTTTATTTTTTAAAATAACCATATCAAACCTTATATCATTGTAATCAGCAAGAAATAAGCTTTTTAATGATACCAAAACCAACTATGGTTTCCATTTAAAAAAACACAAGTTTGTGTCATAACTCGATAATGGTGAACGAAAAAAAAATATTAGCTACATAGTTTTATTTGGCGTAAAATTATCTAAATCTTTTGTCTGAACACTTTTTCTCTAAAATTACTATTAACGATGCTAAGCATGTTTAAAGAAAATCGTAAAATTTAGTTTTCTTTGAATATCTAATAAGCCATGAAAGTTATCGGAGAAACAAAAGCAGTTTTAAATCAAACTCGTAAAACTGCGCATCTTTCCCCATTTAAGCGTTTTTCTATCTCCAGTAGTTTCTGAGATCCCAATGCTAAACATTCAAAAAAACTCACCCTGTATATATATATAGTAAATTCAATTTGTTGGCGATTTAAGGTCTGGTTTTACTTCAAAATGTATATATTTAAAACAATCCTACATGTTTCCGCAAATGATGCCTTTTTCAAGTAATATAAAATATAAATGGCAGTATATTAATGTCATACTTATACATTTGTAGTTGCCATGGATAAAATTATTCAAAGATACATACCAGTTCAATAGTAATAAATCATGCCTTAATATTCTAAAATAGATAGACAACAAAAACAGGGAAAAGCAAGACATGAGTTATTATTATGTATGCGCCCGTGGAGCGATTTAAGATGTTAAGTTGTCGGCATTCGCTTTAAACGAGAAGGAAAACCACGAAAACCTACTCGGACAGCTTTTCTTTATTATCAATAGGTATCGGCAGTCAGGGCTACATAACGTCATAATCAGTATCAGACATGATGAATGAATCCTGATTTAACATTTTTCATAAGCGAATAGAAATACGTGGAAAGAAATAAGTGCTTACCAAGTAAGAGTAAATACATCTTCTTCAGAAGGAATATTAGAAAAATATAAGTTACCATAATTGTTACATGTGATATTACAAGAGCTAATTACTATAGTGACAGCTATCGAGGTGTAATAAAAAAATTCAACATGATTGTAGTTTCTTAAAGTGGTTGTGGTAAAATACTATAAAAAAAGTTGTGAGAAAGATCCTATACGGCGCAGGAATTCTTAGAGTTGATGTACAAAAATAGCACTATGTATAATAATATTTCCTTCAAACTTACGGACCCATAATATAATTTTTCTTGCTTGGCCATCCATTCACCAACTAACTACGGTAATGTCTTTTTCACAATGTAAATTTCAATACTGGTACCTTTACTACCCAGTCGCTTTATCTGCTGTTTACTGTATAATATTATTACTAGACTCGACAAAGAAGAGCAATTTCCAGTGCAGTGCCGAGAGCAACATAGTGGGGTGAAGCGCGCAGCACGGAAACTCAGCCGTCCGTATCAAAGCACACTTGTTCAGTATTATTCCACTAGTCGTTGTGAGTGCATGTCAGTACACACATACTTAGAAAATGTCGCATTTAGGTACGTTTCGGGAACGGCGTATTTCGAAGAAACTAGAAACGTAATAGCGAGTACGCCGGATTTAGAATACGAAGGCCATAGAATTAAATGTGTAAGGTGCGATGACTATTTGACATGTACCAGCGATGGAAGTGTGAACGCCACTTAAAAGTATAAAATACTGTTCTGCAATCCGTGGCAAACGATATAGCGAACAATTAACATTTGATATAGGTATTTGTTTTATTATATGTAATCTACCGATCACTTTGCTAGACCAAAAAGCATTTGTCTCCTTCTGCAGTAAGTATTCGGATTATACATTACCAATAAGAAACGTTATGCCATCTGCTCGGGACTATGTTGAAAGAAGAATTAAAGCAGAATTGACAGATAAAAAATTGTGGTTATATGTGAACGAAACAACCGATCGGCAAAAATATTCTGTGGTGAATGCGATGGTACGTACAATGGAAGAATTTGAACCGTCATCCTCTATCTTACTTGCTTCCAAAAGAGTTACAAAATGTACTAGCGATGAAATTTTAAACGTGGTGTTGAGCGCATTGAACAAATTTCAAGTTTCAACAAACCAACTTTTAATATTTATGAGTAACGGTGCCATTAACATGCTTTCCTTAGGCCGATCTCTTAAAGAAGAGAGTGGCAATCTGTTACATGTAACGTGTAAAATCCATGCTTTAAACCTTGTGGCGCAATTGAGACCTAAATGTTATCCACGACTAAATGCTTTAATAGCTCTCTAAAGTCCCAGAACGTACAAAAAAATTTCACGAACTGTGTCCCCAAGTGCCGGAACTAGCACAGTCGATTACTACGCGTTGGGGAACATGGTTAGAGGGGCTGCGTTTTACTACTGCGAACATTTTAATGATGTAAAGAAGGTAATTTTACAATTCGATCCGAGACACGCCGAAGCTATCAAGAAAAGCCAGAAAATGTTTCAAGTGGGTCAGGTAAAAAGTGATTTAGAAGCTACTATGGACTAGCGGAGGGAATTGAAAAACTACAAAATGATTCGATGTCGTTTGTGGATTCTGTTCAAATTGTGGATGATGTTCACTCACACCTATGTGCGGCGGAAGGCGAAAAGAATGAGTGTGTAATACGAAAATTTGAAAGTGTTATTGACAAACATTCAGATTTTTTCAAACTAAGACAAATTTATGAAGGTGCGTGGATAGATCCATTAATTTGTCACAAGGATTACTTTAAATTTGCAAATATAACATCACTCAATGTGGAACGGTCGTTTTCATCATTGACAAATATTTAATAGATGCCACCCAGTTTGTGATTTCATGGAAGCTTTTTAAAACAGTAAGTGTTTCAGCACGTTATATAATATATTTTTTATCATTATTTTATGTGTAAACATTCATGCGTCCGCATCGCCTATACTCACTGATGAAAGTCACGAACATAAATGATGTGTAAACGTTACTGAACGCTCGCCTTGAGACGGCCGCTAGGCCCCTCCACGTTGTTCTCCGCACTGCACTGAAACTTGCCCCTCTTTGCCGACTCTAATTATCACACATACATCGCCCTTGATTTACCTATCGGTGTAAAAATCGTTAGAGTACAAAATAGTCCTACATACAGGGTATTTGGTAACTGAATTGCCAAAATGAAATGTCATATATAAAATCGAATTCTAAACATAATTTTTTTTTTCAGATCGGGTTTCGTTTAGGAAATACTCAGTTATTAAAAAAATACTAAAAAATACCATTATTTTGTTCAACACTAAATTACAAAAAATTAATCAAATTTCAAATAAAGCATTAAATCGTTTAACAAAGGATTACCACGAAATCATAGTACATTTTCAAAAATTTCACCGTTTACATTGATACACGCCTGCCAACGCAAAACAAGTGAATTGTAAACGTCTGCAAAACTCACAATATTTTGGATATTTTGTACTGCATTAAAAATTCTCTCTTCAAATTTTTCAATAATATTAATTTGCTCAAAATAAAGTAATTGTTTTAAGTGACCCCATAAATAAAAGTCTAGGGGATTAAGGTCCAGGCCAATGAATTGGACCGCTCCTTTCAATTCATCCCCCATTAAAATTAGTATGGAGCCACTATACAACATTTCGTCCAGCAAGTAGTGGTGCACCGTCATGCTGATACCACAATCTATTTCGCAGGGCAATAGAAATGTCGTCTAATAGAGCCTTAAATTATTTTTTTTTAATGCTAGGTATGCGTCAGCATTTAAACGATTAGACAAAATTTTAATAAGGAGAAGTTGTCCATTAAAAATACTAGACCAATTGTAAACCTTTATTGAAAACCTCTACATCTAACTGCGTGTGGATTTTGTAAAGTTCAATACAAATATTTAGCTGATGAGAAGCTCTCAAACAGTAAATACATTTTTATTTTCATAGCAGCCTTAATTTAACATTTTTTACATTATTTTCTAAACGAAGCCCCATCTAAAAAAAATTCTCTATTTTATGTTTAGAATCCGATTTTATATACGATATTTCATTTTAGGAATCTAGTTACAAATACCATCTATAATAATGAAAAACGAATAATTTTATTATTACAGTATCTTAAGACAAACAATATTAATTGTTTCAATTTTAATGATCTTCGAAAAGGATCGAATGCACATTGCTCTTCATACAACATATTCATGTTTATGTTACTTTTAGGATGGTTAAATTTGATATTCGCATTTCTCTATTTGACTACTAATTTTATTGTGTATTATCACAACTTTGAAAGTATCGCTTTATTTGCATATCAGACGTTTGTAAAACCATTAACTATAAATATTTTATTCTCAACATTTTTCTTAGTGTAGATGCTTGCAGGTCACTCTACCATCGAAATTGTCCTATGAATTCTATGCTCTCTAGTTTTATTCCCATTATAAAAATACTTAATTTTGCCTGATTTAGTTTACATTTTAAGGAATTATTCTTACTAATTAGTAATGTCTAGTAATTACTAGATACTTTAGTAACTAACATTTGTGAACAACATTTTAAATATATTTTCTTTAATTTTATTTGTTTTTTTTTTCATTTATATATCCGATTATAGAGATGCTCGATGTGTAGTCGTACGTAAATGTGTTATTTTTTATTTATAATATCCTGTAATTAAGTTAAATATGACCACCACCGTGTTGCTCAATAAGTATTAGTCGTTCTTCTATGGTATAAACGACATTAGAAAGTGCATTCCTTAGTAAGTTTTCAATGGCATCTGATATCGATTGTTTAAGTTCCTCACAAGTAGTAGGTCTACTAATGTTAGCAGAAATCCAAAATAACGTTGAATGGTTGGACAAAATCCTGTGGACAGATGAGGTAATTTTTTTGCCAAACTTAGGCCCATTTTAAACGGGGAATTTACTTTAGAATAAGAAATTCTTTAATATGGAATTCTGCCGATTGGATAAATATATTAGCAGCTAGAAAAGCTACCGATACATTTTCATTAGACTATTAACTACCTCTTTCGATATATTTCGAAGATTTTACAGTATCCTCGATATATCCTCTAAGACGTACAATAAACGTTTGTCAGGAAATATTACAATATATTAGTTAAAGATGTTTGTTCTTGTCTACAATAAAAAGTACATTACTTAAAATCAGAAAAAAACAGAAAGGCGATAATAATATAAACATTAATAGAACTAAATTACAAATACTAAAAATAAAATAATTCTAAAAGTAAAAAATAAAACTGGAATTCATAGATATTGAATCTAAACATTTATTAGAACAAAACTCCCAAAATGAATGCTTGGTAGAGTTTTTCCATATTCGGGGAAGGTAAAAGAAATTCAGATTCCAAAGAAAATGTATTTTGGATTCAAAATTCATATTCCCATGTTAATAAAGAAATCACTAAATAAATGATTATGATTACTATCATTTATTAAAAATTAAATTAGAAATCACAATAAACAGAGAAAAGCAAACCTTTCTAATATATTTCTAAAAAGAGAACACTAACATTACAAATGTACGGTTTTCATTCTGAGCGACTAAAATTAAAAAACACAAAATAGGTAATCACCAACGCCAGCAAATCCAACATCAAAGTGAAACTATAATTCGACGCCATAGCAATTATGTCGTACACATATAGGAATTTCTGTCAGTTTGTTCCTGCAAATTGCACTACAATGAATAAATATAAGAAAAGGAATAATCAATTTACAACAATCCCTTTGTACGTTACCGTTATATATTCAGACAGTATAATAATTTTATGCCGTTCTTTCTTGTACACAAAACAATGCTAGCGAATAGCACCTGTTCAATGTATGATGTACAAAATCAAGCTGTACGGGTGGTTACCAGTTAAAAATCGACTCTTTCATTGTTCAGGAAGTGAAACAAGAAAAGAAAGACGGGAAGTTATGAGTCGCCGGAAATACGGACACTAAGCCGTACCAATATGATTTGTCGGTGTAAAGTAAAACGAATTCCATGTAATGTTTATTGCATATATTACACTAGTTCAGAATATATTTTCTCACAATTGCAACACTTACTTTTACGTACAGTTAATAATACATAAGAATTTAATCTTGATTTGATGTATAGAAATTATAAAAAATTAATGATATTAGTATTTTTCCATGATGTAATGAATTTATGATTTTTTTTTGTTTTCTCGTTGAAATAATTGTAAGTTTGACAAATATCAGGACAGAAATACCGAAATTTATGATTAGACAATATCGTTATTGCTCTTCTAATTTTGTTTATCCATAAATATTCTTAACGTAGAGACAATAATATTGTAAATATGATTGACATATTTTTTACTTATAATTATATAATTTACAAAGAACAGCATATATTTCCGAATATAAAATGGAGATAACAAAAATTGTATGTAAAGTGTCAAACTCTTCTACAAAACGAGCGAATGAAAACTTTGAGATAAGTGATTTATATCTTAAATGTTAAAAATTTACAAATATTTATCGGACAAACTAAGCCGAGGCATCGCTACAACTATTCACTTACATCTATTCTTTATCAGTATGCGCCTAGACATGTTCTATTTTATAAAATCCGTAAGTGGACTTATTTCCCTCCCTCCTGAAGAGAGCTTTTTGACAGTGATATTTGTACTGCTTCCTGGCGCCTGTGACACATCGTCCTAGTAAGTCAGATCGTGTTTTAGTGAGGGTTCATGTTGATTTCGTGAGCTGCGCATATTTAATAAAGTTTTCCCGTGTATTTGGTAGTCTTCCTCAGTCGTCTCTTTTGTTCAAACTATCCCGCCATTTTTCTCTTTTTATGCTCCACGTAATATGCTTGTATAATGCTTAACATTAGTGATGATTTTTCTTTTATAGAAATCTCATGTGTATCCTGTTATATTGTAACATGTTGTGTTAGAGATGATGTGATGTCTCTCTGTAGCAATCCGTTTCTGTGGTTTTTTCTCCACACGCTGACGCGTCTGTTTCTTTGTGCGATGTAAGATCGGTCGCAGCAGCTATATGGTATTTCATGTATAAGTCTTCCAACTGTATTTTGTCATTGATGTCTGATAGTTATCATATTCCAATCTGTATTGTAATATAGTGTTTATGTTGTGCTTGTCCAAAACACGTACGATTCTGTCAGTCGTTCCTGTGATGCGAGATGTCCATTAGCATGTCTAAAATTGGTTATCAATCACAATCAACAGTAGACATACACGGCACATATCTTGCTCGACTTTTTTTCGTATGTTAATTTTCTTACAAGATATTTCTTATACGTTCTCTTGAGATGTTTAAGATGTGCAATAGTACTCGACCTCAGCTTATAATAATTCCGTTCAACAGCATGTTTTTTTCTATAATTTTTTATGTTGTCATCTCTTATGACTCAATAACAGTTCATATGATGGTGTAAACTCACTCAAATTTTAATTCATTTACTTTTTAATACTGGTTACTGACAAGCCTTTCAAATATAAATAATGAATTGCGCTACAAATTTGTAATGAAACTTTTTAAGGAATTTTTTGCAAAATACAGAATACGCTAACTACAACGCTTACTAAATGCAAATTAAATGTAATAGAGATACAAATTGGAATAACCAGGTTCATGTTAGAAATATTTTAAAGGCATTATTTTTACGTAGGAAGCCCTAGGAAAAACTGATTTTATTGATAAAAGGGGACATGAATATAACAATCATCATCAACTGGTAAATTCTACTACTACAAGTTTTTATTTTGTACAAGAGTCGCAAGAGTGGCTAATGATAACCAATCGTGTGCTTTAGTGCGAGACTTTTTAAAACATATCTCTCTATTTAAAAAAAATTAAGTACAGTACCGCGGAAAGCAGTAATAAAATTTAATTCACTTTTATTATACTGCTACTTTAAAGTATCATATTTACATTCTATTATAAAACCTATATATACTCTTGCGGACAAAAAGCAATGGACAAATTATTTTTTTTTCGTATGATCATGCCTCCTGTCAAAACTTGTTTTGGTATTCTAGATTATGTCACTTATATCTAGTGAAGCAATTTTTTTAAGCTGGCAATAATTTTGCAACTTTATGCTGACATGTCTGATTCTTACATTTAAATTTGTAAAAAATGTGGCAACGTAAAATTCAAACAAGTAATTCTATGTGTCATTCATATTTATACAAAATATTCTATTAAAAAAATATAAATCTAATACGAATGAACAGGCAAGCCAATTTCTCAAGAGCTACCAAATTAAATATTTGCTTAAATCATTTATTGTCACACTGTACATTTAAGTATATTTGAACTAAACTACTCAAAAATGAATAGGGAATTAGATCTTTTTTTAACAGATCTAATTAATTTGATTAAATTTAACGTATTTTCTCAAACTATAGATAAATTAGAAGGCCCACAGTCGTTTGTGGACATTTTATTTGGTAAATGTCTTTTCTGTGTGATAAAATATTGAATCTTGTATTTTAACCTTAAATTCATTTAGAATACAAAATTATAAAAATCGCATTTTTTGACAAGTATTATTCATTTTAAAGGTCATTTCACATTTTCACGATGCCAAGACGTCATTTAAATAAAGAAACTTTTGATTTAATTGCGTTATTGCATCAGCGAGGGCAATCTGGGGCAGACATTGCCGCAATTTTTAATGTGTCTCCAAGTGTTGTTAGTAGGGCCCTAACAAGATTCCAACAGATAGGATCTGCAAGGAGAAGACCCGGTAGTGGATCTGAGAGGAAATCAAATCAGAGACAAGACCGCTACATACGAATTCAGACAATGATGAATCCGTTTAGAAGTGCTGTATGGCTGCAAACACAGTTACGTGCCGCCACTGGAGTTAGAGTTTCGGATCAAACCATCAGAAACCGTCTGAGGGAAATGGATCTTCATAGCTGCAGGCCTGTGAGACGCCCAAAATTAACTAATGCCAATAGAATGGCTAGAAGAATTTGGGTTAACCAACGACTAGCAGAAAATTTTCAATGGGAGCATGGTTTATACACCGATGAATCCAGATTCTGCTTATTTAGTGATAATCGTAGAGTAAGGGTCTGGAGAACTTGAGGAGACCGTTATAGACGCGAGTTTACAAAAGCTGTGGTGCCTTTTGGCGGCGGTGGTATCATGGTGTGGGCGGGCATTAGTTTGAATGGACGTACGAACCTCCATCTCTTTGAAAACAATGTCAATGGACACATATACAGAGATGACATTATTCAGCAATATGTGGCCGACTTTCGTGAGGCTGTGGATGAAAACATGTTTTTTATTGATGATAATGCAAGACCTCATCGTGCACAAATTGTAATGCAAGCAATAAATGACCTCCATATTAACCATCTACCTTTACCACCAACGTCTCCCGACATTAATCCAATTGAGCACATTTGGGACAGACTTCAAGAACAGCTCAACGAACATAATCCACCCCCAGTTAACGTGCAACACTTGCGGGAAATTTTACCGCTGTGTTGGAGAAGAGTGTCACAAGAACACATTAATAATTGCATTTTGAGTATGCCCCGAAGATGTACAGCTGTGAGAGATGTAAGTGGCCATTATACACGATTTTAGAATTAAGTGTTACAGAAAAATGTTTATTTTAGCTATTGTTAAAAATGTTGCTTATTTCATTTTTGAACATTTCTTAGTAATCTAACGATTTTTCTGAATAAATATACTTGAAAATTTTAAATTGTTGTGGACAATTATGTATCTAATATAATATACTACAAATATTTACCCATACTATCTAAAAAATACAAAAAAGTAAAATTTCCTTATTCATTTTTGAGTAGTTTACTTTAGCACTCAGACAGACAGACGATAAGCGCACTTTAGAGCTATCATACAGACAACAAGCGCACTATTTAATTTTAGATTAGTATATATTAGCTTAAAGAAAGAAATAAAGGCTTTCTACATTACGACGCTAATTATTCGAATTTTTTATCGAAAAAAATTCGCCCTCAAGCAGAATTCGAACCTACGCCCATTGGTTTGCCAGCCACTGCCTTACTATTGAGCTATTAAGGGACTGAAGTTTCGAATCGTCGGGAAGTCATAAATTGCATTAAGAAACAGATATTAATATTGTTGCCCGTAGTACGACAAATTTGTGCAAATCAATTGCATTTTCGCGAAGTAATGTGAATGAAATAAATGCTTTCTACATTGTTTAACATCTTAAGCCGCTCCACGGGCGCGTACATAATAATAACTCATGCCTTGCCATTCTCCATTTTTGTTGTCTAACTATTTTTTGAATACTAAGGCATAATTTTTTATTATTAAACTGGATGTATCTTTGAATAATTTTATCCGACAACTACAATTGTATAAGTATGACATTAATATACTGTCATTTATATTTGATATTCTTTGAGAAAGGCATCACTTGCCGAAACATGTAAGATTGTTTTAAATATATGCATTTTTGAGTAAAATCAGACCTTAAATCGCCAACTAATTAAATCTGCCATATATATATATATATATATATATATATATATATATATGTATATATATATATATATATATATATATATAGTAAAAAAAATATTGAAGCAAATATTTAATTTGGCAACTCTGAGAAATTAACTTGCCTGATCATCATCATCATATATACTTATATTTTTGGATTGAAATATTTTATATCAATATAGAAGACGGTAGAATTACTTGTTTGACATTTACTTTGTCAAATTTTTGACAAATTTAAATTTAAGAATCAGGCATGTCAAAATAAAGTTGCAAAATTATTACCGGCTCAAGAAAAAAAGATAATTTATTTACAATAATTTATAGTCACCCGTTATTATCCTTAACATGTAAAATGTCAAACAAAAATATTTAGTATTTAGAATTATAAACAAATCAATGGCATTTATATATATAAAAGCAATTGATATGCTCCGTCATATCGCCTCATAGGTAATGAAATACATTGATCGTTTAAATATAATTGAAAATATCCCGCATCAATTTAACTTTAAGAGTTTAATGTTTATACTAATATTTAATGCTGCATTTATTAAATTTCTTTCATAACATATGTCTTTGAACAGTTAATCAATACTGGGCACTTTGAAATTTCTTGATCAATATAGTTTTCTTTATTGCCGTTTTTACCAGAATAGTCAATAATTCCGCTTCGTTCAATATATAACCTCGCCCTACCTTACGTTGGACACACGATGACTGAAGATGAATGAGCTCATTCCCCGTCACACAGTAACAAGCAACGATTGAAGCACGAAAAAACAGAAAAAGGGTATATAACGATAAAGCGTCAATAGTGATTGGAATATTGAACACATTTCCAGCAATTATTGAGTTAATTAATCTTTTCGATCTATCAATAAAGCGAGCCACATCGCGAGAGATAAATAATGTTTGAGATGCCTTCCCACATGCCATCTCTATATCTTCTTTTCAATGAAAATTAATCGTTCTGTTTGTATAATCTGTTTCTTTTTCATTATCAACTTTTTTAAATTGTATTTAGTTTTTTAGATGGCGTGCTTGAAGCCTTGTATAATTTGTTAATATTTCATTTGTGAAGACTATTTACAATTCGATATTTCATACAGGTGAATGTCATACATTTTTATAATATTTGTGCCTATTTGGAAAAAGTTACAATATAAATTATTTAAATAAAATGCTTGCAAATCACGCAACCTATACGTAACTCTACATACGAGAGTCATCTAGAAAGTAAAAGCACTTCAAATTGACAGGGAACGCGAATTTCCCAAGTCAATGACTTTTTCCTTCAATTACTCCAGTATGAGCTAAATACCGAGTCGCCCCGGACTTTATAACCTGCACGTCTTTCAAATATATGATCAGTGATCATAGTACGAAGTTTTACTGTAGTTATTTTTTAAAATTCGTGCTGTCGAAATTAATAGGCATATTATGAGAGTACATATATGGTAAGCTTATAATGGAGCTTCAGTTTCAATCAAGCTGGCCTTTTGCTGTGACAGAACAACTAAAGACAAAATTTATGAATAAATCCAAAAGGACTGACGTTTTACGCTTGACAGTTTGCTGTCATTTTTTCTTGAAATTTCAAGACCTCTACTTCATGAAATTGTCAGAAGTGACTTAGACTCGAAAAAATGTTTGCCAAATAGGTTGCGAGCAAAAAGGGGATAAATTTCTGAACAATATTATTATTGGTAACGAGACATGGATTTTGTATAAAACACCAGAGACAAAGCACCCGTCAACATAATAGCATCATTCCCAATCCTTCACATAGTTGAAAAATATAAATAAACCCTACATACACGTGTTATAGTTATGATTTTTTTGGATCAGAAAGGTATCATTGCTTCCTGGATTCGAGACTAGAACGGCGTTATTGGTACTGTTTCCTTCCTGACGTTTCGTCCACTGGTATCTTCAGGGCTGCTATATTGCTGCACTGAAACTGGGTTTCCGTCCAGCAACAGCCTTATGATGAGCAAAATGTTTATACATTTTATTTTGAATATATTAACATAAAAAAGAAAGAACTAAAAACGAATTTTATTTAACACATATTATAAAAAGATATGAATTCTTTATGTTTAATTATTCAGTACACTATCAAAAATCTATTCATTGTACAGATTCAATTCTCTTCTTTCTTTTATGCTTAAATATGTATGATGTATGATAACGTTGCTTTCAAAGTACTTGAGCTTGGATTTAAAAAAAAAACTATAAGAAATTAATAGCAATAAATACATACATCTAAAATAAATGGCACCTAACATGAAAATTAAAAATATTTACCATGCTAAAAAATACATACTCAATGTTTCCTTCTTCTTTTTTGGAAAAGAAAATCATTTTAAATTTGAATATCGTTTTCATTTCCTTTCAATACAATAAAATTCTGAACTTGAGTAAATAATCTGAAAGGCATACATTCACCAACAGATCCATTTGTATTAACTGATGTTGTTTTAAATATATTGCTAAGGTGGTAAACAAAGTTTCGGGCGACGTGTATTGACTCATCTATGCGCTCCTGCCAACTTCTAGCTACCCACCCAGCTACCAAGACAGCCTCAGCCCAGGGGTGGGAGACCCAGAGGTACTAAAGAGCAGAAAAAAAAAAGTGGAAAAGGGCGCCACCGAATTTTGGTACCGCTAGACGCCGCAAATTCGGAAATGATGATCACACAAAACTGGCAAGCCACGCAACGGGCGAAGGACGCGACCAAGTCGTCCGAAACTATATCAAAAGAAAAGAGACGTTTCGACTTAACTAAGGCAGCGCTTTATTTAACTGGCTATGAGCGACAAAAACAAGGAAAAAAAAAACAAAATCAAATAACCAACGAAATATCTAATAGTTATATATAAATATAAGCAAACGAAATGTTTATAATAGAAACCGGGTTGTTCGGCTTGTACGTAATAATAAAGAAAAAATGTATATGGAACATAAAACACCAGCGGTATACGATACCCAGAAAATTATTATAAACCCCGTCAAAATACGTGTTTCTCTGGTTCACATTGGTAAATACAAAATCGTGGGCAGACCTGGTATATGTGTGGAGGTTATTGTTATATATATTAAAAATAAACTAAGTGAAAATGTACAAAGTTGAAAATTGGAAATAACTCAACAAATGTTAGCGGTTTTAATATATTAAGAAAAAATGAAATGAATGATTATAATTAATTAAATTAACAAATAATAGAAGAAATGTAAATCTAAAATTTTAAATAGCAAATTTAGAAAAAAACTAGAAAACTAAATTTTATTTTTAACGTGTAGCTATAAGAAATACATTTCGTTATACACATTTCTACTTTGCGCAAAACAACAAAGGAAAAACTCAACAGAAGGATCTTTACACATTTAAAGCAAAAGTTGTTTTTTGTTAAAGAGTAACATGTGTGTAATTACTAAAGACGGCAGACTATGTGCCCGAACAGTAGCGTGATGTGGAGGGATCGAGTAGAGGCGTACGACGATCAATTCAGTTGCCGTTGAGACGTTGTAAGCGATACATTGTTAACACAATCGTGTTGAAAATGTCGGGAGTGCGTAGAAACAATGCATCGACTCGGTTGCATGCTAACGTAATAAAGAAATTTTTACATCGGTTTCCCGATTTAATATATGACGGTACCGTAGTGAAACGTTTAGTTTGTGAAACAACTTTATTAACTTGGAAAGCAAGTCAGTGCCAAAGACATATAAATAGTGACAAACATAAATCGAAAAATAGTGGACGCAGATCATATAATAAATTTGTGTGTGATTTAACAATGATGTTAATTGCGACCAATATACCAATGCAGAAAGTGGAACACCCAATGTTTCGTCAGTTTTGGAAGAAATACAATCCTACGTGGAAATTACCAGCAAGAAGTACGCTACAGAATTACGTACCGTCAGTGCGTGAGAGAATTGTAAATTGTACGAAAAATACGGTAAAAAAAATTCCTGTGGTTAACAATAGACGAAACTACAGATATTAAAAAACAGTCCATTCTGGCCATTCTAGTACGGACGCTGACTCCGCAAGGACCTTCTCCTCCTTATTTACTAACCTGTAAATGAATGCAAGGGTGTACTGCCAGAGCGATATATGATGTATTAATAGAAACACTACACAAATTTGAGATTTTACCGAAGCAAGTGTTAATGTTAGTTACCGATGCTGCCAAGGTTATGTGTTCCCCGGCAAACTTACTCAAAACGATTCAACCAAACCTGCTGCATGTCACATGTTTGCTTCACGCTTTACACCTTGTAACAAACACTATACGTACAATTTATCCTGATGTGGATCAACTGATAGGACAAACGAAAGCGGTTTTTCTTAAATCTCCGAAACGGATTCGGCTATTTCATTCGCTGTGTCCTGATATACCCGAGCCGCCGCAACCAATTCTTATACGATGGGGTACTTGGTTAGAAGCAGCATTTTATTATTATAAACATTTTGAAAAAATTAAATCAGTGATTTTACAACTAGATGCCAAAGAAGCAACTGCAATACGGCTCAGCCAGGTTCAATTTAACAATCCTCAAGTTGCAGCAAATTTAAAAATTATTTACGACAGTTACGTTCCAATACTGGACGCAATAAAAAATTTACAGAACACTGCGCTGTCCTTATCGGACTCATTAGCAATTATTGACCACGTAAAACTAGTGCTGCATATCCTTGAAGATGAAAAAAGTGATTGTGTCCGTGAAAAATTTAACAGTGTATTAGATAAAAATGTAGATTTTACAAAATTAGGGCAACTTTTTACCAATACTGAAGATCCGTTGTACAGATACAAAGAGCGCTTTAACTATGCAAATATAACATCTCTCAACGTCGAACAATCCTTCTCTGTATATAAACATATATATACGTCGCTACGTACGAACCTTTCCGAGACTAATACAGAAACATATATTATGGTGCAGTTTTTTCATCGCGCACATCCGCATTTTTTTGCAACAATGTAAACATGTTGGGTAAGTTATTTATGCTTTTTCTTAACGTTTTGTATAGGGATTCGATATATTTATTTTTACGTAAGCGCGCTGTTATTCTGCTAAACTCTCCACGCAACGCCACTGCTGGGGCACATAGTCTGCCGTCTTTAGTAATTACGTCGTACTATTGAATTAAAGTTAATCGTGTAAAATATAGCAAACCAAATGAGAAAGAAATAGCCAAGATATTCTTACATTAATTAAATAAAATAAATTGAAATAATACTTAAAATTACGTAGTAACAAAAGGTAAAGAAAAATTGAATGTGTATAGAGAAAGACTAAATTTTAATAATTCAACGTGAATACTAGGTACTAGCTAAATTAGAATTTTGATTTTGTAAATAACGTGCGTGGCGTGACAAAAAAAAAGGAATTTAAATTAACTGAAAGAGATGTAAATAATTAAGAGTATGATAAATCAATTCAAAATTTAAAAAAAACAGAAACTCTTAGCTTAAATGACCGTCTCCGTGGTGGGTAATCAACATGGATGGCTATATCTAATTGTCTTTGATTTCAATTCCATGCAGAATGTCCTACGGTAGGGCGGGAGAACAAGCAAACATCAGAATTTTCCAATGTTTTTTTATTATTTAGAACAAAACTAAGATCTCTCGTTAGGGAGGAACGATACCCTCTCGTCCAAAATGATCCCCTACGGGTAATTGATGCTTTCAATTAAAACATGTTACTAAAAAAACCCTGAAGACAGGAGGCTATTCTATAAAGAGAATAATTAAGCCCTACAATTAGCAAGCATGTGTTGAACGAGGGCGGGATAATAATACGTAATCATTCTTGCAGATATAGGAACTAAGCGGATGAATATACAGGTAGGTTCACAATAAATACAGCAGAATAAAATAAAGTACCACGCTAATTGTCGACGAAAAAATGAAGTGTCTATAAACAATATTTTTTATTTCACGAACGGACCTCAACAAACATTATTTTAGGTATCTTACATTTACATCAGTGTACTTAAGATATCGCACAAACGTTTCATAATGAATTTACAATGACCACAAAATACAAGATGGGGGAAGGTATGTACATTTTCGTGAATAATAACGAAGCGGATATATTTTGTTATAAGTATACCCTTACAGTTCACAATTACAAATAAAAACAAGACCCCGCTTTATTGTTAAATTAGCAAAACTATCGTTAAAAACAATACAGCAAATGGGAATAAAATATTTGTTGGTTAGCAATAAATAAGATTTGATTATTCAATAGTATGTAATAAACTAGAAATAATAACCAAAAACACTTGAAATATGATATAAATGACAGCCATGGAACAATCAGTATTACATATGATACGCAAATTTAAAGGAACAGATTGCAAATTCAGTTTATTTCCTACTTTAATTATTTTATAGCCTATATCTAGACAGCTTTGAATGCTTCGGTAAACAATTGAAATTTTTTTTAATATTAAAACGTCAAATGTATGACCTACATTTGAAATGCGTATTATCGATAGATAATAATTAAGTTGAATAATCAGTTTAATTCTAATTTGCTTTTTTCTTATTTGTTCTAGTCAGTTTGTTCGTATTGTAAAAAACAGGTAATAATAGGTGACTTAGTATCGACTGATATTGCTATTGTCGTAGCAATGATCGAACATGGTCTAACATACTGTAAAGTTGCTCAATGTTTCGGTAAATCAGAATCAGCCATCCATCGTAATGTAGGTCGTTGGAGACAAACGAGGAAGTATGTAAGAAGAAGAGGGCAAGGCAGAAACGCTCAGCCAGGGTGTAGATGATCGCTTTTTAACGTGCTAAACGGCAGTTCAAACAAAAAGCATACTGGAAGATGTTCATGGAAGCAATAGAAGTGAGCGTACAATAAGAAGAAGGCTTAAAGAAGTTGGTCTGAAGGTCAAATTTTGTTCACGGACGAAAGCCGCTTCTGTGTAAATTTAATTGGCGGTAGAGAAAGATTTTATCGACACCAACGCCAAGGAGAACAAAATGCACCATTTAGTTTTACTACTACTGTATCTTTTGGTGGAGGTTTAATTATAGTATGGGGCAGCGTATGTTTGGGGGCGCGCACGGAGTTAATAATGATTGATGGCAGAGTTTTAACTGCAGATAGGTATATCAGAGATATTCTCCAAGACCATGTGGTATCCTTTGCCCCATATATCGGAAAGAAATTTACATTAATGCAGGATAATGCGTGCTCACACGTCGCCCACTATCTAACTGACTTTTTAAACGAAGTAGATATAACAACAACCAATTGGCCAGCGTGCTCCCCTGGCCTGAACTAGATCAAACATGTATGGGACATTCTAGACAGAAGATTTAGGTCAAGAACTTCGACTGCTCAAAAAAAAAATTGTTATTCTGTTGAAAACCATATTTTGTGCGAGTCTGACATCTTTTTTCTTCTCTAGTTTTTTCTTCTTCATAAGGTTTCACATAATACAAGCTTTGCAAAACAAATTTCAATTACTCCACCCAACTTTGTATTAGCCTGAGAAATATTCCATATCGTGAATATTTCTCAGGATTGATAATTTAAAAATCAGTTCATATTTTTTTATAAAACGGACACCTACTCCAAAACATTCCGATAATGGAGCAGTTACTTTTTATTTCATCAAATCTTTTGCATTTTAAACCAACTTATGGTCTATTTTTTCAAAGAACAGAATACAAAAAATATAAATAATGTATAACAAACTTATCTTATTACAAACGTAGAAAAAGCATTTCTTAAAACATAGCAAAATATTTACCATCTACAAAGTATTTTTAACCCTCATATAAGAAAAAAAATAATAAAAGGTGTTAATTGCCATTGTCCACAAAACGGGCTCGTAATTACCGCAGTATTTTCGCGGTTACCATAATTAAAATCATATCTTGTAAGGTCTCTGAATAGGTGCTGACTTGTTGCTGGGTCACTGTCCTCCCTTACCTTTTTCTCCTTTTTTGTACCCGACGATAAGTATATAAGTTCAACCTACCGCTGTTCTGTACTTAAGCAAAATATTCATTAGTTTGAATTATGAATGCAGATGTTTCTTTTAATTACACAAACATAGCAGTAGCAATAAGAAGATATTTTCTAAACCCGTAGAGAAAATTAATAGCCAGTGATTTAAATCTTTTTTTAAAATAAAGTGTTTATAGGTGGGACATATTGGAATGCACCGTAAATAAATTTAAATACATGTTTTTAAATTTAATTTATGATGAACACAAACTAACTCTTTTAACTATTAACATGTATCATAAAATAGGATTAAAGTTGAAATATTCTGTTAATATTTTCACTTTAATATTTAATTATATTAGATAATTAATCTAATTTTGTTAGTGCGTTTTGCAGAGTGCTCTGACATTGAAGCATTATAATTTAAATTTTTTATTTTTACTCCTATTAAACATGTTTTGCACGTTTCACAATAGTTGGTTTACAAATCGTAAATATGACTAAGATGAATTTTAATTGGTTTCTTCATTCATAAAATTGCTTAGCAGTTATTGTTAAATGCTAGTGTATATCTTCATATTTTACTGTGTATGGCTAATTTGTAAATGTTTTATTAGTTCTGATGAAAAACCAAATATAGTCGTAGCATTACACATAATAATAATAATAATAATAATGAATTTATTTTACCACTTTTATAATACAAATTGCAGTAACAGAATACTACAATAAATAAAAGGGTAACGTCAAGGTGTGTGTGCGTATGTGTATATAGATAATTATTTCGTGACCTTTGTATGTTATAATAGATTTAATTAGTTGTCGATTTAAGGTCTGGTTTTACTCAAAAATGCATATATTTAAAACAATCTTACATGTTTCGGCAAGTTTCTTTCTCAAAGAATATAAAATATAAATGACAGTATATTAATGTCATACTTATACAATTGTAGTTGTCATGGATAAATGGCAAGACATGAGTTATTATTATGTATGCGCCCGTGGAGCGGCTTAAGATGTTAAACTGTCGGCATTCGCCTTAAATGAGAAGGAAAACCACGAAAACCTACTCGGACAGTCAGTCAGGGATCCAAACACGGAACTGTCAGCATGATAAGCAAATGTACAGATATTTAAATAAATATAAGATATATATTTATATAATAGATGGTAAATTGCAGATCGTTACATAATTAAGTTGTAGTATATACTGCTTAAATTTTTTATATAACTTCTGTTGTTAATTGAATTTTTTTCCTGTTTAATACGAGTCATGTCTTTAATTGCCCTTTTCATTGTGTGTTGTTCTTTATCAATTATCTGTGTAACGCTAAGAAATAAGTAATTAAACTTCTAGTTTCAAAAATTCTTTTATTGTAAATACCACTACAATATTGTTTCGCCATACAATGGCTTCATCAGGTGGATAAAATACTGTACTTCACTGTTTTCAAAATCGAAATGATCGCGTTGTAGTTTGTGTGTAAATAAAGCAGTTTTGTATGTTCTAGAGTATTTGTGGACTTGTATTCTTTTGTATAAATATTGTTTAGTTTGGCCTATGTAGTAACTATCGCAATCGCGACATGATATTTTGTAGATGACGTCTTTCTCGATTTTTTGCTATTTTGGGTTTTAGTTTTGAAAATAGATGTTTATTAGTATTACTAGGTTTATATGTACATATATACAGGGTGTCCAGAAACTCTCCTGACAAACGAAGACCGGAGTTTCCTCAGATAATTTTAAGACAATTAAACCCAAATTCACCTAGTCCGAAAATGCTTCCTAAGGGAGCTAGAGTTCTTTGAAGATGGCGCCTTGTATTTATTTTTTTTTAAATTCCTCCAGAACGCTTCTATTTAGAAAAACAAAAACTGGTATGCTTATTTATCCTCCAGAGATGAATCGATTCCATCAATTGCGAATTTCTAGTACCGGTCATAGGCGTCCGTTTTGGGTAGGTCAACGGTTATTTTAAGGCATAACTTTTTTGTCTTTAACTTTTAAGCATTTGTGACACTAGATTATTAAATTTTCAGGTATTCCAGTACTAAAAGGTACTCTTACTTTAAGTCGGTAGGATACACCGTTTTCTAGAAAAATCGATTTGTAAATTTTGAAGCACACAATCTGTATGCGAAATATTGAGAGATAAAATAAAGAACTGACTTAACAAATAGACTTTAATTTTGCTGGATTCCCCAAAATTCCCTTCCATATATTTATATATATATGTATATGAATAATATATATATATATATATATATATATATATATATATATATGATGGTTTGGATGTCAGTACATAATGGACAAGTTATATCGAAGTTGCATACCTCTGAAGAAAGATTCGTGAAGCGATAAGGGATACAAAAACTAGATGTGAGAAAAAAAACATATATAATTATGTGTGTAACAGTTTGCAATAAAATTAAATTGAATACCAGGAATGGTCAACAAAATCAGACCAGAAAATATAAAGCAATCAAATTAATTTAATTTCAATGTATTTAATGAGACCAATGTAAGCATTAGTGAACGTGGAAGTACGTTCTTTAGTATTGGGATTATTAGTAATTTTTTTGATAGCTAAATTTTCTAAAGTAATTCTTTTGTAATAGTGATTTTCGCTGAGTTTACATTGTTAAAATTTACATTGTGTTTGTAAGTACTGATATGAGATCCCAAGGCACATTTTTTGGGTTTATCTTCGAATCACTGCGATGTTGGGTGCTACGTTCACGCCATCTCTAGGCTGTCTGACCTATACAATATTTGGATAGTTCATTGCATTTGACTGCATAAATGATATGATTTTGTTAAATCGAAAGTATCGGATTCTTTAATTTGGATAGAAATCTGCTTCCTGGAATAGCAGACGTAAAAACTATGTTTTTATTAACAGTAAAATCATATACAAGTCTTACTTCATATTTTTGATAAAATCAAATACTTAGGGACTGGTATATATTTTCATTACGTTCATGCGTTCACTATATTTTCAATTACTTTATTTTGATAAGTTTGTATACATAAAATGTTTTTTGACACATTCCCATGGTATGTCATAAATCCAAAATGGTTTTAGTGGCGGATTTCTGCCCAAGAGCCAATAATGTAAGTACCTATATTTCAGGGATAGTTTTTTCTCTTTTTCTCTTCATATTCTAGTTTTGTATTAGGATCATGACCAAATACTTACATATTCAATATTACTGTTATTGATATGTACTGCCGACTTTGTTTTTATGGTTTTATTAGTGAAATTCATATGTATTGACTTTTTCTTATGTTGATGTCAATTGGCATCTAGTTAAAAGCTTGCTGTAGTTTTTGAGTTCATATTAGTTCACATATATCTACTGTTTTAGTCGCAGGTCATTAGTGACGCTGGTAATTATTATGTTATGACCATAAAGTAGGTACAAAATAGAGCCCAGGACAGTGCCTTGTAGTACTCCAACCTTTATTTCTCTCGGTTCAGAAAATTCTTCTTATTATTTCATTTTGAATACTCTGTCACAATGCAGTTTGGAAATTTTATTATAGTACATTTTATACAACTTATGTCGGAGGCCCATACTTTATTAACGGCCTGAGCAATGTAGAAAAATGTGCGCCAAACTTATCCTCTAAACCTTGTTTATACCTATACTAAATATACACGTTTTACAAAATGTATTTGTTTTTTTATATTCATATACTATACAACCCCGAGGGTTTCCAATCTTAAAATTTATTTATTTCAAAGTTGTTAGCATATACAGATAAATCTGCGCTACATGATGTCAAGGAAATAATCTACATCCTATGTACAAAAATACCAAGGTTCTAAGTACAAAAGAACGCCAAACAAGTTTCTAGAGTAGCGAATTATTTTACACACTACTAATCAAGATTCTACTGTGTATCCGATGTATCCGAATAATCTACATTCTATGTACAAAAATACCAAGGTTCTAAGTACAAAGAACGCCAAACAAGGTTCTAGAGTAGCGAATTATTTTACACACTACCAATCAAGATTCTCCTGTATACGATTAGATCTTCAAAAAATCACTTAAGGCCGAAAGTAAACAAATATTTAATTTTCACAAAAGAAATAAATATGTTTAATAAAGAGATTTTCTCTAGTTACGAAATTTCATTTAGTGTATATGATGCAAAAATCCCATGAAATATTTTCTATATACCGTTATATAAACAGAGGTTGTGTTACAATTTACATAAAAGAAGAAATATACAAAATCAAATCGACTGGACAAAAAGACAGATTAGAAATTATATTATAATGCCATTCTGTGCTATTCAAGATTATCGTTATTTTATACAAAATTTATCACACCACCAGTTTTTGTTCTCCGTCTGCCCGCATAGACGTCCATTTACTTCAATAAACTTAGACTTTCCGGTCGTCAAAAAAGCTGAGAGGATTTTAAGATGAATCTTCCACGATAAATAATGAAAGATTTATTTGTACAGAAATTGTGACGCATACGGGTCCAT
The DNA here is from genome assembly GCA_935421215.2 of Melolontha melolontha. Taxonomy (NCBI): domain Eukaryota; kingdom Metazoa; phylum Arthropoda; class Insecta; order Coleoptera; family Scarabaeidae; genus Melolontha; species Melolontha melolontha. Next base: position 65,559,291 of record OW285239.1, read on the forward strand.
TCAGTACTACCGAACACAGTCACTAGAAAACCCTGGAACCCTGTTGAATGGTCGGCCTTTCTAGATGCCTTGCTGTTCCAAATAAGGAACTCCACTCTCGCTATTCATTTATGTTGTCTCCTTCTGTTCGTCGATGTTGTTGTTGTCGTTGTCGTCATCATAGTCATCAATGTCTTGCTCGGTTCGTCACATTCATGAATTCAAAGACAGAGGGCGCTTTTGTATTGCACAGACAAAGCTATTGAGGAAAAATAAAAATGTTTTCGAAAGTGTAATGGACTAACGATGACATACTAGTAATTTCAGAATTGTTTTCATAACGAGCTATTTTTCATAGGTAAATAATAAATATTACATGACTAAGAAAGCAACAAACCTGTCTTTAGGTGTTTTCTAGAGTTAAATTGAGAAAAAACAAGATTGAGATATTTTTCAAAACAATAATTCGATATTTTCACTTATTTTTTGTCTAATGTAGTGTAGCTTGCTACAGTGGAAAGTCAAAAACTATATCCAATCAAGTATCGAAACTGCTTTGATATGATCAGAAAAATTATTGGATGGTTGCTGCAAAAAAAAGAAAACCGTTGTGCTCCTTGCAAAAAAAAAATTAAATAAAAAAATGTGATATAAATTTATTTGTTTGTCAAATAATGGATTTGTTTTACCATTTTTAAGTTATTTTTCTTATATATATATATATATATATATATATATATATATATATATATATCGAATAAATATTTATTCTAAAGTTATTCTTGCTTTATTAGACATATGATTAGACATCGTATTCATATCTAGGTCCAGTGTTTCAATATAGGAACATGATATAATTTAATGTTATGTACCTATTTTATATATGATTTTAAATAATAAAATATATATAATGTAACTAAAAATTTAAAAAAGAGAAAACTTGGGCAAAAATACGTTAATGAACCTTAAACACACCGAAGGTGTTAGCTGTTCCTTACTTTAATAGCCAGAGTGGTATTAAATAAATTGTGCCCAAGTAAGCGAACTTCATTTGCTTCTTTATATTAGTTCTAGGAGTTAAATTTAATAGTCATTACTTGCCGTATAATTCAAATGGCTTAAGACAGCTTAACATTTCTTACATTCAAGTCCACATAAATTTTTGTTAGTAACAAAATATAAATTGTAAAGTGAGAAAGGATATATTATTATAAGAAAATGTGGAGACCTTGGGACGAAAACAGGGAAGGTCAGCAATACGAAATAAATAACAATAACCGTAACTTGGCGACGAACGATATAAATAGCCGCACTGAAAAGAATCATCTGGTAGTTTAAGCTAAGTTTAAGCGTATAATAATTTACAAAAAGAAAATGCGGAAGTTACAGAAGAGGCCATTATAGAAAGAACGTCGAAACTAACTAGTACCTGCTACAGCACAGTTTATAATATAGTGAACCATGGTATTACGACAAGAAAAGATAGAAATGATAAAGAATCTATAAGGAAAGTACCAAATTGGAACGTTAAAATCGTTTGACGAACAGTATATAATATGTACAAGCAGGGTGAAGTAGATATTAAAAAGCTTACAAAAAGAAATTAAAGAATATACCGAAATAGAAGTCTCTAGAACAACATCGCGAACATTAAAGCAAAACGGTTTCCAATTTGGGAAAATAAGCAAACGACACAGAAAAGATCTAGATCTAATGGAAGTCTTTGAAGCAAAGACTTTCGGAAAGGAATACGTTGTATATAGTATGGCCACGGCCGTGGAATACACTGTTTTACGTTTGCGACCATATTACTCTACATTTCATACGATCGAGTTAATTTGAAGTCGATTGAAAGAATATGTTCGCCGCATTAACGATTATTCCAAATTTAGCGAAGTAGCTTTAAATCGTATTCGCGCAGCGATTGCCAATATAAGGCCAGAAAATGGATGTACTAGACATACTCGTAATAGAAATAGAAAATATATATTTAGAAAATGTGAATATTCTTCAGGAATTTATAATTAATATAAATGAAAGTCATGAAGACAGCACCGACTTTCATCATGTCCAAAATATTTGAAAAAGTTTTTTCTTAAGTGTGATATTTTTTTTTTCAAATAGTTTATGCCAGGTACTTCATTAATATTGGATTATTGTTAACATTACCAATTATTATGTATAAATGCAGTACCATAAATGGGCAATTACAAGGAAAGTCTTAATTAAAATTGTATCTCAATACGTATTTGACTAAAACATAATAGGTATTTATTCTTAGTTTGCTTCTATTTACAATAGGGCTTTGTATATGTAAGAATAATATATCGAACTTCGCTTCTTATATATGTATGTATATTTATAATGGATTAATTTTTTATTTCTACCATTTACGTATTTTGACACATTAAGAACTCTTATTTATATAAACTTGTGTTTAATTTACACATACTTTTATAAATGATTGGGCGAATATTTCAAAATACATCCCTGCGCATCCACGGCCCAGAGTTTCTGAATCTTAATTACATTATCCTTAGCAGATCGCACTCCACCAGTGGACGTTACAAAGGTTCATAACTTTCTATTTAATAATTAAAATAAGTTGAAACGAACTATACTATCAACGTACATAATTACTTTTCCACATGTTCATAATATAAATGTGTAACTAAAGAAAAGACTTCTCGGACAGATTAGACCATTTTATTAATTTGTTGAGCTGAGAAATTTTAAACAGTGCGAAATTGATATACCTATTCATATTAAAATATTCTGTTACTACATATTTTTTACTATTTTTTTCCATTTATGACTTCTTACTAGATACTACGGGATAAATTTTAACTAACCTTTTTCATTATTTCCCCTAAGTTTTGTGAATTAGTCGCCTACATTTTTAAACAAATTAATGTAATTGTCAGAACATTTTTTGAGGTATGGTATGAGGACAAGTTGATATATAAAGTCTCTATAAAATAAGAATAAGAAAAGACAAAATAATAAAACCAGTCTCAAAGTGAAGTAAATTTATTATACTACCAAAGTACGTTATTTATTTGTCCAAATAGTAACCATTTATTGCAACACATTTCTCCAAACGATGAATCCATTTCTTTATTACGTCCATGAGTAAACTTCTCGTTTACTGCTAATCCAATTGCGAACAGCAACCCGAACTTCAGTGTCAGATGAAAAATTTTAACCTATGAATACCTCCTTCAACCTTGGAAACAACCAGAAATTTGAAGGTGCGAAATCAAGACTTTTCGGAGAGTGCGAAACAACCGTGAATTTCAGGGTCGTTACTGTCTTAACTGCATTGCGGTCTGGTGTTGGCATGGCGCAAGGAAAAATTCATTCTTTCTAACCTTACTTTATGGATACGATTCGATAGTGATCCCAAAGTTTTGCAGTATCTTATTGAATTAATCGTTAATACCTTCGGCAGATATTCGATATGAATGAGTCTCTTTGTATTCCAGAAAATGTTGAGCTTGATTTTCAACGCTACATTCATGGATATAGTATATATGGATTGCCTATGCGTATTACGAATTCACTCCAACATTAGAGAGAGAAAATTGTAAGCGAGATAGAGCTAGTACTGGCAAAACATTCGGAGTTCGTATTCTAATAGTGAATTATTTTGAATAGTTAAATCAGTTTTATTTTAAGCACGTGGTGAAATTGCATTAAGTAAAGTTACAACTGTTTGTATCTATCATTAATATAAACAGTAGTAGTTTTATTCTAGTTTGTGTAGGAGATGGGCATTTCGTGTTCCGCTTAAGGTTGCACAAACCGTTTTGTTAAAAATAGTAACATAAAATACCATAGGTAAGTGTACTTATTTTTACATTTTTCTATCATATTAGCATATATTTTAAATTTGTAGATTCCCTTGTGATCCACAGTTACGGAAAAAAAATGGATTATAACATTAAAAAGAAAAGATTTTGAACCTACAAAAACAACAGTAATTTGTAGTTGTTTTACCCGTTTTAGTGCAAATGATTACGAAATAAATGTACATGGCAATAGAATCTTGAAGAAAGGTTCTATATCAACGAATTTCAAATCTACGCACTTCAAATACAGAGAGTGGAAACGAAATTCAAGAGGTACACAATAGAGAAATTGAAGACACACAAAATGCAAGATTTTAAGCACATGTGGAAGAATTGGTTGCTGAGGCTTCAAACTCCCAATGTATCTAAAAGAAAAATTTTAATGAGAGGAAAAGGTAACAAGTAAATATATTATCAATTATACAAAATATAAACCTTATATTGTAGGAAGAGAACACAACCATACTACTTTAGAGATTTTGAGCGGCACAACACTTAGAGGATCTCATAAAAAGAAAAAAATATTGGCTAACATTTCAGAAAGTAGTTAAAACACTGAAACATAAATGTAAATATTGCTTTCTACATTTTACGACGCTAATTATTCGAATTTTCTAATTGAAAAAATTCATCCGGGCGAAATTTTTTCTATTAAAACATTCAAATAATTAGCGTCGTAAAATGTAGAAAGAAATATTTACATTTACATTACTTCGCATAAATGCAATTAATTCGCAACTGAAACACAAAGTTAAATACTTTGAAACAAAAGTCTAGTTCTGTTTTACTACCCATGTGTTTTCTATTGCCATCTATTACTAAGTAACTATTTAATTAATTTGATCCTATAAATACATGTGCATTTAATTCATACTCGTTGGGATTTTTTAAAGTTGTACTTTGTATATTTCGTATACCGCATCTTTAAATTAAATTAAAATTGTAATTAAGTAACAGAATATTTATTTTATAAAGATAGAAACAAATCTATGAATATTTTTTTAAAGTAACTTGATAAATGTATTACAGTTAAACAGCCAGGTAAGTATATGCCGCATGTATATTATTTACCTGTCCCGGTCGATCGCCCATGTATTTTAATAGGGAACGCGCGTTTTCTTGCCAGTACTAGCTCTATCTCACTCGGTAGTTTCTCTCTCTAATGTTTAAGTCAATTGAATGCACTGTTTTGGTTAGATGTGCGCTATCCATATATACTACATGTACATGGGTACATTACAACTAAGAGACTGTAACAACACCTATATCTTCTAAGAAGGACTAAGTTGTATTAGGAGAGGAAAGGGGCGTAATATACAAGGTGGGTAAACACCCCATGCTCGAAATTACCATTTGCAGGTTAGAAATTGTTTCTATACCCACTACTACATAATGGCATTGTTGGAGACCTTATATATATATATATATATATATATATATATATATATATAAATATAATATCTTCGTGACCTTGATATGATAAGGTAAACTTAATAAGTCGGCGATTAAAGGTCTGGTTTACTTCAAAGTATATATATTTAAAACAACCCTACATGTTTCGGCAGTACGCCTTTGTCAAGGGAACACAAAATATAAAATTTTATATTTTGTATTCCCTTGACAAAGGCGTACTGCCGAAACATGTAGGGTTGTTTTAAATATATATACTTTGAAGTAAACCAGACCTTTAATCGCCGACTTATTTAGTTTACCTTATATATATATATATATATATATATATATATATATATATATATATTTATATATATATATATATATTTATATATATATATATATATATATATATATATATTTCTATATATATATATATATTTATATATATATATATATATATATATATATATATTTCTATATATATATATATATATATTTATATATATATATATATATATATATATATATATATATGTATATATATATCCGCTCTCGAAACAAAATATTAAACAAGTTGCGTAATATTCCTAATAAGTGATTAAATGAATAGTGAGAAAGGAACGGGGTCAGACCACACAAAAACAAGAACAGAGGAAGATCAAGAAGAGGACTTGGAAGAAGTTAAGACTAGTGGTAGGGAAGTGAGGCGTAAAACGGTAGGAAATGAAACACAAAGTGACGGGTAAGGGGGAGATGGGTGAAGAGAGGTTTCGCAACACTCACTCTCTCACTTACACTGAATAGAGTAAAAAGGTCCTAATGTTAAGTAAGTAAGTAAAAGGATATGGACCAGTGTAATAGAAAAAAAGGATGCAACTTACTCTTCAAAATAAAAGTAATTTTACAAGAAAAGATTATCATTAATTTAGCATACAGGCAGATATTGCAAACTTTAACGAAAAATAAATCAAAATTGAATATACTAGAAAGAACGATCAAAACTCAGTAACATACCAATTACAAAAAAATTAGCTTTTTCTGTCTATTCCTAAAGACACAAGACAAGGATATTTTCAGAAAAAATGAATAGTAATTAAATAATTCCAAAGTCAATTTTTTTAAGCAAAGGACCTTTAGTTTGATAACCAAATAAACAAGTTAATAAATCCAAAGATATATTTATAAATCCAATTTACCGAATATTTCAATAAGTATATATCTTCCCAAATTTAAAAATTATAGCAAAGAGTTCAATAATTTATTAAAATTTAAATACAAAATTTAATTCAATCACTCCATGGTTTTTGTGTTGTGAGATATATGTAGATGCATAGACTGTTAAGCGGCTTTTTTAATAAAAGGTGTTTAGTGATTATGATATAATATATCGTATGATTAAAAAGTCTTTGGATCGCTATTACCGTGGAATTTACGAGATATCTATGAAATTATTTATTTCAATTAGTTTTGACATTTATTTGGAAACTTTCAAGTCAGCTGGTTATAAAATATACATAAAATGCAACTAATTACTATAATCTAAAATACATTTTATATAAAATATACATAAAATGCAACTAATTACTATAATCTAAAATCCATTTTATTTGTGACTTATGTGTACTTCAAAGTACAGAAGTAAATAATTCTATAGATGGTTTTTATACTTCATAGCTATCGCGATCCAAAGACTTTTTGATCATATATTATATAACGTGTGTTCATTTGAAAAGTCAATCTAGTAGCATGTGATTTACTGAGAACATTTTGAAGTATGTCGTAAATTAAAATTTACTACTTAACCTACGAAGTCGTATATTTTGACAGTTTCATACATACAAACATATACTAATATATTTGCGTCTTATTCTATCAAAATTTCAAAGTAACTTAGATTGACTTTTCAAATGAACACTTGTTATGTATATAAATATGTTTTAAATTTCCTAGTTAACAAGTTTTATACTCTTCTCAATCAATCTTTGTTTTATATAATTTCACTGTCAATAAATATCTATATTTGTTTCTTGTCAATAAAAACAGAATTTGGGTCAATGTATCAAATAAAACAATTTATTGCTACCTAACGTTTCGAAACTGAATTTGTTTCTTTATAAGACATTAGCAAATAACAAGTTCTTGAGCGATCTTATAATAAAACTACCAATTAAATGATATTTTAGTTGTATTTACATTTTACTAAAACAAAACTATTGCGTAAACTGCGAAACATGTTATAAAAATTAAAAGGAACAAAGTTTTAAATTGCAATGGTTCAAATATTATTTTAGGCTTCTATTTTCGTCTGACATGATTTATTCGGCTTTCTTGGATATTCTGAAAATTATATCCGTAGGCTATCCAAATGGCTATCGATTCCCCAAACTGTATTGTCTTCTAGTAGTTTCTAGATGAAGAAATCCTCCTTGCGACTATTCCAAACTCGAGGGTGGTAAATATGGCATCTAAGGCTTGTTTAATTTCATTAACGTAGAACAGCTGAATAGTGTTTCTCGGGAAAACAGGAAAATTATGTTTTGATTCATGATAAAGCTTATAAACTCATATAAATGGAAGCAGAAAGTGAATTTACAACCTTTTCGATTCCTTCTCCAAATATTTCTCCTCCGAAAGAAGCTATGTTCTTTGAAAAATCAGTGCAATCGAAAAATTAATATTTCCAAGGACAATTATATATTTATACTTAACCATAAGTAATTTTCTATTATAAATTCTAAATATTTACTATTTTTAAATATTTCGAAAAAAAGTACTTTTTTTTTAAATATTTTTCAAATTAAAGTTAGCCTATCCGAAAAATCTCATAAGATGAGACTTTTTATTTTATGTGTCAACTTTTAAGCGTCCACCTCTGACACAATTTCCCTGCTCTATTAATTAATTCATAGTCAAGCGCCGATGCCGTTTACCTATTAAGTTAATATTCATTAGACAAAGCTTCATACATGAAGCCCCTGATGCCGTTTTCTAATTTCATCTCAATTAGACGCATATTGACGATTGAAATACTTCAAAATCGAAATTAATTAATTTTAATTTTCTCCATGAACTTTCCCGCTAACCAAAAAAAAAAGTCAAGGAGCAGGAAATTAACTTCGTAAATTAAATAAATTAGTTAAGAGCGAAGTTATTATTCTTTTGTTTAGATATTAATAGGTAGTATAATTCATTACTGTCTATTATCGTAGAGCTAAATGTTTAAAGATAATTGGAGAATCAAGAAGCCCAACCGCAGTAAAATATATCAAACGTAGAATAAATAAAATAAAAGATTTGACCGCTTTATTTTAAGGTAATTACAATTACATTTATTCTGCGTCCGACATTAACCTAAACACATTCAGTCCGATTTCAATATTGTATCACTCACGTTTATTTGTTAAATTTTTTTCTACGATTATCATTGTTCTCGTGCTAATCGTGAACATAGATGTATTTTCGTATTATCTTGTTCATTTAATCTTTGCACAAGATCTGCATATACTTTTTTTGTTACGATGTTTATTTGCTGCTTTTTAACTAATTGATATTTGAATAAATAACAAGAAAGTGAGTGGTTACCAATAATTTTGCATTCGGATATACAAGGTGATAAAAAAATTGGAGCTTTATTTTTAACTGAAAATAATACACACAGAATAATGACATATGAAAAAAAAAATGTGATAAAAGTTGTAATGTAACAGGGATATTCACACTTGTGCGAGCAACACAACTCCTAAAGCAAATGTTCGAAATTATCGCTTTCTGTTGAATACAAGCTTGTGCTCGCCGTATCCACGAGTTATAATACGCTTGGATATCTTGCCTACTATTATAGTTTCATTTTAAAATAAAGAGATTTATCATTGTATTTTAACAACTTACATAAGTTACAAAATAATACAAATCTGTATAAAAACAAATTTGTACCTGTATATACATGGACACACAGCACGTATTTACCAGCGTTTGCTTCAACCACCAGACGCATGTGTTTCTGTCTCACGACTTTATCAATGATGGGTTGCGCACACAGAGCAAATTTCGCCCTATCAGATGACACCAGATAACCTCATGACATCTGACGGACAAAACCGACCACGCCGATGCAAAGCGTTTCTTCTCGAATAGCTACGCTATTACAGGAAAAGAAAAACACGCATATTACTGTGAGTCCATTAACTCGTCGCCAGGTGGCGTAATATAGCCAAAACAAATTGGCAATATCGATGCGACAATTCACATCAAGCTTTGATACAAAATAATACAAATCTGTATAAAAACAAATTTATATCTGTATATACATGCACACATAGCACGTATTTACCAGCATTTGCTTCAACCACCGACGCATGCGTTTCTGTCTCACGACATTATCAATGATGGGTTTACGAAGGAAGACAAACGACTGTAGGTACACTTCGCGGTCATGTAGCAAATTTCGCCCTATCAGATGACACAGCGTAGCTATTCGAGAAGAAACGCTTTGCATTGGCGTGGTCGGTTTTGTCCGTCAGATGTCATGAGGTTATCTGGTGTCATCTGATAGGACGAAATTTGCTACATGACCGCGAAGTGTACCTACAGTCGTTTGTCTTCCTTCGTAAACCCATCATTCCATGTATATACAGATACAAATTTGTTTTTATACAGATTTGTATTATTATGTATCAAAGCTTGATGTGAATTTTCGCATCGATATTGCTAATTTGTTTTTAACTTACATAAGCATTAGTATACAACATTTTTTCAATAAATTATGTAAATTTAACATATTTCAGAATCACAAAGTCTGTCAAATGCGAATGTCAATTCTGACAATTCACGTTTCAATACTTGTCAGTTATTAAAAATGACTAGCGTTAATTCGACTTTGCAGTACCAGTTTGATTCATACTGCAATAATAACGAGCCATCGAAAAAATGCATAATTGAGTAGACTGTGAAATTGGGTTGGTACTTTAGCCACTTCCACATAATGACATTTATTATTTGACATTGAAACTATAAGTTTGTGTCAAATTTTTCAAAACTCTTATTAAGAAAATTAAATTTGTTTAGATGTAAATGGACAACATTTTCAACAACTTCTGTAGCTATATGTAAATTTTGATTATGATTTCGATATTAAATAAGTTATTTGTTTTCTTTTTTGTTGTAGTATCATTTCAATGCCATAACCTTTTTTTACAATGAAACCAAATGAAACTGTCAAGCATCAAGTAATGTGTCATTGTGTGGAAGTGGCTAAAGTAGCAACCCAATTTCACAGTCTACTCCAATTATGAATTTTTTCGATGGCTCGTTATAATAACGCATTAGTAAATATGGGTGGCTTCTGCCTTATAAAATTAGGCTCTGTATTAAAAGACCAATTAGAGTTAAACAATCCCCCCTCCCATTTAATTGATCTTTGAAACTTTTATGCCTCCCCGTCACCCCTATGTAGTACCTAAATAAATTAGGTGTAGTCTGTAATATGTAATTATCAACCACTTGATGAAGCCAATATTTGGTGAAAGAATTGTAGGGCATTCAAATAATTGCTAGTTATTTAATCTAAATTAAATGCAGCTTCGACACGTATCCTTTTCGTCACTCAATTATGTAAAATTTCTATTACAACGCATGTATGCAAGTGTATAAAATAAATAACTTGTAAATGACCATGGAGTACCTTCCTTGGTAAGTATATTCACGCATAAAATATTGAGACAAAAAAAGCATATGCTCTATATATCACCCTATAGAACTTTACAAATATTAAGTTCCCTTTCAGTAAATGCTTATTTGCTAATCAAAGAACGACTAACAGGCGAATCAATTAAAATAATTACGCAAATTGCAGACGAAGCTTGACTAGTTATTAAGGCAATCAATACTTAAAAGTGCCCCTAAAGCGACAACCTAATCGCTTCTTCGATAGAAGAACGAAACTAACCTCGTAATTTTCAAACGATAATTCAAAAAAACAAATTTATGTACGTAATGTGTATGGATATGATCGTTAATTTCTAGCATTAACTACCGGCCAGAGAGTTAGAAGCCGGCCGCGTTCTATAATTTAAATTTTATATCAAGGATTAGCCTGACGTAATTTACGTAATAACTATCCTAAATTACCGGTAGCAATTATTTTTTTGAAAGAGTATATGTTAAAAATATGATACAAGGGGCTATATTAAAAAACTTCTACTATTGAACAAAATAGAATCATAGCAATAATAAGAGAACGATATAAATATATATTAAGTATGAAAAGGGGTTAGATGCAATTAAAATTACATTCATTACATACATCTAGTATTTAATCGAATTAGATTCTTCAAATTAATTGTAAAAACCAGACCACAGTTAGAACAGATATTTATTGACGAATAAGTAACGATCAAAGTTTCTAATAAATAAGAGAGAAGGTTTATTCTGTTATGTTAATATTGGGATTTTCCACTTCCAAAGGAAATTTGAATTCTGATACGAAATCAAGTGTTATTCTACTCAAGAATAGTTATTTTAAAATAAATAATAGAATTAAAAAACGGCTATAGTAACAGAAGAAAAAAGGAATACACGACAAAAATTTTGTCTGTAATTTATTATTTCAATATTAATGATGAAGCTATGGAAACAATAAAATAAATACAAGGCAAAAAATTATAAAATATATAATTATAAATACGAGGGATATCTGTTTAGTATTGCATTAGCCATAAAATCAAACAGTGTAACGACTCAAAGTGCTTTACTGTCTCTCAAAATATTTTCCACAAAAATTCATGCACTTTTGCATTCGCTCAAACCATTTGTTAAAACAGTTATTCCAGTCAGGCCGCTTCTTCCGGCCACTGAAATCGCCTTGATCTTTGGGGACGTAAAAAAATCGTTGGGACTTGGATTGGGACTATACGGAGGATGATCTAATAATTCGATATTTTGCTCCTCCAAAAACTCAATTGCCTATCGAGCTGTGTATTGTGGGTTGGTTTCTCGGAGCATGGCGATTATTTCTGGAAAACAAACTGTTGTGTACCAATCCGCATTAACCGTTCTTCTATCTTTCAAAGGAATTGTAGCTACATGACCTGATTTTCAGACAAACTTTGCGACCATCTTTTTCGACATACTTCACGAACGGATAACTTTTGTCGGATGCTCTTCATCTTGAAACACCCAAACAGCGGGCTGACGTTTATTGTCGGGTTCATAAGAATAAAGCCATGATACATCGCCACTCACGATGTGAGTGGCGATGAATTTAGTTTCAAAATTTTTCGGCACCAATTAACGCGAGCCGACTTTTTCTCTTTTGTTGAAAGATACAAAATCCAATGGGAAACTGATTTTCTCACACCCAGTTCATCATGTAGAATCGTTTGGATTGAGGTCTTTGAAATACCAATGGATGTCTCAATTGCACGATATGTCACATGTCTATCACGCCGTCTACCGTTAAGCGGCGCACAGCTTCGATATTTTTCTGGGTAACTGTTGTTTTTAGCGGACCTGTCCTGGGATCGTCACTGATACTGGTGCCTCCACGTTAGAATTCCCAGTACCAGCGTGAAATTGTCGTTTGATGTGGTGCTTCATCTTCAAAAACAGAAACGAACTCAGCGAGAATGTTGTTGTTGAGTTAATCCTCCCCGAAAGTTGTAAAAAATTATTGCGCGAAAATTCTCTCAACTCAATTCCATTTTTTTGCCAACTTATAAACTTTAAAAATTCACTATAACTTATCTTGATTAAACTTTAGATTTAGGTTAACGAAAGATTGAGATTAATTTTCTCACCTTGACGTTTTCTTACTAGCGCCCTCTATGAGGCTATATGCAAAGTTAAAAAGACATCTCTCGTACATTATAATTTTCAAATACTAAAATTTTTTCATGAATATAGTGAATATATAGAATGCAAAATAAACTATAAATAGAATCGAGACATGCCAAATTTATTTCATGGCTAACTCTGAAAAAAAATTGTAGTTCACACCTTATTCTGAAAACAAAAATTTAATAAATAATTTTAACAATCTGCATAAACAAAAATAAAATTGGTAAATTATTTTGTTTTGCTTTATGAAAGCAAGGAAGGGATATTTCCATCAATTTCAGGGACCGCACGAGGCTAACTAAATTAATTCTTATGAAACTCAAGAATTATATTTTAAATAGTAGCCAATAATACTGGTCAATACTCCTAAGTAGATAGACACTATCTAACCACCGATGAATTTAACGAACCATAATCATTTAGCAAGCACGCATATTTAAAGCAAGATCGAAAACAGACCAAAAAGCATAAAACTTTAAGGGGCAATATATAAAAAAAAGCCCCACACTTCATAATTATAAGTCCCAGTATTTATTGTTTATTTTGCCAATTAATTTATCATCTACTATTTTATCTGTAGTAATTCCTGCTTTAGAATTTACATATTAAATGCAAAACCTCACTAATAACAAATTTCCATAATAAAATCATGTAAGTCAATTACAAAAGTAAAAATTATTATTTTCAGAAAAAATCTAACTGTTAATTTCTTGTTTAATAGAACAAACATTAATTATTTTTAAATAACTTTAGTACTTTACTCTCTCTATAACTGCAGTATAAAAAGCTTCATTTTAGTATGTATTATGAAAATTATCGCATTCTTTTCTTTCCATCTGATTTCCTACGGACACTTAACTACGTTCCGTTGTTCGGCGACAGTCAGTTATTTAGTTAAAAAAAATAAGTGAAGCAGTAACAAAAACCTGACTCGTAAGTATATAAGTATGTATGTTACATTAATTAACGGGATGACTAAAAAAAGTATACAGCGCCTTCCGTCGAAGAAGCCGACCGGAGACTTTAATTTATATGCTCACGTATTGAATGGAGAAGAGAAATGTACTGAATGAATGAGCCAGTGATGATGCACCTCACGAGATTGTTAAGTACAGAAACGAATAACTTCGTTGACCTGCAGCTGTGCGCCCGGTTTTCTATATCAAAAACTAATTTTTCTTTGGACATAGAAACATATAGTGAATATTACAAATATCATAATTTAAAAACAAAGCATTTTTCTTTCATTTCGGACATGTCAATCTATATAATGTAAAATATTCATATATATATATATATATATATATATACACAACTGTAATAATTACACAATTTATATTCATTAAGTAGAAATTTTCAGTTCAGTTGGACGTCACTACTGACATATGCATTTAAAATTATAGCAAATTCACTAAAAATTAAATTTCAAATAATTTTCAAATAAATTATATGCTATTGTAAAAGACATACAATTTTACCAAAAAACAATTATAGGTTTTTGTTGTATATTCAGTGCAATAATATTTTAGTGTTTCTTTGGTTTAACAAGTTGCAGAACGTGAAAATATCCATGGTTGGCACATTTCTGTGAGGATTTGTTTATTATTTATTATACATGACAGCTGATGACATTATTGATTTGGTTGCTTATTTTGTATCGTTTTCCAGTTTTCCTTGCTCTCTGTTATAATTTACAGTTCTTTTCAGAAGTAACCTAGCGTATAGTTTATCGAAAAATACCGAAAACACGAAAAAAACCGAAAACAAGCGAGAGAGATGGTCAATTCTCTCATGAAATACTTTGAAAGGGAACGCTATAATGGCGGCCCTATCATACCTTTCACTGCTGTTAGAGAAGTATTTAGCTTTATTTAATTTTAAATAAATAAAATTAATGATCTATTATAGCGTGTAGCAGCTGCATTGCAAGGCATCTCGACAGTAAGTGTTATATCCCAAACTGTCAAAAACAATCAAGCATTATCTCACCAAAAAAATAAGAACTAAGACAAAACCAGTCACAAATATTGATGTTGCCAGCTAAACTGCTATACGGAATGTTATATAAGGTGTCTCGTATCGTTATGTTCAAATTTTAGGAGTGTAAAGTAGACTTCATTTCAAGTAACAAAAACGCAAAACTGGTATAGCCATTTTTATTGGTTTCAAAGTTACAGATCTATGAATGTGATTGTCAGATCATGAAAAAAACATGTAATCCTAAAGTCAATACAAACTGATTTTATTTAAAAAAAGTTATACGATTCGATAACAGGCCTGTGATTGTTAACGTCGCATAATAAAATGTTATCCTAAAATAAATAAACACGTGTCGTAGTGCATACAGTAATTTCATGGAGATCTACAAAAAAGAGTACTGGAGATTGATTTATGATAAATAAGGTTCTTACTTATTTCGTAAGTGCTGAACCATGAACATCATACAATAAACAAATGTTCAGATGACTGTTAACGTTGCATTTCTTAATAAAGGATTACATTGCGTTTCAGTTCATACAACAGCTTATTAGTGAGTGGACACGTTTTCTTTATTCAAAATGCCCTACCGATTTTCTTCTCAAGAGTATATCGGATATGCATTTTGTGTATGGCAGCAGTAACGGCAGTGCTCGTGGCAGACATGTGGTTTCACATATATGGAGCACCATCACATTTCGGAATTGCTGTCCGAAATTGGATTAACGTCAATTATCCAAGATGGATTGGTCGAGGTGGTCCTGTTGCATGGCCACCCAGATCACCCGATCTTAATCCCCTTGACTTTTATTTATGGGGGTACATGAAAAATTTAGTCTACGCGCAAGTTTCGAACACAAGAGAAGAGTTGTTGGGTCGTATTCACCTGGCTGCCGAGCAAATCCGACAAAACAAGTATGAAATTCGGATAAGTACTTCTTCTGTTGGCTTATGGGCACAAGCCTGCATTCAACAAGGAGGTGCACATTTCGAAAATATTATTAATTGAACTTTTTTAAATAAAACCAGTTTTTATTGACTTTGGAAATACATTTTTTTCATGATCTGACAATCACATTCATAGATCTGTAACTTTGAAACAAATAAAAATGGATATACAAGTTTTGCGTTTTTGTTACTTGAAATGAAGTCTACTTTACACTCCTAAAATTTGAACATAACGATACGGGACACTTGTATATAGTGGTCAGACAAATAAGACAAAGATTAGTGTAAAAATAAAAATGTATTGTAAATGTTTCTTGATATAGTTTTACGTAAAATATAATGTGGAAAAAACTATATATTATCTACACAATGTGTATTCATAAAATGTTTTTCATCTGTATTATAATCAAAATATACAACAACCATAGTTTCATACAAACGTATTAAAGCATTAGATATAATTTCAATTTAGTATAAATACTATACAGCGAGGTTTATATTACCCTCGCCTAGTATTAAATATCGAGTAAAGTAATTTTCAATACTTTTATGCCTTAATTTCGTACTTTTTTCCTGGCCGACACCTGAAATTTACAAATAATTCATTAAATTCAATTTTGGCAATATACAGAGGATACCAATCGTCTCCGGGAATATTACTTGACGCTACTAACACGATTAAATGGCTCTGTGCAATTATCCTACTATTGAATTGAAAATGTTTGAATAAAAACTTTTTTAGACGTTTTGAAAAATTTTTGATAATTTCTTAGTACTTTGGAGGCATACGCAGTTCACAAGTCGCTCACCGAGATATCTTTTCATCCTCAGAAAACGCGATCTGCTATATTCATATACAAAAACTGAGTAATAGCCATGAAATTTATTTCAAATATTTGAGTGATTAAAGCAAAATTAAGTCATGAACTGGTTAACACAATGGGATATCTTATCACACTTATCGGTTACATACAGATTCTTACATAATTATTTTACTAGTTAAAAACATTAGTTTACTTTATAAAAATGTGATGCGTCTATTAGCTTTTTAAAACTCTAATATTACTGCTTCAGACTCAAAAAGATGCGCGATTTTTTTAAATATTAACTTTTATTTCTAAAAACGTTAATGTAAATTATTTGTCCAAAACAACAAGAATACTTTTCTTATCGAGCATAGTTTTTCATACATCATCCGATACGCTTATTATCCAAAAGAAATATATATTAACAGGTGGTCAAATATAATAAAATAAACGAACTTCTTTTCCACAAACACAACTTAGCACTTGTATATATTACTATATACACTGGTGCTCCAAAAGTTGTAATTTTCCATCTTTAATTAAAGGACAGATTTATTACACCTCGTCGCATTCTGAATAATAAACAATTGCATAGAAAATATTTCTATAGACAAAATCACCTTTTATAACTCATTTCAGTCTGTAATGGGTTGGATTTGATATATAACAAAAATAAGCGCATACTGTCGCATCCACCCTTACGCCAATGTATATTCTTCCATTGTAAGGAGAATTTCACAGCAATATGCAAATCATGTGCAAAAAAATGCTCAATATATTGACTTCCTACTTGTAAGCAACACCGAACTCGTGATAAATTGCTAAATACATTATTTAACATTTCAAGTCCCATATTTGCAATTCCTTCTTTAATTATGTACCGAAGTTCGTGCAAAATGCTCATTATGTTTTTTAGAAGGGAAAATAAAAAGGAATCCAGAGGCGTCAAATCAGGCGGTCAACTTGGCCATAAACCTACACTTATCAAACACTTTAGAAAAGATTGATATAAATAATTCATATTTATATATAAAGTGTGTGTTGCGGTAGAATCCTGAACCATTAGTTAATTCTATGTTATCCAAATAATTTATAAATTACACTAAAATAATGGTTTCGTATCAATGAATGTTATATGAATAGAAATATAATTTATTGCAATATACTCGGTCAGGCGGTTAGTTGACCGGCCAAGTTTTGTTAACTGGTCCTCGTATTGTTCAATTTATATTGTATTGTTTTTAAATTTAATCAATTTTGACATGTCTAAGTACGTCATTTCCAGTTTTTAACTCTACATTCTCATCTCCTGAAGAAGCAACAAATTGGTTGCCAAATATAGACAGACAGAAAATAAATGAGTTTTAATTGACGATTAGGAATTGAGGAATTGAATTAGGAATTAGGATTGATTGAAGGAAAGATGACTGGGGCAGAATATGTGCAGATTCTTTAAGAACATTTACACATATCGGTATAAAAAATGAGGTTGAAGGAAAGCAAAAACCAGGGTCGGATATTCACCTGTAGGATTGGCTGCCCCAGTTACCCGACTTGAACCCAATGGAACATCTTTTGGCGATTCATGACCAACTATTTCACAAGGAAAAATCGAGAGAATACTAAATGAGGTAAAGAAACAGGGAATTACCACAGCATATTTTAAAGAACGTGATTGATAGCATCCCAAAACGGCTTCATGCTACAATTGAAAACAATAGAGGAAACAAATTATTAATTTTGTTCATTAATTTTAAACTTTAAGTTTTACTTGGTATTAAGTTACTACTGTTAACATATCAATATCTGTCTCACTTGATATCATCAACTTAAGTTATTTTTTTTAATACATTTAGTATAAAAATTAACTAGTAAATACTTTCTCAAATGTTCGTAAAATCAAGATGAATGTATTTTACTTATTTATATGTAATAGGTTTCATTAGGAAAATTTACTTGGCTTAATATCGTAATAAATTAACTATGAAATATTTAATTACATATATAAAATCTAAATGTTCAGTACTCACTTTTTGTCAGTCTCCAGGAACGTATCAAATTCAACAGACATTTTGCAGCATAACGCCTTGCGATAATGAGAGGAAGAACAGTTGGTATTGATCATATGACCATCTGCAAATCATCAACACAATTTCAGTTTAAAGAGCACCAGTATAAACGTTAAGATAACATAAACACTTAAGAAACCAAGTAGAAAATAAACATATTGCATGTGTCGTATACATGTTTGTCTCTATTAGTAAATAGTATATAAAAACATTAATTTATACTTTTTATACGGTGGCAATTGTCATAAAAAAAATTAAAAACTTGGTATGTAATAGTTAGTTATTCCTCAGCTTTTATAAAGCATTCGAAATTGAATTATAAGCCAATAAACATTTTTAGTTTACTTTTACCATAAATGACGAAATATTCTATATTTCTTAAATTATATTGCATTGCGTCATTTTCTGTATCCAAATATGTATAATAATTCAAAGGATTGGCAAATGAATTGGCAGATTGTATTAGAATACTGTATCTTATTAATGTGATGTAACATCAGCCATCTTTTAAATTAATCGCAATTAACTCTACACGTATTTGATAAAGTCTAATCATATATATAAATAGTGATCAAGATGCGCAAACAAATGTTGATAATTTAAAAAAGGTATATAACCCCTTACCACAATTATTAGTCGTATCCTAAATACGTATTTCGACAACTAAGTTGTCATCATCAGTAGGTAAAAACTACTAATTAAAAGTCACACATGGGGCACAGTAAAGTAACATAAACGCTTCCGCACAACTACTATACACTGCAACCCTGTAAAGACTAAATTTACCATGCTATTCTCAAACTACGCGACAAAACACTTGCCTCTTAGAAAAGGTTTTAAACATGTGTTAAAATTATCGAACGAAGGAACGGCAGAAATTCTTCTCTAAAGAAGGCGCCTACTAAAAACGATTTTTAAAGCTACGGTGACCTACTATTAAACTGAATGAAACACCTTATAATTTCACAAAACACTAGTATATTTACCTATATGAATATTTCATGTGCATAGTACACATTAGTAGTTATTATTTAAACGTATTATTTCGAATACACAGGTAGTGACAAAATCTATATTGGGTAGGGGTGTAAAAATTTTCCATTACAAATGGTTAAAAAGGCCGTATATTGTATATAGTAAAGGCCGTATTCTCATTGCAGATTCTGAGAAAGACAAAATTAAGAAGGGGCGTTACATGAAAAAACAAGACATCCGGCTGTGTTGTGTTATATTAAATGAGAATCAATTCACGTGAAAAGGGTCTATGAATAATTAGATATTGTAGGTATATAATTTAAAAGTTAATTATAAATGGGTGACAATGTCCTAGTTAAAGAGTTAAGCAATTTAATATAATGTATAGAATTCACGGTAGGCTCTAGGTGTGTTAAGGAGGTAATTTTTGCAAATTAAATGAGAATCAATTCACGTGAAAAGGGTCTATGAATAATTGGATATTGTAGGTATATAATTTAAAAGTTAATTATAAATAGGTGACATGTCCTAGTTAAGAAATTAAGCAATTTAATATAATGTATAGAATTCACGGTAGGCTCTAGGTGTGTTAAGGAGGTAATTTTTGCATATTAAATGAGAGGCAATTCACGTGAAAAAGGGTCTATGAATAATTGGATATTGTAGATATATAATTTAAAAGTTAATTATAAATAGGTGACATGTCCTAGTTAAGGAGTTAAGCAATTTAATATAACGTATAGAATTCACGGTAGGCTCTGGGTGTGTTAAGGAGGTAATTTTTGCATATTAAATGAGAATCAATTCACGTGAAGAGGGTCTATGAATAATTGGATATTGTAGGTATATAATTTAAAAGTTAATTATAGGTGACTAGTCCTGGTTAAGGAGTTAAGCAATTTAATATAATGTATAGAATTCACGGTAGGCTCTGTGTGAAACATGATAAATAATTTAATAAATAAATAAAAACCCGGTACATCTGTTCCACAAAACGCGAAACATTTTACATTTCGTGAAACAACCACACCGAGTGCTTCATTCAACAACCATTGTTAAGGAGGTAATTTTTTGAATTATTTCACGTGTATGGATTCCCACATGTCTATATTTCTGCTGTTACCTCCCCCACCCACTTATAAAAATGTGAATAGACAGCTGAACGGTATTGGAGATTTATCGCTATTCAAGGAGGTATGTTTATTTTTCGCGATAAATATACTTTCGTAAGCATCAAGTTCATGGGGTTTATTAATTTTCAAAATGTTGATAACACATTTGCATTTTATAAACTAACCTCAAACATCTATCCAAGCTCAAAACGCATAAAATCTGATCTTGAACGCAAGGTCTATTTTCGTTACTTTGAGCACGCGTTTGACAAGAAAATTGGTTTAAGAACATACAAAGCATAATCCAAATTTTTCAATAAACAAAATTTTAATCGAATGCTATAAACATTTATGAAGTTGTTTCTTTTCAAAATATTTATGAATATATATGGACTGTGTTTACATTAAAATAAGAAATAAACATGCGGAAGTGTTTGATAACTAGAGACCGGACACATCGGGCTGAAATGACGTCATTACGATGGACGATATAAATAATCTACAACATCTGTAAGTACATCACGCACACAAAAAATAGATGTGCAGTTAACCGAATGAATAGTGCTATTCAGCAACTGCGTGATGTACTTACAGATGTTGTAGACTATTTATATCGTCCATCGTAATGACGTCCATTTCAGCCCGATGTGTCCGGGCTCTATTGATAACAAAAGTTTTTATTTATTACTAAATTCGTAATTTTAATATAATTATATGTCGATTGCTGCGTCTTTACAGATAGCGTAACTAAAAATTGAGAGTATGATTTGACATTTAGTAGATTAAACAGACCAAAAAAAGTAAACTAATTTCTTTTTTAATTGCTTTAAAAAAATTAATGTGTAGAAAAATATAATTTTCTAGTGAACAATTAATGCTGATCAGTATACAACAATTTCTTTATGGGAATTGATGAAGAAATCAAAATCATATTATCCTTTATCATGGTAATGCGAGCTGTCACACGATTAGTCAAACAATCGAATATTTGAAAGCGAAAAATGTGGAAGTAATGTATCATTGCCAGCATAGTTCTGATTTATCACCTCATGATTTCTTTTTGTTTCCGTTTACCAAAAATAAAATGCGTGAAAAGTATTTCAACGTCAAAAGAGGCTGTTGGCAGGTTTCGAGATTGCAAGTGGAAAAAAATGTTACTAGAATTGCAGCTTCCATTTTATAGTGATATTAAAATGCTTTTTGATTGTTGTAGCAAGTGTATTTTAACCAATTATCCAAAGATGATAGCATTGAAAAATGAGAAACAGTGAATATATATTTATGTTCTATTTCGCCTCCTTCCAACACAGAAAGGCAGTGCATCTGTGTGTATAACATAGTAAAACGTAAGTAGTATCAGACAATAACCCAAAAGACACACTCGTTATCGGTACCTTTGTTCGAGGTCCGGAATCAACAACTTTGAACCAATTTTGGGAAGGTTAGAAGCCTTAAAATTTAAACAAAGTCTTTTTAAATAATGCAAAATACTGTATCTAGGAAATTTTGATTCATCTGCATATTTAGCTGAGATTTTCATAGTATAAAAAGCATTTTTAAATAAATAAATTCGTTAAAAATCATTATTTTATTCCTTCTTTAAAGATGTTTTCTTTAGCATTTCTGTTCGTTTGGAATATTAAATCCCTGTATTTCAAGGAATAGAAAATTATTTAATCTAATAAACAATCGTATGTCTTGGCTATTTATTAAGTCAATTGAGCGTTTATTAACTTATTATTGTTTACACCATTTTACATTCATTATATTGTATTGACTCTTAGCGTTGATGTCTTTAGTTATATAAATATTTAACGTTCTATTTTATTTGGAAGTAACTTTAGTACGTAAGGTTGTATTTTGCTTGTGAACGCATACCCGAGATCTCTAGTACACATATATTTCTTTGTTCAATTAAGTATACCGTCTGGATATATACAGGCGTGTTCATAATTTTTGGTACATTTATATGTAAATATAAAAACATATGTAAATATTTAAGGCTTCACCCACTGTGGTATTCTGTCTAGTTGATATATATTATTACCATTTATTATTTTTATACTGAAACGTTCAAGACTTTATGTTCCATTTATATGATCTGAGTTACTAGCGTTTACAATAAATATTATTACATGTTATTTGGTTGTCGGCCGCTTTCTTTTAAATCCTTTAGGTTTAGTAGACCTAAGACTTACGTGGCTACGTTATCGCGTGTACGTCCTCAGCATAACGTATATTAACTTATACAAGCAGCCTACGAATCCCAGTGGCGCCCTTTTTAAATATGGCTCGTCAGGTTAACAACTTTCGTCAAGGAACCCACGCAGTCTACACTCGAGCTACGCGTTACTGGTCGGCCGACTTGTATGTTTAACAGCAACCCGCCCACGAAAGACAAGTTCGAGGAAGGCTATTAGATTTCGGAAATTTAGTAAGACCAGTTTTCGCGAGTTTTGTTGTTTGCACGTGGTATAGGTAATAAAATGTTAAAGAAATATAGTATATATAAACAGAAATATTTAAAATATCCATTCACTAACCAGTATGTGAAACATTTGAAAAAGTAGCATTCAAATATAATACATACAAAATGTAGAAGTAAGATAACATTAAGTCTAGGGTAACATACGAAGGTTTTCCAGGCTGCATTGTTTGGAGTCGCAACTTGCGTCGAGGAAATTCGGAAAGCCGACTGCGCAAACAAAAAATCAACATAACGACTGATAGTCATTCGGCCATTAAAGCCATTATGAATCCATCTACTAGCCTTAAATTGGTGAAATATTGTAAATACGTCCTCAGTAGGCACACTGGCACACTGATATAGGTGCCAGGACATGAGGAGATTAAAGGCAATGTGACGAACTGACCAAGGAAGATTCCAAGAGGAACTTCGTAGAATCAGAACCTGTATGTGGAATATCCAAGGATTCCACTAGAAAGGAGATCTGCTTATAGCTAGAAAGAGAATATAAAAAGAAATGGAGGCAAATGAAAGGCCAACTTCATACTAAGACACTACTAGCGGAGATGGTCGCCAGAGATTCAGCCGCCAATCTAATTCGTAGTAATAAAAAAGAAATTAAAATTGTTACCGACTTAATAACGCTGGTCAAGAAATTTTAATTTTTTTTATTTTTCCTTAGAAATCATGTACAATCTTCAATTCTTTTATAATTCTAGCAATAGTAATAAGAACGAATTTATTCTGGCACGTCAGGTTTTAGAAAAAAGTATTCAGTAGTAAATGAAGTAATATTAATTAGATATGTACATTATATGGTATCGGCCTGTTTAAAATGTTTTTCTTTTTACACTTCTTTTATACTGTTGCTTCGGCACTTTCTGATATCAATGTCCAACAATCATCAGCAAGCATTTCACTGTTCCACTTGCACTGATAACGTTTTTCAATAACAGACATGTCTTGACGAAACTTTTCGCCGTATTCATCACTTAAGTCGCCGAGGTTCCGGGGAAAGAAATGCAAATACGAGTGCAAAAAATGTATTTTAAGACTCATGTTACAGCCCAGTTTATGGTAACTTCTACGAAGTTCATTAAGAAGTGCTATATAATTATCAGATTTTCTGTTTCCTTGAAAATTGTGAGTCACATTTTTAACAGCATTCCAAGCAACACGTTCAAAGTCACAAATTTTTTATCTTGTTGTAGAAATTTAATTTGGGATCCTACAAAAATTTCCTCTTGAAGTTCTGTATCTGATTTTAGGAAATTCTTTTTTCATTGCTTTATTCATTGCTTTCATGAAATTTTTCATCAAACCTAGTTTTATGTGTAATGGCGGTAGAAGTATTTTATCAGATTCAACTAGTGACTTAATAAAGTATATTCTTTTGTCCAGGCTTATACTAAGCCCAGACTGGCCAGTCTCTAACAATGTACTGTGAATTTCTTGACCAACTTTTCCACTCACAAAGAAAACAGCAGTCCTTTGTATACCCTAGTTGTAAATCCAGTAAAATTGCTATAATTTTGAGATCTGCGCTGATATACCATTTGTATATTTTGTAATTATTTCTGTCTAAAACAAAAGTAATATTTTCATTAATAAATAAAACACACATAAGATGTTTTAGTTTAATATTTTCATGCGTTTCGAAGTGGATTGCATGGCCAACGGGGATGGATGTATAAACGTTTCCTATGTGACGGACAGCTTTCAAACTCAATTTCGAAGCATTGATAAAAAGACGCCATTCTTCGGGATGGTGTTGATGACCTAATACCAATATAAAATCGTCGACAATATTGCAGTATGGAAGACCCTCGTCGGTTGAAAAATATTGTGAAAGTTCTTGCTGACGATTATAATACACCCAAGTATGTGTGATGGAGCTAACAGCTTCCATCCGTGGAGTTTAGATCCTAGTATTTCTGCTTCAGTTTTTGACAAATTCAGGTCTTGCATAAGATCATTTAATTCTAACTGATTTATTTAAGTGTGGTCCGTCCTCGTCAGATAGCAAATATTTATAATCGCTACTCGATAACTTGACACTTGCTTCTTCTGGTTATGTAACAACATATTCTTCACTCGAAACACCTATGCGTCTTGGTACTGGCAAGGCTTCCGAATAAAGACAAACTAATAACCATTATTTTTCTTTTTTTGTTGGAAACCCGAACGTTTTCGTGCAGCAAAAGTCAGTGATGATTCGTTTGTTCACGCCAAATCATAGACATTTGCTTTCAATAACTGACATCTGCTTTCAAAACTGACTTCTGCCTTCAAAACTGACTTCTGCTTTCAAACCTGACATCTACATTCAATAACTGGCATCTGAATCATTAACACTGTTAGTTTATAATGCATTTCTAAATAGCTTGAACCAAGGTCTATAGTAGCTGAAGTGGTAAAGCAACGGCCCGGCAAACCGTAGACTTGGGTTCAAGTCCCAACGTAGACAATAATTTTCAATTAAAAATTTCGTATGATTTGCTTTGTAATTTGTAGACAGGAATGTTTACATCCTCATTTACTTGGCAATTAAATACTAATTTGATATTTGTAAGTATTTCATATAAAAGCCGAAAAACTCCAAGAATTTATCAATTGATATATATATATATATATATATATATATATCAATTGATATATATATATATATATATATATATATATATATATATATATATAATTGAAAAGAAATTATCGACCGTGATATATTATCAGAAATTAATTAAAATTCGGGTAAGCGGTCAATTAAAAAACTCCTTTATTAAATTACCCTATATTTCGCGACACTTTGTCGCTTCTTCTAGGGTAAAAAATGTAGAGTTAAAAAATAATAAAATTGACGTACAAAATATAAAAATCATTAGATATAAAAAATATCTAATCATTTTTATATTTTGTACGTCAATTTTATTATTTTTTAACTCTACATTTTTTACCCCAGAAGAAGCGACAAAGTGTCGCGAAATTTTATTATTTTTTAACTCTACATTTTTTACCCTAGAAGAAGCGACAAAGTGTCGCGAAATATAGGGTAATTTAATAAAGGAGTTTTTTAATTGACCGCTTACCCGAATTTTAATTAATTTTTGATTATATATATATATATATATATATATATACATATATATATATATATATATATATATATATGCAAATGGATACACAGCCCATACAAATTCTCATTAGAAACTATCAACGCACGGACACGTTTCGGACTGTCTTGAATTCATCGGCATATGAGGAAAGGTCACGTGTCGTACAAATTTGACCGATACGGCAATCCAACTCAGGGCATGGTGGCTTAAGTCTTATGTTGATGAGGTCCATGCAACCCAAAACACGTATTTGGGCGTTGATAGTCTCTATTACGAATTTAGTATGCGTCGTGTATCCGTTTGTACGTATACAGACATGTTTGAACAAACATCTATTATCGTGGCTATAATACAACTATAATAATACGTAACCATAATAGAATATATTTATAATAGAGTAGTTATTATCAAATTGAGGATGGCAAAATCTAAAAAAATATAAATACACCGGCCTGATAGAAATTTATGGATGGTTGGTCTTAAAATGCATACGAGTGAACACCGTTGGCACTCGTAATATGTGATTTATGCAGTCTTATGACATGCGTATATTTTCCATGGGCTCTCCTCCTGAGTTTCCCTAGGCAGACTTAAGTAGCTGACTACTTGACAGCAATATGATTTCGTGAAACAACCACACCGAGTGCTTCATTCAACAACCATTGTTAAGGAGGTAATTTTTTGAATTATTTCACGTGTATGGATTCCCACATGTCTATATTTCTGCTGTTACCTCCCCCACCCACTTATAAAAATGTGAATAGACAGCTGAACGGTATTGGAGATTTATCGCTATTCAAGGAGGTATGTTTATTTTTCGCGATAAATATACTTTCGTAAGCATCAAGTTCATGGGGTTTATTAATTTTCAAAATGTTGATAACACATTTGCATTTTATAAACTAACCTCAAACATCTATCCAAGCTCAAAACGCATAAAATCTGATCTTGAACGCAAGGTCTATTTTCGTTACTTTGAGCACGCGTTTGACAAGAAAATTGGTTTAAGAACATACAAAGCATAATCCAAATTTTTCAATAAACAAAATTTTAATCGAATGCTATAAACATTTATGAAGTTGTTTCTTTTCAAAATATTTATGAATATATATGGACTGTGTTTACATTAAAATAAGAAATAAACATGCGGAAGTGTTTGATAACTAGAGACCGGACACATCGGGCTGAAATGACGTCATTACGATGGACGATATAAATAATCTACAACATCTGTAAGTACATCACGCACACAAAAAATAGATGTGCAGTTAACCGAATGAATAGTGCTATTCAGCAACTGCGTGATGTACTTACAGATGTTGTAGACTATTTATATCGTCCATCGTAATGACGTCCATTTCAGCCCGATGTGTCCGGGCTCTATTGATAACAAAAGTTTTTATTTATTACTAAATTCGTAATTTTAATATAATTATATGTCGATTGCTGCGTCTTTACAGATAGCGTAACTAAAAATTGAGAGTATGATTTGACATTTAGTAGATTAAACAGACCAAAAAAAGTAAACTAATTTCTTTTTTAATTGCTTTAAAAAAATTAATGTGTAGAAAAATATAATTTTCTAGTGAACAATTAATGCTGATCAGTATACAACAATTTCTTTATGGGAATTGATGAAGAAATCAAAATCATATTATCCTTTATCATGGTAATGCGAGCTGTCACACGATTAGTCAAACAATCGAATATTTGAAAGCGAAAAATGTGGAAGTAATGTATCATTGCCAGCATAGTTCTGATTTATCACCTCATGATTTCTTTTTGTTTCCGTTTACCAAAAATAAAATGCGTGAAAAGTATTTCAACGTCAAAAGAGGCTGTTGGCAGGTTTCGAGATTGCAAGTGGAAAAAAATGTTACTAGAATTGCAGCTTCCATTTTATAGTGATATTAAAATGCTTTTTGATTGTTGTAGCAAGTGTATTTTAACCAATTATCCAAAGATGATAGCATTGAAAAATGAGAAACAGTGAATATATATTTATGTTCTATTTCGCCTCCTTCCAACACAGAAAGGCAGTGCATCTGTGTGTATAACATAGTAAAACGTAAGTAGTATCAGACAATAACCCAAAAGACACACTCGTTATCGGTACCTTTGTTCGAGGTCCGGAATCAACAACTTTGAACCAATTTTGGGAAGGTTAGAAGCCTTAAAATTTGAACAAAGTCTTTTTAAATAATGCAAAATACTGTATCTAGGAAATTTTGATTCATCTGCATATTTAGCTGAGATTTTCATAGTATAAAAAGCATTTTTAAATAAATAAATTCGTTAAAAATCATTATTTTATTCCTTCTTTAAAGATGTTTTCTTTAGCATTTCTGTTCGTTTGGAATATTAAATCCCTGTATTTCAAGGAATAGAAAATTATTTAATCTAATAAACAATCGTATGTCTTGGCTATTTATTAAGTCAATTGAGCGTTTATTAACTTATTATTGTTTACACCATTTTACATTCATTATATTGTATTGACTCTTAGCGTTGATGTCTTTAGTTATATAAATATTTAACGTTCTATTTTATTTGGAAGTAACTTTAGTACGTAAGGTTGTATTTTGCTTGTGAACGCATACCCGAGATCTCTAGTACACATATATTTCTTTGTTCAATTAAGTATACCGTCTGGATATATACAGGCGTGTTCATAATTTTTGGTACATTTATATGTAAATATAAAAACATATGTAAATATTTAAGGCTTCACCCACTGTGGTATTCTGTCTAGTTGATATATATTATTACCATTTATTATTTTTATACTGAAACGTTCAAGACTTTATGTTCCATTTATATGATCTGAGTTACTAGCGTTTACAATAAATATTATTACATGTTATTTGGTTGTCGGCCGCTTTCTTTTAAATCCTTTAGGTTTAGTAGACCTAAGACTTACGTGGCTACGTTATCGCGTGTACGTCCTCAGCATAACGTATATTAACTTATACAAGCAGCCTACGAATCCCAGTGGCGCCCTTTTTAAATATGGCTCGTCAGGTTAACAACTTTCGTCAAGGAACCCACGCAGTCTACACTCGAGCTACGCGTTACTGGTCGGCCGACTTGTATGTTTAACAGCAACCCGCCCACGAAAGACAAGTTCGAGGAAGGCTATTAGATTTCGGAAATTTAGTAAGACCAGTTTTCGCGAGTTTTGTTGTTTGCACGTGGTATAGGTAATAAAATGTTAAAGAAATATAGTATATATAAACAGAAATATTTAAAATATCCATTCACTAACCAGTATGTGAAACATTTGAAAAAGTAGCATTCAAATATAATACATACAAAATGTAGAAGTAAGATAACATTAAGTCTAGGGTAACATACGAAGGTTTTCCAGGCTGCATTGTTTGGAGTCGCAACTTGCGTCGAGGAAATTCGGAAAGCCGACTGCGCAAACAAAAAATCAACATAACGACTGATAGTCATTCGGCCATTAAAGCCATTATTAATCCATCTACTAGCCTTAAATTGGTGAAATATTGTAAATACGTCCTCAGTAGGCACACTGGCACACTGATATAGGTGCCAGGACATGAAGAGATTAAAGGCAATGTGACGAACTGACCAAGGAAGATTCCAAGAGGAACTTCGTAGAATCAGAACCTGTATGTGGAATATCCAAGGATTCCACTAGAAAGGAGATCTGCTTATAGCTAGAAAGAGAATATAAAAAGAAATGGAGGCAAATGAAAGGCCAACTTCATACTAAGACACTACTAGCGGAGATGGTCGCCAGAGATTCAGCCGCCAATCTAATTCGTAGTAATAAAAAAGAAATTAAAATTGTTACCGACTTAATAACGCTGGTCAAGAAATTTTAATTTTTTTTATTTTTCCTTAGAAATCATGTACAATCTTCAATTCTTTTATAATTCTAGCAATAGTAATAAGAACGAATTTATTCTGGCACGTCAGGTTTTAGAAAAAAGTATTCAGTAGTAAATGAAGTAATATTAATTAGATATGTACATTATATGGTATCGGCCTGTTTAAAATGTTTTTCTTTTTACACTTCTTTTATACTGTTGCTTCGGCACTTTCTGATATCAATGTCCAACAATCATCAGCAAGCATTTCACTGTTCCACTTGCACTGATAACGTTTTTCAATAACAGACATGTCTTGACGAAACTTTTCGCCGTATTCATCACTTAAGTCGCCGAGGTTCCGGGGAAAGAAATGCAAATACGAGTGCAAAAAATGTATTTTAAGACTCATGTTACAGCCCAGTTTATGGTAACTTCTACGAAGTTCATTAAGAAGTGCTATATAATTATCAGATTTTCTGTTTCCTTGAAAATTGTGAGTCACATTTTTAACAGCATTCCAAGCAACACGTTCAAAGTCACAAATTTTTTATCTTGTTGTAGAAATTTAATTTGGGATCCTACAAAAATTTCCTCTTGAAGTTCTGTATCTGATTTTAGGAAATTCTTTTTTCATTGCTTTATTCATTGCTTTCATGAAATTTTTCATCAAACCTAGTTTTATGTGTAATGGCGGTAGAAGTATTTTATCAGATTCAACTAGTGACTTAATAAAGTATATTCTTTTGTCCAGGCTTATACTAAGCCCAGACTGGCCAGTCTCTAACAATGTACTGTGAATTTCTTGACCAACTTTTCCACTCACAAAGAAAACAGCAGTCCTTTGTATACCCTAGTTGTAAATCCAGTAAAATTGCTATAATTTTGAGATCTGCGCTGATATACCATTTGTATATTTTGTAATTATTTCTGTCTAAAACAAAAGTAATATTTTCATTAATAAATAAAACACACATAAGATGTTTTAGTTTAATATTTTCATGCGTTTCGAAGTGGATTGCATGGCCAACGGGGATGGATGTATAAACGTTTCCTATGTGACGGACAGCTTTCAAACTCAATTTCGAAGCATTGATAAAAAGACGCCATTCTTCGGGATGGTGTTGATGACCTAATACCAATATAAAATCGTCGACAATATTGCCGTATGGAAGACCCTCGTCGGTTGAAAAATATTGTGATAGTTCTTGCTGACGATTATAATACACCCAAGTATGTGTGCCTGGAGCTAACAGCTTTCATCCTTGGAGTTTAGATCCTAGTATTTCTGCTTCAGTTTTTGACAAATTCAGGTCTTGCATAAGATCATTTAATTCTAACTGATTTATTTAAGTGTGGTCCGTCCTCGTCAGATAGCAAATATTTATAATCGCTACTCGATAACTTGACACTCACTTGCTTCTTCTGGTTATGTAACAACATATTCTTCACTCGAAACACCTATGGGTCTTGGTACTGGCAAGGCTTCCAAATAAAGACAAACTAAGATAACTATTATTTTTCTTTTTTTGTTGGAAACCCGAACGTTTTCGTGCAGCAAAAGTCAGTGATGATTCGTTTGTTCACGCCAAATCATAGGCCTTGCAAATGTCATAGCACTTTTCTTACAGCTTTACCAGGCTGTCAGAGTAACAGCACAGCCTGCCGAGCAAATGCGGAGTCCATGGCTTGTCTTGATGTTCATTGGTTAAACCAAAATAATGAAAATATAACTTTTCATTTAATTTGTGTAATATTCCGCTTATGATTATGCTAGTGGGTAGCGAATTCTTCACATACATAACAGAAACTGAAACAATTCATAATTTAATTGGTTCCAGAGCAAAAATGGACTTGGTTTAAGAGCTCTGAGGTAGGAAACATGCAGGACATGTTCGGCCTCAATGTTTGACAAAACAATATTTTTAGTAGTATATTTCTTATATAAGAGTAACTTTGAAATTTAATAAAATTTAATGCTTTTCTTTGAAAAAACTATTTAAGAAAATTTCTCAAAATCCTGACGTGATGGAGAAATTTTAAATCATATTGAAAATCAGCATGACAAAAGTCACGTATTTGTTTACAAGAAAACCAAATTGTGTGGACCAGTGTAACCGGGCATTATTCTTTAAGGAAGCATATATACAGTATAGACTTGGTTAGCGAGCTCTAATGTAGGAGATGTGAAAAACAGGAGGAAATTAGCCTTCATGTAATATGCACATGTGAGAAACTAAAGAGACTCAGACAGAAACATTCCGGAAGAGATCTATTGGATTCTGCGAGGGTACATAAATTTCCCCTGAGGAAAATGGTGGCTTTTATCGAGGATACAAGACTAGCAGAGTGGAATTGAGAGATATATATTGGAGGTGGTACAAAGAGCACTATGCTCGTGTACCCAGACTTACTGGCGTCCAACCCAAAGAACCAGAAGAAGAAGAAGATAATACATATAGTCACAGCATATTATGCTTCTAAACAATTTTGTAAGTAATTTAGAAGCAAAGTAGGTTCGAAATATCTTCCACAAACAAAAAATGCTCTTTATACCATATATGGTATGATCTTCATAATAAACCCTACGTTAACAATTTTCTGTCAGCTGTTTACATTGCAATAAAGAATATTTTTGAATACATAAAATGCAACATATGCTATTACGTACCTACCGATTTTCACCTGATGCGCATGACAAAAAACTGTATGCCCGACTTTTTTTCAGAATGAATTGTGTAAGGCAGGGAATATACTTTAACCATTTTTAAAATACCACCTATACACTACAATTAAGTCTACTAAATACACTATGCGAAACTATAAAATCTAAATAAATATAAGATACCATGTAAAATATACATTAGATAATTATTCCTTTTTTTGCTTTTTTTCACAAAACCTGAAATATTATCTATGATATAAGAATTAGAAATTAAAGAAATACAAAACATTTAATTTATCAAAGCAGCCAAAAGAAAAGCAAAAATAATGACAAACCCAAAAAATACAACCCAACCCAAAAAATCTGGGTGTTCTCTTTATTCAGCTTTTATCTGTTGTGTCGAAAGATCATTTGAACTGTTACTACTGACACTTATTTGTTGACAAAATGCAATCAGAAAATGTAGCCCAGCCAGTAGCTTTGAACTAAGATAGACGCAGTATTTAATACTTGAATATTCCCAGGAGTACCGTCCAAGACGCAATGGAGCGACATCGTCAAGTTAGGAAATACACAAGGCCAGGATCAGGCAGCCCTCGCAGCACAAACCGGCGAGAAGACTGTTATCTCATTGAAAATGGTACCATGACGACTGTTAGGTACATCAACAAGTGCTGATCGCGTCGTACCATTTGCTCCATTTGTAGGTGAGAACTTTACTCTAGTACACGATAACGCGTGACCTCACACCCCACGTGTGGTAGAGCAATATTTGGATGAGGTTAACTTTCGTCGTTTATAAAAGCCAGCTCGAAGCCCGAACTTGAATCCTATCGAAAATCTCTAGGATTCATTAAGACGACGTAGTGACACACCCACTAAAGAAACATCTCACGCCATCTGCCGGCCAAGAGCGACAACGCTTGGCGACAGTTTCCGTAGGTAGTTAATCTACCAGAAGGAAACTCTATGTGATGAAAAGTGTAATCTAGTACTCGTGGTTTGGATGGTGCCAATATAATATGAAAAATATAGGATATCGATGTTGAACAACTTCAACTATGTAAGTACGACAGTACTTAAATATATATATATATATATATATATATATATATATATATATATTAAAAATAATAGATTTTTTATTGGTTTTAGCGACCTTCATTGAATTTTGATGTTTTTACGACGTTTCGACTTTTATTAATTCAGTCTTTTTCAAGTAATGTTGTTGTTTGTTGGTTTTCAAGGGTACGCATTTTGTGCACACATGTGTTTTTTTTATTAACATCCGAGACCCTATTATCTTAAGGAAACGACCGTGCATGTGCAGATATTGTAAGTGGCCGTCACTTACAAAGTGAATAAGTGAATAAATTAATTTTCTAAATGCGAAAATTCTAAAATTAAACTGGAGTTAATTCAAAATAACGTTTCCATCTACTAACTGTCAGTACAACTTCAGAAAGGTGAATTATGAAAAACTGTATGAGGACCTGGTGGAGGTTGATTGGTCCTTTCTGGATGGTATTAATGAGTATTAAAACATAAAAGTAAAATAATCAGTTCTTCTAAGTCATGGGGCCTGTTATGCTCATGTGTGTACACAGTCTGTTTTAGGTAACCGCACAAGAAAAAGTCTAGCGGTGTCAAATCGGGAGACCTGGTTGCCATTGATTTCTATCAGAGCCTATGAGACCCTTTCCTCATTCCTACGATTTACAACAGGTTTTCGTACATTTGAATATTTACATTTTCTACAGTTTGTTATACATCCTGTAGTTTAAAATTTATGTACGATTTTTAGTACCGTTGTTGTTGTAGGAACAGGCCTATTTACAAATATAAAAGCGAAACGACCGACAACCTCACTTGCAGTATTATGTACCACCAGTGTAGCACCATCTAATGATTTGTACTTTCTCTACTTTCGTGTACAACATATTAAAAATAATTAAAAGGAAACTGTTTTAATAGTTAAAAAGGAACTATTTCAAAATGAAAGAGAAATAAGAAGTCAATAAAATTTTTAATGAATGAAAAAAAACAGTATATTCTACTTCAGCTAATAAAGTACGCGTGAATATCAAGACCAACCTTAACTAGTTAGCAATAGGATTATTACTGAGTCTTGTCTGCATATAACTCCCCACTTTTATTTATATCGCTTCTGTAACGGGAGGATATTGCAACAGTGCATATGTATTTTAATGAACACCTTCCTACAATATTTTACAAGCCGGTATTATATTAAATGATAATTGAAAGAAAAATATCATCGCCTATATATACAGGTTGGTTCATTTTCGACCGTCATCATGGGGATCTCGCTTATTATTGGAGATAGAGGGTAGATTTAAATTTGTTAAAGTTACTAAATTTTGATTTTTGTTATGAACCCGAAGAGTAAATGAACCTGTGTCAAATGACGTTCGACATTTTTATTTAAAAACGAAAGAAGCCCATTTTCTTCTTTTACCTCTAGCATGTTTATTTGGGGTTCCAGAGGAAAGCTAAAAACATATTCTCGAGCCCATTTTTGATCTACTATCTAACGGTAAACTCGAAGTTTCCATGTGACGTTTCGATTCTCTCTGGCCATCATCAACTTTCCTATTTCTTATGGGTACTATGTTGGATTTTGACACCGCTAGAAAGAGTTTTTTACTGGTTTCAATCATGTATGACATGTTGACACAAGTTTTTGATATTACGCTTTAATTGACGAAGAATACATTTCAATATTAAGTAAGGTAGTCATGAAATTTCAAACTGGCAAACATTTAAATTATCGTACATTACTAATAGAAAAATGTCGTACACCAACGAAGAGAAACGAGATATGTTAAATATTTTTTATTAATCGAATCGAAATAGAACAATAGCGAGTACAAGATATTTACAATTGTATCAAAAACGACAACAGCCACATCGAACCATTTTTCTTGACCTTGATAGAAAGTTGGTCGAGATTGGATCGTTTACCAAACCGCGTGATGTTTATGTTTACAGGTATTTGCATGAAAATCAACGGGATATCTTACAAATGGTAAATTAAAGGTGTGTTTTTGCAAAGTCTGTGTAAATCTTGTATTTTCAAGATAAATCATAATCCATCGTGAGGGTCGAAAATGAATCAGCCTGTATATTTAGGACTAAAAATACACTAAAAATAGGACTAAAAATACACTCGATATATCAGTATAATGTTTATGTAACTTAATGGTTTTCTGTATATTTTTTATATAAATGGAAAAGATCAGGACTAAATGTTAATGTTAATACGTTAAAATAATATACTATACAAAACTATATACAATACATTACACGTTACACGCCATCTCTTAATTATTTATCGAAAACATCAGTGTTATCTTTTAGGAACATAGCACGTATTAACGATATTTTCTTATAAAAAAAACGGATACTCAACATTTATCGGTCGAACAATATCCATATAAATATATTTTTTTTTAAACAATAATAACGATATTTTTGAAATATCCATACATATCGTTGCCATCCCTATTACAATGATTAACAAAACCTTTTGTTGTACTTCAAAATAATCAAAATTTGACTTTTAAGTGTCAGTTATCCAAAACACATTCCAATCACATATGTACATATACGTGCCTAACTAATTAATAAATATGCGCATATATATACATATATATATATATTATGATTTTAATGTTATATTAATTGCCATAGCAAAATAAGTATAAAATTAAAAATTATAGCCGTCCTTATATCAAAACAAAATAAGCACACATTCCAACGAACGGTGATGATAAAGCTATTTACATTATTATCTAAGACTTCCTAGAAAGTTCGTGAGGAAAATTATTATGTATACACATATACTTTTCATCTTATTAGGGATAATATGTTCAACTACTAGAAATATTTAAACTATAGGAACTGACAAAGAATGCATAAGGCGAATTTTACATAAGACTTGAAACATGCAAAATGTGTGTGCGAAAGTGGTGCCGAAAATTCTCATAATCGAACAAAAAGATGTGAAAGTATTTGTTCTGAGACTTTAAGTGCCATTAAAAATGATCCAACCTTCTTGGAAAGAGTGTTAATATTTAATGAATCTTGATTTTTTTACCTATGATCCAGAGACTTAGTGCAAAACAATGCATTGAAAGAGCTCAACTTCACCGAGAGGTAAAAAGCATGAACGAGCGAATCAAAAGTCACAGCTATGGTGATTCTTCTTTTCGATATCTATGTGATTGTGTACTTTAACTGGGTACCTGAAGGACAAACTGTTAATCAGCATTACTACCTTGCGGTTCTTGCTCAACTTCGTGAGAAAATAAAAGGACCCGAATTGTGGAAAAAAATCATTAGTTCATCAACGCAACGTGTACACTACATCGTCTATCAAGACGTTTCTAGGTAAGTATAATATCCTAGTGTTAGACCATCCAGCTTATTCGCCTGACTTAGCATCATGTGACTTTTATCTGTTCCCAAGGTCAAATGCGCATTAAAGGGAACAAGATTTCAGACCGTTAAAACTGTGAATGGAAAGAGGCACGTGTCATGAACGAGCTCACAGAAGAAGACTTTTAACACTATTTTACACAATGGAAAATTCGAATGGAGAGTTGTAGCGATAGGTATATTGAAGGGAATAATCATTAAATATGTATAAATTTAAAGTAAAAAGTTTTACAGCATCAGTCTCGGTATATTAGTCGCACTTCGTATTGGCAGATGTAAATTAAACCCAGAATATTTATAAACGACGGAAGTTCTGATGTAAAAGACACATGCATGCTAGTTGAAAATATGCTATTAAATATAACCGTACTCGTTGCTAAATATCTGCAATAATAGATGCAGTTTTTAATTACACATGCAGGCTATTTGTTCATTCGTTGACGTAATATAAACAGTGTACGTCAAGCATTTCTTTACCAGCAAAAAAAAAATTTTTTGGTGGGGTGTTTTTTTAAAAATGTCAACGTTTTTATATTAGACAGTACACATTGTGTTGAGGTAGGTAAGTGATAAAGTAGAAGAACACAGTCCAGTGACCTCTACAAAAAAAAATCGTCGTAAATAAATATTCCTTCGTTTGCTTTTTAATATCAAACTTGTCATTCATAAAATTATTTCTATTTACACGCCAATAGATGAGTGAAAACAAACATTTGGTTTAGAGGTCAATGTATGTTTGCTTTATGTAAACACATTCATCTACGATATAAAAAACAAATCACCTAGTTCTTAAGATATCCGTTTACAACACCTTAAATTATTTTTTTCAGCAGTCATGCTGATAGCACATTGACACGCGAATATTCAAAGGAATATATTCTAGAAATCCCGACAGAATATTCTGTAAAAAATGCAAATAAACTTATCCGGTAAGGTAAAAACACATTTTTAAAAAATCGGTGTTGACGGTGAGCTGATTTAATCGCCCGGGGGTTTCGCAGTTGTCACTTCTGAGCATTGTCAAAATTAAATACACCAATTCTTGTGAAACTCGCTTCATCAAAAAATAAGATATTGCCAAGGAATTATGCATTATGTAATGAATGTTGCTGCTGCTGTAACCACTCATGAAACTGAACTCGCGCAGGTACAAATAAGAACATTAAAATTTCATCGGCAAATATCCAAATATGACACCGTAAGCACAATAGCGCCTTGATTTCGACGAGTGGGTCTATTGCTCACAGGTCAGCATTTTTGCTTTCAATAACAGTCGATGGCATAAAATTTACATAGATGGCACTCACACACACATACACTATGTATACAGACCGTCTCAAAAACATCTTCCTATATTTTCTTCTTTTTTTTTTCGTGCTTATTTGAAAACTTTTTCTATGCGATTTTTTGGTAAAACATTATAAACTTTGGGAACTTTCTACCCTCCAAATTAGAAAAACGAGTGATCAAACACCCTGTATATGCATACATATTGTAATTTACATATACGTTAGCAACACAAATGTATATGTACGAGTATGTATGTACATACTTGATCACATCAATTGCATGAAGACATCTTATTTTAATAACCTATATTTCCCACATCTTTAAAAATGTAATCTGCTATGACACCTCGCATTCTTAGAAAAAGTTTCTGATATGGGTACTTGCTTTTTTTACAGTTTGCTAGTGGAGTAAGATGAAAGATAATCCTACGAAGAAAGTCGTTCTTTATTTTTTCTTCCATGTTCATCTGTACATAGAGAAATCGATACAATACATACTGTAAACAGCCACCATTGCAAAGCAAGAATATTCAGAATAATTGAAACATACATGAGTAGGTAAACCCCACCAGTTTGTATAATACAAAGGTATTTTTAATAATATAAAATATTATCACATATATTATTCTTCACACCAGATTTTTAATAATATTTTATATTATTAAAAATACCTTTGCAAGAATATTCACCATAATCTTAGAACTGATTTAGAAAAATAAACACTTGATATAGGTATAGAGTACTAATTACAATAAAATTAATATACGCGCTAAGAGAATTACAAATACCAAAATCTTAGTAAAATGGAACACTGGTGTTACGCTTAGCGTATAGAAGTTTTAATTCATTTATTTAAATACACATATTCGTCTTTAAATATCGATTAAAAAAATATTTAACTTAGACATTTTTCTTGTATATATTCGTTACAAAGAGAAAGCATTTCTTTTGTCATCTTCTTGACCGAGACCCTTCCTTCTACCTGACTCTCAGAACTCTAACGTTACTATCGAATTTATTTCTAGTACATTCCATTTTTTAAATTCTTAATTAATATTACATACATCTTCTTTTATGTGCTGTGTTTGATATCGTTAGAAAGCTTATGTCACAAGGGTTACTCTAATAATATTTATGACATCGATAGAAGTCATCTTTAGGTCGCGCTTCTAATTAAATATTATTCAAGTTATCGATCCCCCTCTTCGATAGATCATAAAACCGACCGTTCTAGACTTTTCTAGCGACACAAACTATCAGTCCTTCTTCTCTTTCAAACGTTCGAGAGTGATACACACATCGCTCATCGTGCTGTCCAAGTCACGATGCTACCATGCCGTCCAGATGTTCTTCAACTTCTAAGGTAAACTGCATTGTTCTATGCATATTATTCTTTTAAGTGAATCCATATTAATTTAACTCATTTCTTATTCCTCCGGTAAAACATCGCTCTGCATATACTTGACCAAGGTATATCTTCGAAGACCACGTGGCCGCCCATCGCCGCAAATCAAAAGGTAGCTCTGTATTCTTCGATACAGAGGTTATTTTATATACATTAATTAACCCATAATTACTGCTCAATTTAACGTTCGTTTCAGAGTATTTTTTGTGTTAATTTTAATCTACTTATTCACCGCTCCGCGTGTATATAGTACTTTGTTTTATTACTGTTTCACCTTTCTATTTCAGATATTTTATATTAATTTCTAGATTACTAATTTATCGCCCCTTGTGTATATATTACTGTTTTAATTACTTAATAATTAATAAATAAACAATTTCAAGTTATTATTATGTAAATAATAATACAACTTTTAAGGACGCCGCCGTGTTTTATTTTATTTATTAAGTCTTTGTGTATTTATTTTAATTAACCAATACCACGCACGTCCTGGACCTTTGAAGGAACTTCATCAGCACCATCTAATTATTGTATTTATCTTAGAATAATTATTATTATTATACCTAGCCAAACCCCTCAGTTAGTAATACTGGTAACATAAAATAAAAGAAACTTGAATGCTGCTAATGTCAGTATTAAATCCAACATGATAAAGTATAAATGTAAACAAGGAGACAGAAATGAAACACTCACATACTAAAATTAAGGAAACACTATTGCTAGAATCAGCAGAGATAAATCTTAAGCACGATAAAGATCTCTAAACTAAACTAGCATCCCAGATGTTAGTTTACTATGGCTCAAAACGCAAAATATAATACAAATTTTCGAAAATAAAATAATAAGATTACGACACAGGTTGCAAAAGATTAAAGGTCTGTCCAATAAATATTAGGTTGATTCTGTATAAGGGAAAGCAGTTAATTTATTTACAAATTATTTTTTTAATAGGCTGCTGGAAATATTTCTGAAAACGATTTGAAAAAATATAGAAAATATAGAAAATGAGACTTTTGTTTTTCTCTATTGTTTTCCAAAGTAATCGTCTTTGATATCAATACACCCGAACCAACTTGAGAAGCATTATTTCTACTCCGAAGTTGACACTTCCAGCAGTTGCTTCAAACGGTGAAATCGTTCACCAAGCTTTTTATTTTCGATATTAGGAAACAAATAAAAATCATAACATTATAAATCAGATGAATACGGACAATGAGTCAATTCAACCTTTCTTACTGACTAAAAATCAACGGTTTGACGTACTGAATGAGAGCTGAATGGCATTGTCATGAAGATTTGCCGATTTAGATTATTTCTTCTTATTTCATAGATGGTAAATAAATTGTGCTGCAGTGACGGCGAGTCAATTCAACCTTTCTTACTGGCTAAAAATCAACAGATATTCGATGTATTTAGGTAAAGCATACCATACTGGACCGGCATATTCTCTCTTAGGGTAGTATCAAAGTTCGCTAAATTTCTGTAATTTTTTTAAAGAAAATCTTCCACAAAATCTTTCTGTTTAGTTTTTAGGTAAATGTACATAAAAATGAAATCGTACCGAGATAATTTGGTGTATTACAATATTTTACATTAACACCCCTATATTCTTGAATCCTCATAATTTTCCAAGCACGTGATTATAAACATACCTTCG
The DNA here is from genome assembly GCA_935421215.2 of Melolontha melolontha. Classification (NCBI taxonomy): domain Eukaryota; kingdom Metazoa; phylum Arthropoda; class Insecta; order Coleoptera; family Scarabaeidae; genus Melolontha; species Melolontha melolontha. The sequence goes on from OW285239.1 coordinate 65,601,126, forward strand.
TTGTTTTTGCTATAACTAACTCATGTTGTGTCATTTCTTAAATAGCTTCAAAAGTAAATGTCTGAGCTCCTATAGTCAAGTTATTGGTAAAAATGAAGCTGTTAATTGCCTTCGACATTGGTTGTTCGAATATATGTTAAATGGAAATTGAAATATATGTTAAATGTATGTAAAATATATGATAAATGATCTGCGGACAAGACCGCTAGATTAGACTACTTGAGATAAGATATTCGTGAGGACTTCGCCTCACAGCTTCTTGCTATATACGCTATCCGCACTGTTCCTACGAACAGAAAGAGAGATAACAGGATAAGCCTAAATGCAAAGGCGTCTCGTCTGGCGCCTTCAAGGAAACATTAAAGATCGCACCTTCCTATGGCTACATAACTCTTGGTCGGTTTCCTTCCACCTTAGCTTGGGTTTATCTCAGGTTACTCAGGAGCGCTATTTCCTGTTCTTACGTATAGCTGTGAGTCTAAGAGGGGAAAAGGCGTTACTTTGCGGAAGAAACGTTTTACTGAGTTTCTCACAAACTTCCTTCAAGATCTACCGACCTTTCTCAAATATCATGTTTATTATTTTAGTAAGTGAAGCGAAAATCATGGAATTGTTATCTATTTCTTTTAAAGCAGCGAGTGAGCAAACATTTTTAAGAGCCATTAATTAGCATGTTTTGTTAACCTGTAATTCTTGATGAAAATATTTTAATCGGATTTTTCGTATGAATGATAATCGTTTGAAGTTATTTATTAGTTTTCGTTGATCCACATATGGTGCTTAAATAACATTAAATATATTTTCTTGTTTTAATATTACTTTCCGTGGTTTAGTTTTCGCATACTTTAATGCTTTAATGCAATTGAAAGTGTACATAAATTTTGATAAGTTGCCTTATCTAAAACTTCATGAAGTTCTCCATTAAAATTTTAATTACCGATGTTCATTTTAATATTGCAATTTACAGACTGCTTCTGTTTTCAGCTTTGCTGTATTATTTTATGACATAATTAGAGGTCGGATTTTATATACAAAACATATTTTTATTATTAGGAATATTACCCCAATATTGTGGATATATCCATTCTACACTGAAATAATGCGATTAACGGTATAAAAATACATATATTGCATAAAATGAAGCTTTAGTTGATATTTTTAATTTGTGTGCATAAGGTGAATATTTTTTACATTTTCAACATAAAATCGCATATTTTTAATCCAATTATAAAAATCAAAAGTTTATTCGAAAAACCCGAGATTCTAGGTCAGTTGACGTATATTAAAGCCCATTATAATTTTGTAAGTGAATTAATTAAAAACTACAGTCTGACCAAATATCTTTATTAGAGTCAATTTCTATTGTAGAACTTTGTGAAAATTTATTGAAAAATATTCCAGGTTGAACTGGTAAAGTTATACTAAATAAATTTTATAGTGTTACAAAAAAGAATGGTTTTTAAAAGTTAACAGAAATATCAAAGATTTTATCATTATCATTAAGTCCGACTGTTAAAGATAATAATTTAGATTTAGACTCCGAACATCATTGGCATCATTAAAATATGCACCTATCACTTCAGTTGAAGTCGAAAGAACATCTTCAACATATAAAAATATTTTAAGCCATAAAAGACAAAATTTTAGTGTCGAAAATCTAGAAAAGCACTTAATTATTAATTGGTACAATAATAAGTTAAGCAGATCTCATTGCAAAAGTGAATAGTTATTAATAATAATTATACATATAATCCTATGGATGTTACTCAATAACATAATTTAATGTTCTTGTCATATATTATGTAATAATCATTACTTTTTATGTATAAATGGAATTAGACTACTTTTTGTTGTTTTACTACTCTTTCCTTGATTTTCAGTAAGCAAAATACATCAAAAATAAAGTGCATGAAAATGCATAAATCGTAAAAATTAAGCATTTGACATATTCTCGGGAAGAACGTAACATATTTATGCGCATATTTAAAGCATTTCTTGTGCATAAAAAGCCGAACTTTACTTATAATTTAAGAAATTTAAATAATTTAAAAAACTACGGCACAGCCAGCCTACCTCCGGCTGGCTTTTTTAGGCGTTACTAATCTAGTACTACTTTTTCTTGTATTTCTTAGATTAGCAGTGAATAAGTAATAAGGATATTAGTTGGTCTGGGAATTACTTTATGTCATAAACTTTTCGGACATACATGATAAACTTAAACAGCTTGAATGTTCCATATAAATCTAAACAGATTTGGATACTAAATTCCGTTATTGCTTTTGGGTCTAGAAAATTTTCTTTGCAAACTTTTCATAACGATACAATTCTAATAATTACTATGTATAAGTGAGTACAATTTTCACTCGAAATTTTTCCAGGGAAATTGGTAAGTAATGAATATTATCGAAATAAGAAATAATAGAAAAAAACATAGATATAAAAAATTGTTACACCTCTGTGTGATCGACTATAGGTATTATGAAGAGTATAAGAGACAATATCTTAAAGCTGACAGACAATAATAAGAAGAATAGTGTTGTTATTATCAAACTTTCTTTAAATATCCTCTCATATTCAGTCAGTTTTCGATCATTACTTACTTAGGACGTTAAATGCCCGTAGACCACACATGTTAGGTACATCTTCTTTAAAAAATGAATCGAACTCTTAACATACAAAGCTGTCTAGAGTTTTTATAAACATAATCATTGCATTCAATAGTGGTATTTTCTTATAGACATTCTAAATCTATTATATTTGTTACTTCTCGTAACAAAAAAAAAGATTACGTAATACACGTAATACACATTTTTTTAAATTTTGAATATGGGTAAATAACGAGTGATCATTAAAATTTTCACTCAAGTAAGCCATATATACAAAAAGCATGTCGTAACTTAAATTACTAGATCAGTCAATATGTTTTCAAACGTCGTGATTGTCATAAAATAAACTAAAATCTTGGATTTGATATTAAATATATTTATAATTTTTATAAAAGATGTGTGGATGTAACATTCTTCCATAAAAACTTTATGCATATTGGTAAAAATCATTGATCATGATATATAATTTACATTAATACGCGTTTGAAATAACATCTTACTCACTTAAGTTACGACATACTTTTTATATACACGGTCTGCTACGAGTGGGAATTTTAATGATCACTCGTTAGCTGATTTTGTACGAGGTTATTAACTTTAGCAAATTTAATTGAATCAGCCGATACTTGCTGGAAATCCATAATATGTAAATGGGATTTAACTAAAACACTTATACTAATTAGTATAAGTGTTTTCCTTAAATCCCATTTACATTTTAACTTTAGCATATAAAAATTTAATAATTTTTATAACATCGGTATGTTAACATACGCTGTGGCGTATGTGTGGGTGTAACTTCGATAGAAGTATTTGCATTCAGAATATCTTGAATTCATAGGCCTCGTGCCATACAATTTTCAGGGGGTTTAAAATTTTGGGGTACACGTCGTAATTAATGTGTCACTTACGTCAATATTTTGTGTATATAATCTATATAATTTAATCTTTCCACCTGTATATGTAAATCTTCAACGTACTTTATTTATAAATGAGAGGCTTTATTCAGCTAATTTATTTTAATTTTTGAGTATCGGGTTTTCGCATTTATTTTTAATTCGAAGCATGCAAATCTATCTACTTAGCGAAATTATTTCCAATACAGGACGTATCTAAACATTATATATGCATATCACCAAATAAATACATATATTAAACTAATTTGATATAAATTCTATGTTATAGTCATAAGCATAAGATGAACGCAATTTAGCTTTTTTTCATTCGCAAAATGTGGAAGTACTAATGCCGATATTAAAGGTTGTCGTAAATATACGTAAATAACTTATTTTTTTTGTGTGTTAAGGTCGTATACACTTCCCTAAAGCCCTCGAAAAGGAAGTAATTAATATTTATGTTACCAAGAGGCGACTGTTTGTCGTCCTTTTCTACGTTTACATGTGCAATAATTCTTTTCATTTTTCTTTTTCTATAACTTCGTTACCGTTGTGATCAAGTTTAAAGTAGCACTGAGTAGGTCGCTGATCTCGAAAGGTGAAAAAATATGGAAAAGTTAAATAAAAGTTCTGAAAACTTTACGTAACGTAGCCAGAAATATGAAATGATTCGCTTTTTTACTTCTTTCGGAATTTTATCTCATTCCAACAATGTAGATGAAATATATTCAGAGATATAAAAGTTATTCGAAGTTATTAAGTACATATAAAGAATATTTTTATAAATTCAATTTAAACTTTGAGCACTTACCTTTTTTTTAATACGAAATAGGGTCAGAAAGTAATGTGAATAGTTCGGCCTGCATAAGAAATATGTTCATTACCTGTTTCGTTTAAAACAATTAGTCTACTTATTTTTTCATACTGTTACACTTCGCATATATTAAGAAGAATTTTTTTAATCCCGCTTTAAATTGTATTACTCACGAATACGATACTTTGTCGCATTTTATTCATATTTTTAAGAGAAAGCCTTTCTTTTGTATCATCAGATTAATCGTAAGCGACACCCCTATTCCAAGAATCTATCTACCGTACGGTCAGCTCAAGTATTTAATAATTCTGGAACTTTCGTTTGGAATTTATATTGTATACTTTAATTTAGTTTTAGCTACGTACATTCTAATTATATCTTAATTAGAAATTTTACTTATTATTAAATTAGATTTTGTACATGTCAAAATTATATCGACCGCGTATTAATATTGACATAATTTATTTTATAGACACGTTTAATTCGCTAGTATAAAAGCTATCTAAACCATACCATATCACGTACCATTTCAATGTATGTCTCACAATTAATATTCTAACGATAATAATTTCATTGACCTTACAACCCTTTAGCTCGCGTCTTTAATCAACTCTTAATTCTATAGAGATCGCTATTAGCAACGTAATTGGTTATACCTAAACAAGATTATAAAAATATCCCTTCCGCGGGTTTTCTCTACACAAGCTCTTTGCTCTCTGGCCTTCAAAAAGTAAAATTTCCGCCACAAAAAGTACAGCTCATGTAATGAAGTGTTCCTTTACATGTTTTTATTATCTGCCCCGGATGAACAGAAGCAAGTAACTCTCATAATTTCTTAATTATATTATTTTAATCATATGTTCAAAATCGTTAGCTTATTTTCAGTTTGTAAATACTTATTCATCGTTACCTATATCTATGGGTTTTATTTAGTTATTTTAATCTATTTCTAGGCTTCATTTCTTTTATGTAAATATTAAATAAAACTTTAAGGACAACTTTGTTGTGTTTCCTTTTATTTAATAAACTTTCTTCCAGCATACTACACATGTCCTGGATCTTTGATGCATCATAATTACGTTATTTTAAATCATTTTTATTATTGTTGGGACGCTACAGGTAGCCCGGAACAAAATCATCATAGTCTACAACCATCCATCTTTTAACAGTTTGGCGCTACCGCATGGTGGAAAATAAAAATTAGCGTCCACGTAGCAATCTGAATACGTTTTATTTAAATGCATTATGCCAACAAGTATTTCTTCTTAAACCTGAGGTTGAATATGTACTGCAACGTGATTTGGAATTATAATGTGATAATATTTTGATATTTTAAATTAATAAAGGAGCTATCTTTTAAAATAGACTAAGATCACAGTAATACAAATCAAGAATAATAAATTTTATTTTAAAGATTTGCTAAGAAGGCTTAACTATAGCTAAGTTCGAATTTTAGCAGAACAAATCCAAGAACGTTCCAAGAAATTTAAGTCAATTTCCAATCAAATCATCTACCTATATTCTCTTACATGATAACGCAAGACTTCACACAACACAAACAATGGTTTCGAGATTTAAGCTAAGAAATATAATATCCACCACGTTTACCAGACTTGTCTCCAATAGATTATGATTTATCTAAACACATGCGGTAAATAATTTTCTAAAGAAAAAAAAATTAAATTCATGATCAAAACCTTATGATCTCTAGCAACAGGAAACTGTTTCGATTAATGGAAAATTATTAGTTATGGATTAGGTAGTTTTAATTTTTACCTATTAAGTCGTATAATTCATGGGTTTGACGTACTGTATGAGAGCTGGCTGACACTGTCATGAAGATTTGCCGATTTCGATTAGCATCACTAACTTCGCAGCACTGCATCAAGAAACAATTTTTATAGGTTTTGGCTTGCTTTGAAAGACCGAAATGGTGTATCGTTGTTTACTTTCAGAATTGTACGAATAAATACAAGTTTTGTGTTCAGCAACGATAGGTAGACTAAATTTGAACAACGTCGATTGAACTTTTTCAGTATTTCTTTGCTCATTTAACGCGGCCTGGTTGTTGAGTTTCTGTCAAATTATGCGGGATCTAATGACTGTAAGGCTTCCGTCCGTTCAAATGTTCACACAAAATCGTGTGCATTGCTTTCAATACTAAAGGATACTTCAATTTCATAGTATGTGGCATGCCAATCTCATTCTATTATTTGGCGCACAGAATTAACATTAGTGGCAACAACAGACGTCGACAGACAACCTTCACGAAATTCGTCCCTGAGAGTGGAGTGTTTACACTGAAGTTAAATAAATCAAGTATAAATACTACTATTGGATGGCGATTCAGCTAAAAACAAATCCAAATAAAGTCGATCATTTGAAATCATAAAAAATCATGGCTTGGATTTTTACGCGACATTTCAATCTTTACACAAAACTAACTTCCTTTAATTGATTAAGTACGAACTGTCATGGGTTATTGGTTATAAATGTCAAATCTCACGAATATGAGTTGAAATACACGGGCCCCACTTAAACTACTAAATTAAATAAATTTTTCCCTTGTATACTGAAAATGTAAAAGTTTGTTTTTTTCAATGCAGATTCTGTAAACAATATTTAATTTCAGTATATATGCGTAGCATAGCTTACTTGTAATAAAGTTTCAACTATGTGCGTACATTACTACAGAGAACGCATATTATAGACCTCTTGGATATATTTCATTGCACTGTTACGTGTCCGTAACGCTCAACGCTTCATCACGTTATTTTGTAATAAAATTAATGATATCTTTAGTATATTTTGCTCCATTTCCAATGAACCTACCTGTATAGGTATCGTTATTCGTTATTTGTTAATATATTTGATTTCCTTCAAGTTTTTTTCTTTTTTTCTCGCACCTCAGTACTTGCTTTTTTTCAAGAAAAAAGTACGAAACTCGCTTTCGACACTCCGTCGTTAGTTGCCGATCTTAAAACGTGGTTACGTTTTCCCTCATCACCGATATTTATCAATGTAGCCTTAATGTAATTTGTATAATTACGGCCCCGTGAGGGATTTGGTTGATATTAATATCGAAATTAATCGCTGGTGCGATATCTCCATTTGAGTTTTTTTTGTGATGAGATAAGAAAAAACATAATAGCACGTTAAACAGCACCTAATCAATTTACATCGCCATCGACGCTTTCTTCGGTATGTATCTGGGTTTCCTTTTTTTTTCTTTCGCTTATTTCGTTGTTTTATTCCTTTATTTAGATGGTGTAACCGACGGGCGAGGAAAAAAACAAAAAACCATCTGATTATTCCCGCACGTAACGCTTTCCTTGAAGGGAGAAGGGACACCGCAGCCGTCCAACCCGACAGATAAGCTTTCGTTTTTTTTTCGTCATTCTCAGTTTCTTATTTTTATAATTATTGCAATTAACTTGTAGACAGTTTTAATAATTCCCAGGTGTTTTCAAACAAAATAACCTGTGTCGCCTGACCTGTTTTTGTTTGGGTCTTTTCTTAATACTTTTTTTATTCGCTTCACGAACAAATGTAAATTTCCAATATTAACTTGCTTTTATTCATGTATATTATTTGATTACTTTAGTTTTATGCATTACATATTTTTGCCAACTTACTTAAATTAAAAACTTCCTAGATTAAGATTGATTTATTTCAATGAATTGTTGAAATTGTAAAATACATTGTAAACCAACAAAAATGAAAGGAATACGTATTGGTTTTTTTTTTAGGGCGAACTAAGGCCATCGCCGCATTGTAGTAAATTCAATATATCTATTTATTTTAATTACATTACACATTGTTCCTAATTAATTTTTTTTTACTTAATCATATAAGTTCACCATTTCAAGAATTGTAAAATTTTTCATTTCATATACCGAGTGTGATAATAAATAGGATTTGTTTGGTTGGAATCAACGCATTTTCTTTCTCGGTCGGGGAACTGGCCTTCTGCCCAACGCTACTTGCCTTTTTTTAATTATATTATTACCATTGTTTCCGAGTTTGCGACGCCCAGCGGCATAAATTCGGTGGCGCCCTTGACCATCGTTTTAGGTTGTTTTACTTACCTCTGGGTCTCCCCACCCCTGGGCTGAGGCAGCCTCAGAAGCCGGGTGGGCCGTTGGACGTTGGCAGGAACGGGCAGGGGCGGTTTCAGTCGCCCGAGACCGGGTCTGCTCCGGGGGTATATAGAATTTTTCTTTTTTTTTAATGCGCGACGTACTGGTCGTAGCAGCACATATCACTTGCTTTAGTTACATCTAACAAAAATTAATTAATTAATTAATGTAGCCAACAATACACTAGGTCAATTCTTTAAATATGAGGCGCTAGCCACAAGCTCGTGAAATTTGAATGTGGCACGCAAAGGGGTGGTGGTACAGTTCTATAGAGCAAGGATCGTGCATGAAATTCTACTTCAAAGTTAGTAAAACGGTAGCAGAAACTCTAAAAATACCTAAAGATGCAGACTTATGATTGGTACCACCGTTTTCAAAATGGACCTGTGTCGGTTGATGATGATGAGGGTCGTCCATCAACGGCAAACATGCCACAAAATGTGGTAAAAGCGTGTGATGTTATAATGCAAGATCGAAGGAGAACAATTCATGACATTTGTAACATGCGGCTTATTTTTGCGAAGTTTGTGCCAAGATTACTCAGCACTCACCAAAAACGGCACCGTGTTAAGGTGTGCACAGAGCTGAAAGAAACTGCCGAAAGAAATATGAACTTCAGTACTAGAATTATTACTGGCGATGAATGATGGGTGTACAGTAGCGATGCACATACTGCGGCCCGCGGGCCGCATGCGGCCCACTGTCGATATTTATGCGGCCCGCCAACGAATATTAAAAATAGTTCGAAAAACTACAAAAGTAGGTAAAAATCCATTCAAATCAATATTTCTTAACTTTTTATTTTATTCTAACTTTTGTAATTGTTAGTAAGATTTAAGTACCTACTACTTTCTTGTTCAGGTTTACTACGTAGGACAGGTATGCCCCTCGTCGTTCCAAGCATATTCTTACGAGACTAGAAATCTGTAGAACCAACCAGATTACTCGAAGATTCGCGAAACACGTCGGTATTATCCCCGAACAATGTGGTAGGTTCTCGATGTTAGGTAACTCGTATAAATACAACGCATCGCCCGCTATCGGGGCAGTTAAGTTTTAACTACGGACAAGCGAACGTTATATTGAATTGTAATCTGTGATGAATAAATATTTCGTCGTTTGAACTTGGTATCTACCTACGTAACAATATAATGTCAAATTTGATATGGATAAACCAGGCCCCAGTAAAAAACGTAGTCGTAAGTTTGAAGATGAAAATCGACAGTTTCAAGATATTTGGACCGAAAAATACTTTTTTATTTCACCGCATAACAAATTTGTCTGTTTAATATGCAAGAGTAGTGTTTCCATTCCGAATGAATATAATGTGAAAAGGCATTATGAAACCCAGCATCATACTTTTACCAAATTAACCGGCGAAAATTGAACGCAATAAATTTCCATTTTACAAAGGGAACTAATAGGCCAGCAAGATATGTTTACAAAACCAATTCAAGATGCTGAAACAGCTACTGAAGTTAGCTTTGAAATAACTCGAATAGTAGCGAAAACTTGTCGGCCTTTTAAAGATGGTAAGTTTGTTAAGCAGTGTTTAGATATCGCCGCAAAAAAAATGTGTCCGAAAAATGCAAAGAGGTTTGAGAAAATTCAACTAAATCGGATGACTGTTCAAAGAAGACTTACCACTCTAGCAGCTAATATAGAAGAGCAATTAGCTACGAAATCGAAAAGTTTTGAGTATTTTTCTATAGCACTCGACGAATCTACATATGTAAGTTCCACCGCTCAACTCTTATATATTATATATCTTATATATATTCTACGAGGTGTAACGCAAAATTCTGAAGTGAGTGAAGAACTGATTGGTATGAATTCTTTGACAAGTCAAACCAAGGCGAGTGACATGCTCACAGCTCTTCTGAAAAAATGTTATATGATGTTCTATTTGGATTTAACGAAATTATCTGGAATTACGACTGACGGAGCACCTTCAATGGTTGGAAGTAAATCTGGGATAATAACTATGTTAAAAGAGTATTTACAAACTAAAAACATAGATACCAAGGAATTAATGCAGTTCCATTGCATTATACATCAAGAGGCCCTCTCTTCAAAATTATTGGGATTTGAAAATGTGATGAAAGTTGTAGTACCTACTGTAAACTTTATAAAATCACGAGGTCTCAATCACCGACAATTCACACAATTTCTCGAGGATATTGAAAGCGAATATGGTGATCTCCTGTTTTACACTGAAGTAAGGTGGCTAAGTCGTGGGTTGTCACTAGAGCGGTTTAGAGCAAAATATTTCTGGCGGAAAAGAAAAAGGACGTCTCCGAACTCGACAACCCTGATTGGCTGTGTGACTTAGCGTTTCTTGTAGACATCACAAATCACTTGAATGTCTTAAATACGCGACTCCAAGGCAAAGATCAATTGATTTCGCAGTTATACTCTCATGTTTCATCCATTCAATGCAAATTGAGTCTTTTCAGGACACAAATCAATTCAGCCAATTACAGCCATTTTCCGAACTACAAAAAAATTATGGAGAAATTCAATAAAACTGATATTTTAATACAAGCTTTTCATGATCGTTTTCTAGACTTCAAAATAGTTAAACCTCTATTAGACATTTTCAGCAATCCTTTCAACATTTCACCCGAAAATGCACCGGAACCAATACAGCTGGAATTGATAGACATGCAAAATGATGATAATTTACGAAACAAGTTTAATGAAGGTAATTTACTCAACTTTTACCGTTGCGTTGACAAAACCGCTTATAAAGAGTTGCGAATAAATGCATTGAAATGCGCAAGCTTATTTGGATCGACGTATATTTGTGAGCAAACGTTTTCAGTGATGAAACTTAACAAAACAAAAAATCTAAACCGTCTGGCAAATGAAAATCTGAAAGCAATTTTACGTGTGGCGACAAGTAATGTGGAGCCAAACATAAACAAAATTGTTAGATCAATACAATATCATGCATCTAAATAATAAAACATGAAATATTACATTGTAATGATTAGATTACATTACGATTACATAATTACAACAAACATTTCTTGAATGTTCTTTTATTTTTATCATTTGTAGTAAATTCATACTATTCAAAAATAAAAATATGTGTGTTAATAAGTATTCTTTGTAGTGGCCCATCCTTGGCTTATTATTTTCCCGAGTGGCCCCTGTTCCCTATAAGTCTGTGCATCCCTGGTGTACAGATATGATCCCGAAACAACGCAGACACCATCGTCACCACGACCGAAGAAAGCACGACAACTTCGAAGCAACGTCAAATCGATGTTGATTTGCTTCTTTGCCGCTAATGGTATGGTGCACAAATAATTTCTCCCAACAGGTGAAACAGTTAATGGATAATTTTATTGCGATGTTCTTCCGCGACTAAGAGAAGAACATTCATTCGTCAAAGCTGCCTGTCTAGTGGTGCAACAATTCGTGGATCCTACACCACGATTATGCACCAACCCACACGTCACTTGTTGTGCGTCAGTTTCTAACCTCAGCGAAGGCGGTAGTACTACCCCCCCTATTCCCTAGATATTGCCCGTTGTGGCTTCTTTCTGTATCCGAAGTTGAAATTGAAACTCAAGACAAGCGCCGTTTTGAGACGATTCAGGATATCTAGACCGCATCGCCGCCAGTGTTGAACACGTTAACACGCGAAGACTTCCAGCTCTGTTTACAGTCATGGATAAGTCCGTGAGATCGGTGTATTCATGCGGAAGGAAAGTACTTTGAAGGGAGTGGTAGTAAATAAGTTGTAAAAACAATTTATTATGTTTTAATTTCTGGGTAGCACTTCGTAGCTTGAAAATTCCACCATGAAACTTGAAATTCAAATTTCTCCAGAATTTTTCTAGGATAGTGTCATTTAGGACAGAAGCGGATTATTCAACAAATAGAGGTACTATGTGCAATGTATAACAAAGTTTAACAAAACACTTAATAATCTTTACCTTATTTTTTTAAGCAAAATAAATAAAATATTTTCTCTAACGATACGTTCAAAAGACCGAAATTTTGGTTTTGGAAAGCCAATGCATATATGTATTTGTTGTAATTACAATTTTTCCGATTTATTAAGTTGCATTTTTTACTGGAGTTGCCCTTCTAAACTTTTATCCTCGTAACGGAAATTGTGCAATGAATTATCTACTTCAAATTCGGATGTGTATTATTTCCACAAATAATGTGTTAGATTGTACGAGTACTAGATATTCATTAATGAAAGAAACAATGTAAATGAATCACTGGAGCATAGCATGTTTTTAAAGCATTTATAGAACAATTGCAGGAAATGTTGTAATTACAGATTTCTACTTTTGCTTTTCTTCATTGTGTCTAATCTAATACCAATAAAACAAAATGATATATAACAAAATTCTGATGCTTATAATCTGAATAATCTGCAATAATTTAATAGTAGTTGTTATTATATAGACTATGGTCTATTGTCATGTCATGTGAAAACCGCATGAATTTAGTTTTAAAAGAGTAAATGTAGGTAATTAATTAAATGAAAAATGATTGTTATACGACTCATTCGGTAAATTGAAAGAAAAGTAATTATTTATGACTAAATCAATGTAATCAAATGTATATTTAAAAAGTTGACTTCTGCTTCGAACGTGTCTTTAATATCTTTTCCGTTAGAATAATCTCAAATATGTATAATAAAGTTCTTTAATTTAAACTTACGTATTTTATAATAAAAATCATCATTTTAAATATTACTTTTCAAACTTATGGCTGATATATATATATATATATATATAGTAAACCTAATCAGTAGGCGATTAAAGGTCTGTATATTACTTCAAAATATATGTATTTAAAAAAAACTCTACATGTTTCGGCTGTATACGCCTTTTTCAAGAGAATACAAAATATGAATGACAGGATATAAATGTCAAGTAATTAAGTTGCTATGGTTTGAATTATTCAAAGATACATTCAGGAAATGAATGGTTTGAATGTATCTTTGAATAATTCAAACCATAGCAACTTAATTACTTGACATTTATATCCTGTCATTCATATTTTGTATTCTCTTGAAAAAGGCGTATACAGCCGAAACATGTAGAGTTTTTTTTAAATACATATATTTTGAAGTAATATACAGACCTTTAATCGCCTACTGATTAGGTTTACCATATCATACCAAGGTCACGAAGTTATTATATTTATATATATATATATATATATATATATATATATATATATATATATATTTAGTGTTTAAAGAATTTTGTTTTTCTTTTTTATTTTATTGGCCGTGTCTTAATATTAAAAATAATAGATTTTTATTGGTTTTAGCGACCTTTTATTGAATTTTGATGTTGTTTACGACGTTTCAACTTTTATCAATTCAGTCTTTTTCAAGCATCTGGAAACAAGAATCATTACAATGAACATGAGAACTGTGTTTGTTTCGTGTGATATAACAATTAAATAACATTAAATTAAAATAGCTTAGAATGGTAGGGGGACATTAAAGTGATTAATATCACTTTAATGTCCCCCTACCATTCTAAGCTATTTTAATTTAATGTTATTTAATTGTTATATCACACGAAACAAACACAGTTCTCATGTTCATTGTATTGATTCTTGTTTCCAGATGCTTGAAAAAGACTGAATTGATAAAAGTCAAAACGTCGTAAACAACATCAAAATTCAATAAAAGGTCGCTAAAACTAATAAAAATCTATTATTTTTAATATATATATATATATATATATATATATATATATATATATATACACATCTCAATTTAGAATATTTTCAAACTTTGTCATACCAGGCAGAAAAAGATTAGACAGAACTGCAATTTCGCAATAGATAGTACTAAGTTAATGTAAAATCTCAGAAAAGTTATCTAGGACCCATGATTTTAATTCTTTAACAGTTAGACTAAATTAAATAGTCTTTCAATTTCGAGCTTTGATGTTATGTATTTTTATGAGGTGTAATCCAGATTATCTTAGTGTCTCATGTTTTGCAGAAATTCTCCATCTTATAATAAAGTATTCATAGCATAAAACGCTTGATTCGTTAGTTTCTGTTATGTCTTAAAACGAAATTTGTTCATTTGTATATGTATATGTTGTGTATGTAATTAAATCTAGGATATAGAATTTAAGCATAATATTTTCGATTTTATTAACATTAAATGTTCGCCTACAAGTTAAATCCATTGTATAAACAAAATTCTATTACAACATTTACAATGTAAAACTTAATTCATATTTTAAGAAGCGATATCTCTTACATTTGCGACGTATTTTTAGCTTTTTCATTAGACAGTTTGTACTCTACCTTGATTTATCAGTGAACATGTTCAATACGTAGTTTGTAGACTGCATATCTTTTCTTAAGTCCACGTTCACTGAATATTCCGTAATAATACTATTAAAAATAAAATAATTATAAACTTTATACTTAGTTTTGCAATTGGTATGCAATTAATATAGGTTGTTAAACATTTGCAACATTTATTATTGCAGTAGGCACAATTTACCAGAAATCGGTAACTTTGGAAATTTTCCGAGTTATAACGTCATCTAGTCATACAGCTGGTATGGCACACTTTGATTAAATTAGACAATAGATTGTTGGGATTGTGGTAAATTTTGAATACTTTCAGTATGTTTGAGCACCAATAGTAGAGTCTCATCTTCATCAACAAACACACAGTCTCATACTAGTATGAAGAGACACTACTCTGATTTTAACATTAAATGATAATATTTGTGTGTTAATATAATAAGTTTAAGTTTTTTTGTTAAATAAATCAAATACATACTTCAAAAGAATACATCTGAGTTTCAACGTAACGGCCAGCGAACAACATACGAAAAGCTTATAGTGAGCGGTGGGTCAAGATAGGAAAAATACAACTTCAATAATAAAGTCAGTCCCCTTATCAATTTTTTGTTTTTTTTCTTTAACTTCTTTTTACTCTTTCGTAATGATTTATTGCTACCGTGTACTTAAGTTTCCTTTATGAACTATTCTTTAGCTCGTTCTTTCCCTGTTTGCCCTATTGTTGACCTCGAGTGGTCGCAGAAGAAATCTTTATTACTGTTTATCAATTTCCTAAACCATGCTGTCCTGTTTCTATTTCTATTTTCGTTATTGCTCTTATTAATTAGTTAAGTTTTCTTTTATATCATCGGATTAGTAGTAAATGACACCCCTATTGGGAGAATCTATTGAACGGCCAGGTCAAGCAATTAAAATAATTCTGGAAACTCCTTTCGAATTTATATTATACATTTTAATTTAGTTATTAATTAGGTACATTTATGTTCTAATTATATCTTAATTAGAAATTTGACTTATTATTAAACACTTGTTTTCACATATCAAAATTATAGGTACCGACCGCGTATCAAGATTGGCATAATTTTATAGCCACATTTAATTCATTAGTCTAAAAGTCGCCTAAACCATATTGTGTGACGTATCATTTAAGAATTTTTTAAGGATATTAATTTATTAACGTCACAACCCTTTAGCTCGTGTCTTTAATTAACTCTTTATTCTTTAGACATCAGTATTTGCAACGTGATTGGTTATCCCTAAATGGGTTATAAAAACTGCCCCGACATTATAACGATTTTTAGAAAACACGATCACTCGTTTTTGACAGCGGTACCGAGATAAACTACAGCGCACGTAGTGAACTACGCTGTCCAGCGTTTGTTTACACGTTTTTTTATCCGCGCCGTTTAACACACAAACATGTAACTCTATTATTTCTTAATTCTATTATTTTAATTACATTTACAAAGACATTAATTTCTTTCATTTTTTAAATACTTATTCGTAATTAACTGTAAATATAACTTTCATTTAATTCAACCTTTCTTACTGGCTAAAAATCGACGGTTGCCAATTTCGATTATTTTTTCTTATATCATAAATTGCAAATAAATTGTGATGCGGTCACTGTTCTTCGATTCTATAAAGTTACTATGGCAACATTTCCAGTAAAATTAAAAAACAAGCATCACTGACTTTGCAGCACTGCATCAAGAAATTTTTCAGGTTTTGGCTTACTTTGGAAGACCGAAATGGTGCATCGTTGTTTACTTTCAGAATTGCACGAATAAATAAAAGTTTTGTGTTTTGCAAAGATAGACTAAATTTTAAAAACATGGATTGAACTTTTTCAGTATTTCTTTGTTCATTTAACGCGGCCTGGTTGTTGAGTTTCTGTTAAATTATATGGTATCTAATGACTGCAAAGCTTCCGTCCGTTCAAATGTTTATACAAAATCATGTGCATTGCTTTCAATGCACACGATTAGTTAGTTTATTGAGTTTTCTAAATTGTAATAAAAAATTACTTGACATTTGACTTGTCTTTCAAAAAAAGTTTAATAAATAAACACCCAGCAATATTAGAAAATTTTGACAATATTTACAAGTTAGGTTATACTAGATTTATGTGAGCTTAACTGTATATATTTATTAAAAAGTGATGAGAAGTACCTGACCCGACGCATAGATGGCTGTTGTTGTTTGAAAAGAATGACTATTGCATACTTTGTTCGCACCTTAGAAGACAGTACAGGCCTTATGGAAATATGATGCAACGTTATCATGTTTCGTTGCAGACAATTTTAAATTAAGATATAAACGCAAATAAAATATAATGGTTTTATTTACGTTCTATTTCGCGTTAAAACGTAATTGAAACAAACAATATAATAAAATATAATGCAATAATTTATGAACAGAACAGTGAAATTTGTCTTAGTGTTATTGGTAATATTAATGTTTTAATAGATAATCACATAACCTCACTGACTGTCGTTTCAAAACATTTGTACTATCGAATTAAAAAAAAAAGTGGTACAGTAGTGAAATTATATGTAAAGTCAATTTTTAAACATTTTAGTATTCTGACGTTGCTAAGGTACTTGACACTTATAGGTTATTTGAATACTTAAATTTGACGCCTACATTTAATATATACCTACATTCACGCAGCCTAATTTAAGCTGATTGAAATATGACTGCACCACTTTTTCTTAATTCGATAGTACATCAATAATTTGAATTCTAAAAATTAACAGTTATCTTTGTGTTAAATGAATATTTATCATATCTGTTGGCTTTTCCTCACTTATTTTTATTGGTTACAAGTTTCTATATGCTCAGTTATATTTGCTAAAATATAATTAGCATCTTAATAATACAATATGAAACAAACATGTAAATAATTTACATATCTGTAACTATGCACATGGACAATACACCTCGTATTTTCAGCATTTACTTCTGCTTAATACATATGTTTCTGCCATCTAGGCGTCCTCAGTTAAGCTAGTGAAGCAATGTATACAAATTAATACAAACCTGTTATAAACAACTGGTTTGTATCTGTATTTAAATTTACTGAAATAGCCCGCATAGATCAAGCAAGTTCCGTCCTATAAGAAGACAACTAATTAATAATTTAATAATTTGACAAAAATTGACATCTTACGTTGAGTATAAGAAGACAACTATTTAATAATTGACATCTTACGGGCGAAAGAGACTTTGTCCGGAGGGCTACCTATCGTTCGAACAGCTAAGCTGCTACGGGAAACGATAAAATACGTATGTAGATGTAGTCCATTAACAAACAGCCAGATGGCGGTAAATATACAAAAAGGTTTTGTTTGCCCTCCGGACAAAGTCTCTTTCGCCCGTAAGATGTCAATTATTAAATAGTTGTCTTCTTATAGGACGGAACTTACTTGATCTATGCGGGCTATTTCAGTAAATTTAAATACAGATACAAACCAGTTGTTTATAACAGGTTTGTATTAATTTGTATACATTGCTTCACTAGTTTAACTGAGGACGCCTAGATGGCAGAAACATATGTATTAAGCAGAAGTAAATGCTGAAAATACGAGGTGTATTGTCCATGTGCATAGTTACAGACATGTAAATTATTTACATGTTTGTTTCATATTGTACAAACGCTTTATACGTGCTTAACGTATTATTATACTTAAACAAAACCTTTTTGTTAATAATGTTGGTTAACATAAACAATAAACCAAAATAACATTCATGGACGACAGTAATTTACTCATGCGCCACATACCAACCAATGATTCTAAAAATTACTATGAATTATACGGAACAAATCTGACAACATCGCCTACGATAGACAGAGACGTATTTATATACATATGGCAAGTGCGGAAAAGAGGACAATACTCCATAAGAGCTCATACTGTCTTCTAAGGTGCAAACAAAGTATAGGCAGTACTAACCTTATAAAGCTTAAACTTGCCCCTCTTTGCCAAGTCTAGTTATAAATGTCAAATCTCACGAATATGCGGGCACCACTTAAATTACTAAATTGAATAACTGTCTTCTAAGGTGCAAACAAAGTATAGGCAGTACTAACCTTATAAAGCTTAAACTTGCCCCTCTTTGCCAAGTCTAGTTATAAATGTCAAATCTCACGAATATGCGGGCACCACTTAAATTACTAAATTGAATAAATTTTTCCAAGAACCGTTGTATACTGAAAATGTAAAACTTTGTTTTTTTCAATGCAGATTCTGTAAACAATATTTAATTTTAGTATATATGCGTAGCATAGCTTACTTGTAATAAAGTTCTAACTATGTGTGTACATTAGTACAGAGATCGCATATTATAGACTTTTTGGGTATATTTCATTGCACATATCACTTGCTCTAGTTACATCATTTAATTATTTTAATCTTTGTTAAAGGTGCATTTCTTTTATGTAAATATTAAATAAAACTTGAAGCACAAAGTTATTATGTTTTCTTTTATTTAATAAACTTTCTATTACTATACAACATACGTCCAGGCAGGCGCGGCTCGTGATGACGTACTGTTGGGGCACGTACAATGATGCGAGTGCTTCGTGTATTCTCGTGTACTAACTGCAGCATTTTCTTAGTAAACACCGAAAACACACGAGGCACTCGCATCATTTACGTGCCCCTACAGTACGTCATCACGAGCCGTGTCTGCATCCAGGATCTTTGATGCTCATCATCACATTATTTCAAATCATTATTCTTATTGTTAGTATATCTGATCGAGAAATGTTCTGATAACACTTCTAATACGAGATTAAAATACGAGATTCTAAATTCCTCTGTTGCAATTTTATTTTTTTTTAAATATCTCTAGTAATTTTTTAACTTTTTTGTGTATTTGTAACACCTCCAATTTTTTCAGAATTTTTTAATTGCGTAAATTCTATTGTATTCCAATGCTTTCTGAAATACTTTTTTTACAGTGTGTATCTCGTTTATCTATCCGACCTGAATACATTCTCATATTACTTTCTTAACTTACTGCTTCAGCTTCTTATTTATCGATTTTGCTAATATTCGATATTTAATAGTATTAATGTCCTGTGCAATTTTTGCATATTAGCATATTTTTTATTTCCATATTTGTTCTGTAGACAGTTATATTTGACTATACCGCTCAAATTTCTGACTATTGTTACTTTTTCAAAAGCTTCAATAATAAAATTTAATCAAATAATTAAATTTTTAAAAATGATTACTGATAAAATAGTTTCCTTCTGAACTAACATTCTGCTATTTGTAGCATGTTCCACGTCATAGGATATAATTTATTAAATAATATTTACTCTAATTTTTAGAAACACAAAAATATATTCGACTTAATATGTATTACTAAACTAAAAGAAATATTTCAATTAACTAATATACTTAGACACGAAGAATGTTAAACGTGTCTTCTAGATACGTACAATATAGAAACACAAAACAGACAGTACATACATAAAGCCTTAAATGAATGAAAAGACCTTTATGTTACCGTTGTTGTCGAGACAAGGAAATACAACATAAATCTCATCCAGAAATTTACCGCCGTTTTCCCAAAGTTAAAACACGATTCGAATGCGGGAAAACGAAATCCCCAAAACTCGTGTTCTTTTCTTGTACGTACATTCACTGCAAGCCGTTCGGAATTAATGTGCGTCTCCCATTTCAGGGAATTTAGACGAAATGAAACAAACGGGTCGCAGCTATGGTAGCCTGGCTATACAAGTAGCCTGGTACGCTCCGATAAAATGACCCACCCAAGCGGACTCCTGATATTACAAATTCTACACACCGACGCCACAATATTCGAAACTTGCTGGAATTTTGAAATAATGTATTAATAAATAACTCCCTAGATGTCATGTTGAAAAACATAGAACCTACTGCTACGGTATATTAATTCTAAAAATCTACGACAATTAAATTATAATAAATTACTTTAATAACTGTACCTTCCTGTTACAAATTACGGCATCATATCTATTATTATTGCTAAGCTGCATACTAATAAAAAGAAAATCAATGAAATAAACTAAAGATGTATGACTGTCATAACTACATAATCTCGAAGTCATATCTAAATCCTGTTATACTGAAAATAAAATTTGATAAAAATTCGAGAAAAATCAATAATAGTATATCAGTTATACCGATAGGTCCAACTCGCAACGGGCCATTGGCAACAGTATACGTATGGAACGTAATGCGATGTGGCAACGTGTGTACGATGCCAAATTGAGTGACTTTCTTAAAATATAAATTTATTTTGAATAATTATTGAATTTTTTACTTTTATCTTTTAGAAAACGTTATTGTTTTTTTATTACTTAAAATTACTTTATATGAAAAATAGTATAACATAAAAGTGTAAACAAAGACAGTATACATTGAAACGAATATTCATTCAATTGTATTGTCATGAAATTGAATTTGTCAATCGTTGTTAAATTTGTTAGAATGAATAGATATTTATATTTATCGGAAAATACTAATACTTAAAGCAAACAATTAAGGTGTAGTGTTTTGTTATAGGAATGTATAATATCCATTTCTTCCTGCATATTGATTATGCAGCTGATGCTTTCGTAATATGCTCATATTTGTATTATTTCAACTTATACTTCGGTCGATACATACCGACTTCCTTCAAACCAGGAGGAAGCTACAATTGTAATTAAACTATACTTCTTTTTTTTTATTACCTACGGATATTCACAATTCCAAAATACGTTACAATGTTGCTTATTTTAGATTGTAATTAGCTGAATGCTGTCGCAGAACTGATCTCTGCATTTTTAAAAATGCCAGAATAAAATTAACCTCTGCCCTTATTATAATTTTACAAAGGAACAGACACGTACTTCAATTTCTACGAAAAACTAAGCCTACAGTGCATGTATAATACAGTGATAATGAAGACTGGAGCGTTTGTCGACCTACGAAGTTGTATTTTACTTGTTTATTGTTAATAAAAGGCTGATGGAAATATTACGTGAGATTTTGGTATCTGTATTATAATAACATCACGATAATAGTAGAAATACAAGTATGAGCATATTACGAAAGCATCAGCTGCATAATCAATATGCAGGAAGATATGGATATTATGCATTCCTATAACAAAGCACTACACCTTATTTGTTTGCTTTAAGTATTAGTATTTTCCGATAAATATAAATATCTATTCATTCTAACAAATTTAACAACGATTGACAAATTCAATTTCATGACAATACAATTGAATGAATATTCGTTTCAATGTATACTGTCTTTGTTTACACTTTTATGGTATACTATTTTTCATATAAAGTAATTTTAAGTAATAAAAAAACAATAACGTTTTCTAAAAGATAAAAGTAAAAAAATCAATAATTCTGCAAAATATATTTAAATTTTAAGAAAGTCACTCAATATAGGCATCGTACACACGTTGCCACATCGCATTACGTTCCATACGTATATTATTGCCTATGGCCCGTTGCGAGTTGGACCTATCGGTATACCGAAACTGTTTAAGATCAAATTAACAAAATTGCGTATACTGTAATACTCCCATACATTTCGTAAATTATGTTATCGTAAATGTTTACTTGAAAAGTTATTTTAAATAAAGCTTATAGATTATTAAGTTTATTCTAATCCTATGAAAATTCTCAAACTTTATTAACATTTGGAAAATATATAAATGTGATTTTCAAAACTGTGGAAGGTAGTAATAAATATAAAGACATAATATAAACCGATAAATCTATATTTTATTACTAAACCAAATAAGCGGTTAATTTTCAGTATTCTGAAGTTTACACTATTAGCGCTGTATTATAAATAACCCATTCCAGTTGAAACAAAGTGTTGTATGGTATGCAGGACACTTCTTTCTCTATTTATTGTAGTTACTAAAGTAAATTTTTCGGCCTTGTTTAAAGTATCGAACCTATCTTTTTATTTTGCTAGTACATGGAATACCAAAAGCCAAATTAAACGTTACTGAAAATACTTTATACAACCATACTGACTAGCAACTGCATCTCTTTAGACTTTTGTGAATGGTCTATTATACATTCGACGGTTTCCATATAACTTTCTCTAATTATAACACCAACTTTGCCTTCAAATTTTGATAGCTATCAGTTGTAAGCAAGTGCCGCGCTGATTTAGCCTTGAATCTCAATGGCACTTTTTAATTCCCGTTACGTGAAGGCGATAATGGGCAGTCAAGGGGTAGCGTTAGCAACGTTTCCATCCTAATCATAACGGGCCTGCCTTATTACAAAATATGAAACCTACAAGACCCTCATATTATGGGTACCTATTATTATGACTAATTTCATGCAGAATTTGTACAATAGAGAAACACACATTATTGGCTCTCCAAGCCTCCTACTTAAGTAATCACTAAATTTACTCCGTAAAGATACTGTTTAAGCCTAAAAAGATCATTCTCATATAACCCAATAATGAACATAGTTTAAAGTTTGCGTATTACAAGAAATTTGATTGCTGGGCATCACTTATTTCATCTATTCGACGATTTCTTTTCTTCTGAACAATTTATTTTCAAGCATCGTTCAGGCTTCTGCCTGGCATATTTACAAAATTAAAGTGTCAAATCAATACACAATAGCAATCAATAACTACTATCAGTTACTTAAAGTTAGAGTGTATGTCTAACATCCGAACAACTCATCCAAAACCTTACGACAAAGTAATACGTAATTATTTATTTCTTAAAGCACAAATTCTATACAATCTAATTCCCTCTTATTATTTCCTTCGCCATGACCAATCCTGATTCTCCTTTAATTATAATGCAATTTTGTTTGTTATTAGCATTCCCAGAAAATGGTAGTAGTGAATTGTAGTTTACAATCTATCGCTGTATTACGTTTCTATTATGTTACTGTTATTCCAAAATACATTTTTCTTTTATCTCAAGTCCATAAAATGTTATTCATTGTGTCTACTTAATGATTTATTCAATAATATTAACTGTGATAAGTGTATGTTTGCAGATGACTTGAAAATGTTTAAAGAAGTCAAAACATTAGGCGACTTGGACCAACCGTAAATATGCTAGTCTGGTTTGGAGCCCTTTTCATAAATCACGTATACTGCTTGCAGAGAAAATACAGCGCAAAGTTTCTTAAATATTTATACTATAGGACGAAGGTACTTATCCACCACGAGAGACGGACTGTAACTTTTAATTTTCCCTTGGTGTTACTGCTCGTAATTTTAATATCATTTCATATAATTGTAATTTACATTTTGACTCCTTGGATGATATACTTAATATGGCAAAGAGGTATTTTAGTTATTTTAGAGGTATTTTGTCTGTTATAGTAGATTAAGTTTGACATTGATATACTGTCATTTATATTTTAAATTTCTTTGAAAAAGGCACTATGAATCGAAGCATGTAAGATTGTTTTAAATATATACATATTAAAGTAAAACAGACCTTAAATCGCCGACTTATTTAATCTACTATATTATATATATGTATATATATATATATATAAGCTTTGTATATCTATGGCCTTACCATTTAATTATTACTAAGATTTGCATTGTGTGTTTTGTCCATTATTTGAATTTGTTGTACAATAAACAAATAAAATTAAAAAATAATACCTGATAAACTTCCATTACAAACCAACATCATTGTAGACGAATGAGTAATATCCAAAAATTTCACATAACCCCATAAGGCATAAACATGAATTTTAGTACAGCGTTGAAGATATCGTATGTAATTAAAGATAAAACACCAGCTGTTACAGCGGTGCAAGGAATACTATTCCCAACTCGAAACTACTACTAGAATGAACTACTATTAGAATAAGTTTATAATAATATAAAAAAAAATTTATTAACTATAATCAAATTTGGCAAAGATTGAATAACGTGTCTATATCAATATACAAATCCTACCAATTTCTTTTTTTTAGAATTATTTACCAGTTCGTTAAAATGTCTACATACATAATACCGTGATCAATTTCAACTGATCACAGTTGGTTGCAAAAAAATCTCTAGATTGGAAAATTCAAATATTCATAGATTGGCGGCATTAATTTTTTATATATTATAATCATTTGGTGTGACTTTTAGTAAAAATATATAATACATAATAGACTGTATTATTTAATTCTCAATTACATACATTACATTACTTGCATACATTATTTCACATCAGTCAGAAATGTCAAGAAGGGTAAGCAACATAACCAACGTTACGTCAATGCCAATCTATATAAATATTATATTGCCAACTATGGACAATTCCGATCGTTCACCCTGTATACGTTTTATCCATAATAAAACTCAGAGCTTTTCTATTATATTTAGTTATTCATTTTAAAAATAAAAATGTCATTGCTTCAATTGCGCGTCGTTTGAGTTGCTGGCAGAAATTTATAACACTCTGTATCATCTATAATTATTAATTACAAGTCACTGTCGAAGTTGCTAACTCATTCCCTTTGTTAAGTGTTAATAAAATAGGATTACTATAAGCTTCCTAGACTTTCTTGATAATACAATACCAAAAGACAAAAGATCTTCGAATCATTTTTGAATTATCGCTCCAAAAGAACGGGTAACAACCAAGATTATTTACATAATCTTTTTTATACATTGATGAAACTCTAAATCAGTCTTGACAGTGGTTTACATCGCACATCTCACTACTGCATGTCATTTCCGGAATGTTTATTTCTAAATATAATAATTACAAACTTCTATAAAAAAAGAAACCCTTTCTGAAGAAAATTTATTTAAACAAATATTTTTGAAGATCATAAAAATAAAAAAAGGTTACTCACTTGTTTGTTTTTGAAAATCGTGATCATCTGTGTCCGTAAAAAACCATGTCTGAAAGTAAAGGAAAAATAAACGCTGAGTAAATCAAATTAAATTAAAGTAAGAAAATATTATTTATTAATTATAATTAATTTTTGGCACATTCTAAATATAGGAGGATTATGTTATCTACATAGGTTTGAAAAAGACAACCCTTTATTTTTCTGCATAATTCTCTTTAAACACTTGCACACTTATTTAATTTTTTTATATTTTATTTTTGCTAATAGTTTAAAATAACTATAGTTGCAGCAGTAAACATTTCATAATTTACATTTTTTTTCATTTGTATGAACGTTAGTGTAATGACAGAAAAGCGTTGCATTAAGAACATATGTAAAATTGTGCCCGCAGTTCTCAAATTTGTGCAATCTGTTATTAATGTAACTTAAGGCTTTTCCAGTGATTCGAACTTCAGTCCCTTAATAGCTCAAGGGTTAAGAGTGTGGCCCGGCAAACCAGAGGATGCAGGTTCGAATCCTGCATAAGGGCGAATTTTTTTTTCAGTAATAAATTCAATTAATTAGCATCGTATATGTATAAAACATTTATTTCATATAGTATATAGACTGTTTGAAAAAAATAACAAGTAACCCTTAACTTAAATTTACTAGAAAACTAATATGAGAAATTAAATCCAGGCGCCAAAACCCCTGTATGGCAAATTTCGTAAATTAAATATATGTATTAAAATGGCATATCTTTACAAGCTAATTGTAACACTTGATTAAAAATTTCTAATTAAAGATACTTAAAACATTATACTAGAGTTACTTAAACATATTACATAATTTTAATTCTGATTTATTTACGTTTTTGTAGTAAGATATATGTACCTATATATTAAATTTTTAGTTTATATTTTTGTCGAAACATGGTAATAAATTTTAGAAATTTTACATAGTAAACAAAAATAAAACTCAACATATATTCAGAAGTGATAATATCCTTGACTTGTGAAGTCTATATGCTAGTCGATATAATGGATGATTAATTTGGAGGTACTTTTTTAGGAGGGGATTTAATGTCTGAGCGCGCATGCGACGCGTAAGCGGACTGCGCATTCTGGTTCAGTACTATTTGACATTACGTAATGAAAAGACTTAGCCCGGCACAGCGTCTACAAATAGTACAGCTTTATTACCAAAATGGGCGTTCTACAAGGAATGTGTATCGTGCGCTTAGAGCAACATATGGGCCACATAATCGGCCTACCGCACGCACAATTCGCTATACCATCAATAAGTTTGAAACTCAATTTACAATAATGGATAATACGCGACCACATAGACCTCATTCAGCATAGTGAAGGAAATATAGCGGCGGTAGCAGCGAGTGTACGCGAAGACCGGGAAGAATCAATTCGTCGCCGTTCTCAACAACTTGGTTTGTCGTATGCAAGAACTTGGCATATTTTACGAAAGGATCTTGGTTTAAGAGCATACAAAATTCAACTAGTGCAAGAACTAAAGGCGACCGACCTTCCGAATCGTTTCCGTTTCAGCCGTTGGACTCTTGATAAACTTGCAGAAGATCCACTGTTTTCGACAAAAATTTGGTCCCCGATGAGGCCCATTTCTGGCTTAATGGGTACGTGAATAAGCAAAATGCCCGTATTTGGGGTGATGAGCAACCTGAAGAGATTGAAGTGCTACTATTACATCCAGACAAAACAACTGTTTGGTGCGGATTATGGGCCGGTGGAATAATTGGTCCATATTTCTTCAAAACAGAAGCCGGTCGGAATGTGACTGTGAATGGCGACCGTTATCGCGCCTTGATAAGGGACTATTTACTGCCTGAACTTGACACCCGTGGTCTACAAGACATTTACTTCCAACAAGATGGCGCCACTAGCCATACAGCTCGTGAAACTATGGCTTTACTGCGAGAACGATTCGGTGAACATTTAATTTCACGCTTCGGACCAGTAAATTGGCCGCCTAGATCTTGTGACATCACACCATTACACTTTTTTCTGTGGGGCTACGTGAAGTCTAAAGTCTACATGGATAAACCGGCTACAATTGAGGCATTGGAGGCCAATATTACTCGGGTCATTGGACAAATACCACTCGAAATGCTAGAACGCGTCATTGAAAATTGGAACAGCAGAATAGACTACGTTAACCGCAGTCGCGGCCAACATTTGAGGGAAATAATCTTTAAAAAATAATTGTAAAGAATGGTTCTTTTGTATGATAATCAAGTTTCTTAAATAAATTGGCCTTTTTCATTTGTTCTTTGCTTTTGGAAAAAGTATCTCTAAATGAATCACCCATTACAACTTGTAGAATTATTGTTCCGAGTACTTAGGTAATTATTGATATATTGGTATATATCCACAACATCAGGTATTTAATATGCAAATATTTTTCTTCTTTTATATGTAAGAGTATATACAGCATAATAACGTTTATAATATATGGCCAACTTTCTTGAGCAATTTATTTTCTCAACAATACAAAATTTTTGAGTTTTTGCACCATCTTTCAGTTCGAGTTTTCACGAACCGTGTACCCATTAAAGGAGTTTAGACAGAAATTTAACTTGAAAATAAAATCATTCACTGTAACCATTTTTTAATGAATAATTTTAAGCCATTGACTTCTTTTGTCAGCAACTTTATAACACTGCTATATTCCTTAGTAATTTCACTCATTTGATCAACAAATAAACTTTTCCAATACAAACGGCACAAACTAAACACGACTTAGTACGTGTACTTCTAAATTCCACAACTATTTTTTTTAATTTGTTAAACATTATCGCTTTGTTTGTTTCATCGCCGGGGCAGAAAAAATACAAATATACTTATATCTTTATATGTATTAGCAAGCGCCAATTAAGCTGGCGCGAGGAGAGGGTGTGCAGAAGCTGCTTTTAAAAATATCCACCGCCACTACTCAAGTAATTGTCAGAATACATTTGTCATTGACGTTTGACGAAACATAATGTCTTTGCTACGCGATCATAAAGTGACACACGCTCAAACGCGAGAAGTAGTTTTTAATGTTTACAATTATTTTTATAAACATAAAAGTACAAAGAGGAGTACGATTTACGAGCCCTACAGCTGCAGCATTTACACCATTTTATTTACACCTTTTGGTTAAAAATTTTACCCTAAAACACTCAGTGGGCAGCAACTGCGAAAATGATAACACTGTTATTTTCTTAACTCTGGAAAAATGTATTCAAGTAGGTTAATATCTTATAACAATAATAATGATAGTACTTTTTGATGGTATTTTAATTACATGTAAATAATAATAATTTTATTGTTTAAAGGCAGTTAGCAAAGATGTGAAGGAAACAAAAAAGATCCAAATATCACCATCACCTATGAATCTCTCTCTATCACAAAATTAGAAGAAAATATTGTTGCTTACGTCGCTGATTTTGTCACAAAAAGAATAAATAAAATGATCGAGCAGTGTGTCGTCTGCATAGAAAACATATAACGGGTGTTCATTTGAAAAGTCAATATAGTAGCATGTGATTTACTGAGAACATTTTGAAGTATGTCGTAAATTAAAATTTACTACTTAACCTACGAAGTCGTATATTTTGACAGTTTCGTACATACAAATAAATAACAAATGTGATTGACATTATCAAATGTCATTTGGATTTACGTTTACGGAACAACAAACACATACTAATATATATGCGTCTTATTCTATCAAAATTTCAAAGTAACCTAGATTGACTTTTCAAATGAACACACGTTACACGAGAAATACAAATGACAGTCATTTAAAATTTGCGACAATGAAAGAGTACAGTGCAACAAAACGATTGAACTATATTAATGCTAATTTATTCACCTTGTTAATACAAATATATAGTCAGACAAAATCTTTATTGCCAGAAATAATATATAAACAAGTTTTTTATAATTGTTTGGTTGAACATTTCAAAAAAAATATTAATTTTAAATTTTAATATTGTATTCACATGGCGGACACTATACAAGATATCATTAGAAAATTTGTGGAAGTATTAATTTTTAATTTCAATATCAGACATATAAACAGAATTTTATTAGGCAATGATAAGCGAAATATAAATGAGACAATCGAATATTTCATAATTACAAATAAATTTAATGTTAAAATTTAAAAAAGAATATATTTTCTAAGAACATGCATATGTAATATTTTTTTAGAAATATATTTCAACGAAGTTGAAAAAACATTGCAAATATTTGTAATTAGGTTGACTTGTAATTCTTTCACTATAGCATTAAAAAAATTAAATTATAGTGATTCTGTAGTTTAAGTTGTATTTCAAGTTAAAGTGGTAAAAGTCTAATACATCATTTAAAAATTTAAATAAATCCCCTATATATGCATTTTAAATATAGTTAGCCCCCAACTGCTCAGATGACTCTAATCTATTCTCAAAATTTAACATAATTGTTAATATTTACATTGTACTATAATACAGAGATAAAATAAAATTACCATGTATATAAGATTAATGAGTATATATTTGTCTGTACATTTAAATGAGTGCCTATACATAACCAAAGTAAATTATTTTCAATATATGCATTTCGTGCAACTTGTCCTACTAGTAACACGTTATTAATAGCACCAGCATCTGCAAAGAAGTAAAGCATTAGTTACATTCATTGTTACTGCATACAGTGATTTTTTTTCTTTACCTGCAATGGACTTACCATTATTAACATCATTTTCTCTGTATTCAATTTCGTGACCTTGTATTGATATTCCAGCATTTATTGCAATATTATGAAGTACACAATATGTATGAATAATTTTTGCTGCTTGCTGTTCTAGTTGGATGGTATAACAAAACCCTATGTCTAGAAAGACGCCTAAATCTGCCCTATAGCACACCATTTGTTCTCTCTATAACGTTTCTGGTTTTGTTTAAGGGTTTATTGAAATTTTCTTCGATTGTGCCTTCTTGTACATTAACAAACGGTGTGAAAAACCACGGCTCAAGAGGATAACCACTATCCCCTGTTTGGAATTTAAAATAAATACACAGTTCAGTATATGTGCAACTGTTTACCTATTAAATGTGTTAAGGTATCCCCATGTTCGTATTGCTCTCTTAAGTAATTTCTAATATTACTTGTTTGCCATACAACAGCATCATGCACTGATCCTGCATTTCATGCACTACATCCAATTATCTTGCAATTGGAATCTGCAATCTAAAAATGAAATATATTTAGAATTAACCCTTAATGTGATATTTTACCCTTCACTATATCAATATATGCTTATACACATAATGTTTACTTACAAACATTACATTTATAGAATATCTTATTTTTCTGTTAATATATACATACAGTGGGTGACACACATCATTTACTGTGGGACCAGTTATCTCAACATGAGTTCCGTCAATTACACCCACAACTCCTCGAACACCTCATTTTTAATAGAAACTACAATAGAGATATATTTCATAAAACATTATATGGTCAACTAATTTTTTAACCTCTCTTTATTTTATTTTTCATATCTGCTGTTGTTGGAAGCTGCACATAATTAGGAAACAAATGTTCAGCTATCACAGAACAAATTTCATTTAATATTCAACATACTGATGTTTGGCTTAGTGCTATCGAAGAATTACAACCTACTGGATTTTGAAAGGATCCTGTGTCTGTAAAATGTAATGTTGTTAAAATCTACAATTCAAGACAGATATATACAACAAATTTCTAAAATTATAAATACATTAATAATTACCTTCAGATGCAGTTGAATATGGCCACGCAAGTCCATAACTGCTCCCAAAGTATTAATTAAATTGGTAGCAGACCTTTTGTCTAAACGAAATAACTGCTGGAAGTGTATTTCAGATAATTCAAAAGGATTCTTTACGATACATCCTGAGAGTTTTGAGGAAATCGTAAGCTACGCGAGACTTCAGAATTGCATTTTCTACTTTCTTGACATACAGATTTTGTTACAATGCTTATAAAAATATTCTTAAAAACCTGTTTATACATTACAAGCTCATTATTTATATTAAATTTTGTGTTTTATGTTTTTTAAATCTGTTTAATTATGGTTTTTTTCTTCTTCTTACTTACTTCTTCTTTTTCTTCTAATCCTGCGCGAACTTACCCCTCCTCGCGCCAACTTAATTGGCGTTTGCTATACTTATATATTTATATGTATATATTAGCCTGGCACTAAACAATTGGTATTAAGTACGTAATTCTACATTAACCCTTTGTGTTCCAACGGGACTTTTAAGTCCCACCAACTTTAATATGCTAAAAATAATTCAATACGAGCAATATCTCGTTTATTTCTTACGGGACGTTCAAGTACTCTCTAATATAGCATATAAGTAAGTCAGTTGTCATCTAGATGGCGTTGAATGCTTGCCATAGTTAATATATCGGCCTACTGTTGAGTATGTAAGGTTATGTACAATTGTGCATTTTTCTAATTACTTTATTGCTTATTGAACAGATATTACGATATATATTTGCCCGATTTTAGACACATTGTGGTTCGAAAAGTCTGAATAGATGTAAATTATTCGGTTCGGGAATTTTATATTTCGGCTGAAACAGTTTTAATTTTAGGGACTTGAAAGTCCCGTTAGATCTGAAATCATGTAAGTAAATATGAATGTATCTTTATTGTATTCCATATTTATTTGAATTGCAGATTGTGTATGTGAAGTGTTATATATAGCAAAATGTCGGTAAGGAAATTTTTATATGATGAAGAACTGTGAGCCGCAGCTGAAGCTGCAGTTACCGAATTGGAACAGCAACAATTACGGATAGAAAATTTGCCGTTGGATAATAATATCGATACTGAAGAAGAAAGCAGCGATGATGAAGAATATGATATCTCTCCATCAATAGCTGAAAGTAACCAAGCACAACAGCAATGTATGGAAGAGTTAGAAAGGGAAGATGAGACGAATAAGTCAGGGACTGTTGGAAACAATACACAAACAAAACACGGAAAAGAAGAAATAGATAGAAAATGGAAAAAAAGGGCAATGGACACAGTAGATTCTACTTATTCCTCTCCAGAAGGACCTGTAGAAGAATGTTTTATCCAATGTCATACAGGTACGGACTATTTTTTGAAAATGTTAGGGGCATCAACTGTAACTGATATTGTTTATCAAAGCAATTTGTACAGCACACAGAAAAACAAAATCTTCAATTTGAAAGAGAACGAACTATTAGCGTTTATTGGCATAAACTTTTTTATGGGATACCATGCTCTTCCTAGCTATCAAAATTGTTGGATGTCAGCTGAAGATTTAGGTGTTCCATTAGTACCTAAAACGATGTTAAGGAATAGATTTGAACAAATATTATCACTCCTGCATCTGAATGATAATGCAGCTATTCCTGAAGGTAATAAAGATAAAATTATCAAAATAAGACCGTTTGTAAATGCGCTAAATGAGCAGTTTGACCTATTATTCAATGGTACTCGAGAACTTTCTGTGGATGAAAGCATTATTTTATTCAAAGGCAGATCTAACATCAAGCAATATAACCCTATGAAACATAAAACGGGGTTATAAATTATGGTGCATAGCCGATCAAAGTGGATATATCAAAAAGTTTGTCATATACCAAGGTAAAGATGAGGCAGTTCAAGATAAATTTAGAACGTATGGCCTTGGGGAACGGGTAGTCATCTCTCTAACAGAAAGCTATTTGAACCAAAACAGAAAAATTTACTTCGATAACTACTTGACAACTGTGAATTTACTTGAAAAGTTGAAGACAGAAGGTACTTTAGCATGCGGCACAATTCGTAGTAATAGACGAGGATTGCCAAAGAATATGACAGTGGACAAACACATGAACAGAGGTGATGTTGACTATAGGGTTTCAGGGATGGATATCACCTTTTTCAAATGGTGTGACAATAGAGTAGTTCACATGCTATCTAATTTTCATGGAACCGTTATGACGAACATAAACATAAAACGGTTACAAAAAGATGGAAGACGCATTGAAGTAAATTGTCCAGATATTATACCTGACTATAATCGTTATATGGGCGGTGTTGACCACGCCGATAGACTACGGCAAGCCTACTGTGTAGACAGACGTTCGAAGAAATGGTGGCACAGACTGTTCTTCGGACTTCTGGATATGGTATTTGTAAATAGCTATGTAGTATACAAAAGCATGAATCCAGAAGAACAGATGTTATTGTTGGATTTTCGACGTAGCGTAAGCATGGGCCTAATGAATTACGGTTTTACCACAGTAGGTAAGTCGAAAGCAGCCAGTAACCTAACGTCGCACAATCAATCTAGAGGCTCTACAACTTCATTGGTTAAGCGTAGGAAATACAACTATAGTGTTTCTAAGGATGTCAGACTAGGGAACAGAGGATGTCACTGGACAGTATTCACAAAGGAGCGAAGACGGTGTGAGGTATGCTCCTCAATGGCAATCGAATCCCGATCTCACTCCAAATGCTCAGCATGTGGTGTATATCTGTGCGCTAATGAAAGAAAGAATTGTTTTTTGCAGTATCATGAAATGCAATAAAATGTTATTATAAATCTACCGACTTTTCTTATAGTTACTTCAATTCCATATTTTGGCCATTTTGAATACTGACGGGACTTGTAAGTCCCGGTGCCCCCCTATAGTTATTATAAAGCAAAAAATATATAAAAAGAAATGTAGGCATTTTGAAGTCCTCTGAAACCGAAAAAAACATAATTACACTTTTTTTTTTATTTTTTAATACCATGAGACACAAAGGGTTAAGTGAACCCACAATGGTGAACTATAGGGTGGTACAAGGCTCCGTATTGCTACCTTTCTTTTATTTATCGAGGACAAACGCTTCTTAACGGTTCTTAACAACGGCAATGAAAAATGTTAGCTGAGATAGAGACAGGAAGTAAACATTGGTGTGCATCAAACTAATTCACATTAAATGCTGCTAAAACAGAATTTAGATTTAGAAACAGGTTACACAAGAACAACGTCAATAAATAAAATTTTTAGGCGTTTGGTTGGACACGGAGTTAAACTGGAAAGTTCATATTAGTATATTATTCAACGGGCATATAATGATTATTATTAATTAAGCTATTATTAATCAGGATGAAGTTTGCGCCATGAACGAAGCGAGTGGCGCAAATCACCTATGTGAATAATAGCCATAGCATACGAGTAGAATACTATACTTTGTCCACGACTGATAGGTATTTATGAAAATATTTAAAAATATAATATTCAAAATTTGACGTTTCAATTTGAGTAATTAATTTGACTTTTAGATGACAGCCGTGGCTTACTCACAAAATGGATAAAACTGCTAGCATTAGAAGAATTTCCATCATGGTTGTAACATTGAAGTTTAACAGACTAGTGAATTATGATCTCATTATTCACTAGAGATTAATGGATATCATAATGCTTGAGGATGAATATTTTATACAATAGTCGTGGATAATAGTATATTACGTAACTAGAGTTGCAAATAGCATATTACGCAGGAGTGAACTCCCTCGTGGCGCTCATGAGTGCGTAATTGCTTTACAACTCAAATTTTGTACCATACTTTTTCTACGACCGCCATAATCCCGACAAGTTTCTAAATTTTGTTGAAGACAAGGCTGTGAAGATATAAATTTCAAATGTTTAATATCAAATATCTAAAATGTGTGTCACCAACATAAGATCTTTAAGAACCAAAAAATGCATCAACAAGTCTTCTCAGAACAAGAAAATCAGTTTAAAAATCAGTTACAAATGCTAAAATAAGTTGTATTTAAATTTCATAATTAAGCGTTAACCACAAGAAAAGGGAGCTGTTTAACTACTTTTATTATTATTTTTTAAATAGACAGTTAAATGTGTTTGTGGATGAAGTTAATTTACAGCACACATGCGTAATGAAACATTTACTAAAAGGGTTGTTGAGGTGATTTTCGCACACAAATAAAATAATGGATGAGGGCTGTCCAAAGAAATGAAATAGTCAAGATAGTATTACCGGAGCTAAATATAGTTTCAGTTCAAAGCGTAATGGAAACTTCCATTTCAAATCCAAAATCACTTAAAAACGTGGTAGAACCGGAAATTTCTATTAATCAATCGAGTGAAGTGGGAACTTCCACAAAAGTTTCAAGATATTTAGCAAACAGGAATTAAATGCATTGTACTTTCGAGAATTGTACTTTTAATTTTTGTGATATTACAATGAATGAATAAAGAATAATTTAAATGCAAATTGTTCCTAGTTTACCTTCAATATTGATTAAGTACTTATTTCAGTAGGTAGGTACATTGGTTTTATTAGCTCTTGTGAAAATATTATTTTTTTAGCCCTTGTGAAAATAATTGAACCTTTAGCAACTGTCAGAAAGTTCGTTAAGTAGGTTATAGAAAATATATAATTAATAAATTCATGTTCATAATTAATGCTATTATATATTTGATAAGTTACTCCGTAGGTTTAGAAGAAGCTAAAATAACTATTCGCTCTTTCATTCAATACGTGCAGGCCTTTCGTATGCTTACAAACGTAGTTTATTTTTTCAAGTTACGTTGATAAATTAGGCGACTATTGCTTTCTTGATTATATCAATTAAAATCTCGTAGTAAAGTTACGATCAAATCTATCTTGATTATTTAATTCCTTGCTGTCACTCAAAAATCTTGCACAGGCTTTATAGTGACATATAAACCGAATGAATTTGTTGAATACGCGTATGATATTTTCAGGCAATGTACAATCAATAGCTGTTCAGAAAACTCTTTATTATCGATAAACATTTGTTACTTACTGAAACGTTAATTCAATCCTGATATAATAGTGTTATCACCAATTTTTTTTTAAACGCAAAGTAAGTTTCTGCAATAGTTTTTTTAAGGTTTTGATGCAAATCTTCATTAAAATTTTCCTTTTTAGAAATAACAAATAACTATAATTTAGCACATGATATATAATACACAGAGATCAAGAAAAAAAATACTCAATAAATCTAGACAACGCAAACGAGTAATAGACGAAGAAATAAGTAAAGAAAATTAAAAAGGAGCTATAAATAAAGCGGGTAAAGCTCCGAGACAAAGCCGAATAACGGCAGATATAATAAAGGCAGAAGGGGAATTAGCCGATGAAATATTGTGGAAGATTATAAACCTAACATACCAAAAAGAAGAAGCACCTGAAGACTGTGGAACTGAAATAATTACGTTATTCCACAAAAAGGGAGACTCGAGAGACTGCAACTATTACGCTACTAAGTATAGTCGGAAAATCTTACATTAGAATACTTGAAAAAGGCTAAAAGACAAACTATAGCCTACCTTTAAAAAAATCCAATTCAGCTTCAGGCCTAATAGAGGTGTGCAAGATTCCAGTGTTTATCATTAGACAAGTGAGTAAAGAGGATGTCCATTTGTATTTCATAGATTTAGAGAAAGCCCTTGATAAAATAAATAAAATCAGATATGGAAGATATTGTAGAACAAATATTAATAATAATAATAATAGAGATAAAATGTCAACTAAGAATTACGTGAGAACCAGACACGTTTCTTCGCAAATATTCGAAACTATAATGGTAGTAAAACAAGGTTAAATACTGAGCACATTATTATTCAATGTAACTTTAGATCAAGGAAGCAAAGAAAGAGGCCAAACAGTATAATAACATCAAATACTGGAATATGGAACTCATATATGCTAATAATATGGTATTAATTGCGAAAGATGAAAAACACAATATCAAAATATAATAAAACTCACAAAATACAACTAAAGCAAGCAACCCTGCAACAGACTAGCAATTTTAAATACCTTGGCATGAAAATAACACAAGACGGAAACATCAAGGATGAGATAGCTGAAAGAATAGGAATACCAGGCAAATTCTTTAATAGTGTCAAGCATACTTCCTAAGTTAGAAAGGGATCTCCAAAAAGGCCAAAATAGAAGTATTCAGAAAATGGTAACATATGGATCAGAATCATAGAACAACAGAAAACCAGAGAAATATAATACGAAGCACTGAAATGAGGTTCTTGAGAAAACACAAGGTAAAACGAGAGTAGAGAGACTTAAAAACACTACTTATGGAGAAATCCTGGGAACTACACTAATATAGAACACAATAGAAGGTCAGTTGCGATGGTTAGGACATGTGTTAAGAATTGATGAACGCAAACTCGTAGTAAAGAGTGTACGGGGCGAAAAAAACAGAAAGAGGCAGACTAAGAAAGTCCTGGATACACGATATTAAAGGAGCGGCTAGCAGAAGAGGAATGGATTGGAGTTTAAGAAAGCGACATGAGATAGAAATGAGCGGAGACAAGGGTGTAAATACAGGTCGAAGAACTAACTCGACTCCCTCACCTCCTTACACTAGAAAGAGTAACAAGGTAACTACAGCGATGCCTATTTTCTTATCACAAAGATATGTAGCCTCAGCAACATTTAGCATGTAAATATTACTATACTGCATACGCTTCCATGTATCAGTGGCACTCTGCTCGTATACGTATTCAAATTCCCTCAATTTTTTAATAACATTGCGTATACAAATGCTAACTAATATAAGAAAACAAAATATTTAAACAAGAAACTAAACTGGCTTGAGAAGTTCCAGAAAAAAATACGCATTCAATAACGTCACTAAACGCAGCTTATTTTAATCTAAAATAATGAACTATTTCTTCCATATCTCATATGAAATATTTTATTTAACCAAAAATCGTTTAACTGATTAGACAGAATAAAAAAATATATATTATATAAAAACTAATACAAGTTATTTCATTATCATTTTTGATCGTCAATTTAATTAATTAATACCTTGGACAGGAGAAAAGAAATGAGGGGAGCTTAATATATGCATATAGGTTAAAATTAAAAGCATAAATGAAATTCTCTGTATTCAATTTTAAGAATTATAATAGGAATACAGACACATTACTGCATGCTGGGCTTCCAACAGAGCTGCCCGCACTAATTGGTATAGATTTAAAAGCAGATAACTCTGCGGGAACTAAAGCCATAATATAATTTTTCTTCTGGAATTTTAACAACGTATCCACAACCAGTTATTAAATATTTAAATTTCGTTGTTTATATACACCAATACATGCCAAAATACAATAATTAATAATCGAATATTATGGCTAAATAATCTAAACATTCAAATATACCAGGTACCAAAACAAACTTACTAGATATGACCTTAATAAAAACAATAAAATCTACACTACCTAATATGCTAAACCTACCTCCTCGGAAAAATACATGAATTATCAAAGTGTAGATAGAGCTATGAAATTGATCAGCCCTCAATACAGAAAAGACACATTAAATAAAAAAACATTTTATCAAACAGTAAGTATCCATCCACAATACATAATAGAATAATAAGGCAAAGCGTGCATAAAATGTATAATCATCGACAATACAGAGTTAATGAACTAACAAACAAACTTCAAAAATATCTATCAATACCGTATGTTCCTCATCTATCTGAAAAATTAAACCAGTTTTTTATTACAAAAATATTATATCCACGTTGATCACTAAAAGTACGACAACTTAGGATTCACTAAAACAAAATTAAAAGCAGTCATGCCAACGTAAAAAAATCACATTATCATATAGCATACCATTAATAAATGTAGTGGCGTTTCTATGGATCAAACAGAACAACACTTAAAACACAGAATTAATGGTCACAAATATGCAAAAGCATCACATCCTTAAAAAAACATGAAAATAAAAATAGTCACACCTTCAATTACAAAGAAGTAAAAGCATAAGAAAAAAACGCCGTAAATGATTGTAATGAAATTGCAGGTTTATCAAAACTATATTTTTTTATCGGACGCATACGAGTTGCGCCAAAGTACCTGAATTAATCCTAGAAATAAAATTTTAGGGATTATCCGACCCTCTTAAATCCGTATACGAGTTGCGCCAGATTCACCTCGAGGATGGTAAATGTTCAGGTGAAATAAAGTAGACATAACAAACTTTTAAACTTTAATACAATTTATTTATGTTTATGTTATTATTACACTTTGAAATTAAAAGTAATGAACTAAAATAATTACAAGTAATTACAATTAAAACAAACTCAAATATATATATATATATATATATATATATATATATATATATATATATATGTATATTAC
Organism: Melolontha melolontha; assembly: GCA_935421215.2. Classification (NCBI taxonomy): domain Eukaryota; kingdom Metazoa; phylum Arthropoda; class Insecta; order Coleoptera; family Scarabaeidae; genus Melolontha; species Melolontha melolontha. The sequence continues at coordinate 65,640,964 of OW285239.1, forward strand.
ACCCACATCAATATTATATTATAGAGCTAGGCAAAAATTTATGTGAAACGCATTTGATAAAATCTATTTTACTAATTGTCTTATACACATATAGTTCATCGATTTTAAGTTTTATATATGCTTGCTTGCCTTTTAGGCCAGTTCTAATTTTCTTCGCAAACTTATTTGCTGTATTAATTTAAACATATATTTCTACCTGTAAATTTACAAGCATTTCTACAAAATTTATAATGTTCGGATGTGAATTATAAATTTATTTGTACACCTCCACCGAACACCATTTAAATTTTCAGAAGTTTTTCTGAATTTGTAGTTATTTATTACTAATAATAATTTTCCTTTCTCACTAAACATAGTATACACTTCCATGATTGTCTAACTAACTAACTTGACGATAAATGAATATCATCCATAAATATGTAGGTAATATTTAAGGAAAATATTAACTACCCCTACTTAATGACCAACTTTCACATTTACCCTCGAGGTGTATCTTTGGCGCAACTCGTATACGGATTTAAGAGGGATTACTAATTCCTAGAATCTGTGGCGCAACTCGTATACACCGTTTTTTATCATATAAATATAGGTATTATAAATAAAATTAATTTCAAGGTAAACACTTTATTATTTTAAACACCCGTATGGAGTTGAAAGCATCAAATTACAGGCGGGGGTAAACATATTTTTTTTTAAATGGACGCAGACATACGCTTGTCAAATATCAGTCGAGTTCCATTTCCATTTCTATTGTATTAGACAATATATCAATGTAAACAGATCTCATTTATAATTACTTAAAGTTGAAAATATAAAAATGTAGTATTCAAATTGTAAGTACCATACAGCTCATATAATTACTGTGTTATTAGTTAAAATTGTACACTTCTAACCACCTAATAAATAAAAATATTTTTCTGATGAAGGCAATAAATTCGAAACATTGAAATGAGTATTTTTATTTGAAGAATAATTTATTAAGCCGAATTCCAAGAAAAAATTAACAATTTATATATATATAGTATACATATATACATAAACGTATATATATATATATATATATATATATATATATATATATATATATATAAATATAGTATTTTCGTGACCTTGGTATGATAAGGTAAACTTAATTAGTCGGCGATTAAAGGTCTGGTTATTACTTCAAAGTGTATATATTTAAAATAATCCTACATGTTTCGGCAATGATGCCTTTGTCAAGGATATAAAAAATTTATATTCTGTCATTTATATTTTTTATATCCTTGACAAAGGCATCATTGCCGAAACATGTAGGATTATTTTAAATATATACACTTTGAAGTAATAACCAGACCTTTAATCGCCGACTAATTAAGTTTACCTTATATATATATATATATATATATATATATATATATATATATATATATACAAGTGTGTATAAATTGGCGTACCCACTACACCCGGCGATGTTCTTCGTTAAATTCGGAGTCCAAAATCCTAATACGAAAATGTTGTACCATGCTCCATATCTTTGCACGAGGTTCCTAAAGTTCGGACTTTCAGTCTTGAAATAAGCATTATTACTCGATATTTGTTGACAGAAAGAGCTACAATTTAGAAGAAAGAAGAATTGTTGTTATTATCCTTTCGTTAAATTATTATTATTATTATTATTTGTTTATTAACTTATTTTGACGAAATACACATCCGACAACGTTGTAAAACAATAAGTAGGCAGCCTAATGTTGTTCTAGTGAAATACATTACTACTGTCAAATTCATTCTGAAGACAAAGGAAGCCTGATACATCGTTTTAGGATTAGGACTTTTAACTCAAAATTTGACGAAGAATGTCGCCACGTGTAGTGGGTCCGCCAATTTATATACACCTTGTATATATATATACACATATATATATAATTGAAACGAAATTATCGACCGTGATATATTATAAAAATTTAATTTAAATCGTTTTGTTATTTGGTCCATATTTTGTTAAATTTATATTGCATTATATTTTTTATTTTTCATGTTTTATCTCTTACATATACATGTTTTTTAAAAGTTCTTAAGGCTTGTTTCTATAGTTATTGTATTTTTTAAATCTAATCATTTTTATTTTTTTTTTGTACGTCAATTTTATTATTTTTCAGCTCCACATTTTGTAAGTATTTTTACTACTGTTTTATACTCTTATTTATTTTTTGTTATTTTTCTCATTAATCTTGTAGTTTCCCCTGAAGAAGTAACAAATTCGAAATATAGGGTTATTTAATAAAGGAGTTTTTTAATTGACAGACCGCTTACCCGAATTTAAATTAAATTTATATATATATATATATATATATATATATAACAATTGATAAATTATTGGAGTTTTTCGGTTTTTATATGAAATATTTACAAATATCAAATTAGTATGTATGTAATTGCAAAGTAAGTGGGGATGTAAACATTGCTGTCTACAAATTACAAAGCAAATCATACGAAATTTTTAATTGAAAAATATTGTCTATGTTGGGACTTGAACCCAAGTCTACAGTTTTCCGGACTGTCGCTTTTACCACTCAGCCACAATAGACCTATATATATATATATATATATATATATAAGGTAAACTTAATTAGTCGGCGATTAAAGGTCTGGTTATTACTTCAAAGTGTATATATTTAAAATAATCCTACATGTTTCGGCAATGATGTCTTTGTCAAGGATATAAAAACTTATATTTTTTATATCCTTGACAAAGGCATCATTGCCGAAACATGTAGGATTATTTTAAATATATACACTTTGAAGTAATAACCAGACCTTTAATCGCCGACTAATTAAGTTTACCTTATCATACCAAGGTCACGATAATACTATATATATATATATATATATATATATATATAAATATAATATTTTCGTGACCTTGGTATGATATGATAAATTTAATCAGTTGGCGATTAAAGGTCTGGTTTACTTCAAAGTATATATATTTAAAATAACCCTACATGTTTTGGCAATGATGCCTTTCTCAAGGATATAAAATATAAATGACAGTATATAAATGTCAAATAATTGAGTTGCTATGGATAAAATTATTCAAAGATACATTCCAATTGCATAATAATAAATCATGCCTTAGTATTCCAAAAACAGATAGCAAGGTGTGAACATATGTGCTGTCCGCTGCTAGCAGCTTGTGTCTCTTTCTGGGTATGAACTTGTGTGTTGGTTGCTGCTGGCAGCTTGCGTCTCTCTCTGGGTGTGTGGTTTTGTGTTTGTGTGAGCGCGTAAGTGTAGGGTTTTGTATGTTGGCGCGCTCGTGCGTGTGTTTAGTGACCGAGCGCGCCAACATACATAACCCTACACTTACGCGCGTCTTTTTCAAAGACTAAGTTAAATAATGCAGTAGATAATAGATCTCCTTGTCTAACTTCGTATTCTGTTTTGAAAGGTTGCGATTGCAGACTGCTTACTTTAACTCCTTATTGAGTCATATGCTCGTTGAAAATCTATACAAATCATATGAATACCAATGCTGTGCTCGTACAATTCTTTTATTATAAAAATTTGGTCTATCACCGATCTATTTCTTCTAAACCCACATTGGTAATCGCCTTTAATTCTCTCAGAATATTTCTCTAATTTGTTTCGTATCAGTGTTGTCAAAATTTTGTACGTCAGAGCGATTCCTCTATAATTTCTGCATGCCATCTTGTCACCTTTCTTGTGTATCGGTATAATCACTGCATCTTTCCACGTTTTCGGCATTTGCTCCTGGTCCCATACCTTTCATATTATCTTGTGTATCTCGCCGTGCTTTGTTAATTCCACCACGATTTCATTTTCCCCCGGACCTCTTCTGTTTTTCATTTTTGATATTACTTCTTCGAGTTCTTCTCTTGATGGGGCAAATATATCGTCCTCTTCGTTTTTCTGTATGTGGTTTAGCGTTATTTCTGCATCGTCTACCATACTGTCAAATTTTGGGTTTAGAATTTCCATAAAGTATTCTTTCCACGCTCCTATTGCTTCCCTGTCATCGCCAATCAGTTTTCCATTTTTATTTTTTACAGAATAGGGTTCGCGTCTTTCTCCTTAAGCGTTCTTTACTTCTTGATAAAAAATTTTAATTTCTTTCTTTACATAGTAGTCCTCTATATTTCGTAACTTGATTTCAAGGCAGTCTCTTTTATTTCTTCTGTAAATACCTTTTGTTATCTTTTTTTGTTCTCTATAAGCCTGCATAAGTTCCTGATTAGTTTCTTGTAGCATCCTTTTCCTTGCTCCTTGTGTTTTCTTTCTACTTTCTCGACATTCTTTATTAAACCAGCCTTCTTTTTTCCTCTGTTTTTCCCTTCCCAATGTTTCATTGGCAACATTTTTTATTTTAGGGCAACCTTTATTTTTATCCATATCTCTTCCATTATTTCGTTCCCCGTAATATTTTTGAGTTTTTCTTTTATTTTTTCTTGATATGTTCTTTGCGACTTCTCTTGTTCCAATGCTGCTACATTATATCCTTTAATTCGTCTTTGTTCCTTAGTGCTTTGCCTTCTGAAGTTGTTGTTGACCTTTATTCTTACCAGTATAAGATCCGATTCCATTTCTGCGCACGAAGCGCCTTCACATCTTTTATGAGTTTTTTATATCAATCTGGGATTAATACATAATCTATTTGATTCACTGTCTTTCCGTCCATAGATATCCATGTTCCTCTGTGAATATTTTATATTGAAAATACGTACTTATTATTCTGCATCCTTTGGCTGTTGCTAAATCTATTAACCTGAGCCCGTTATCGTTCGAATACTCGTGTTTACTGAAGTTTCCGATGGTTGGTTTATATATTTCTTCCCTTCCCACTTTCGCATTAAAATCGCCAAATATAATATTTATTTCACTTTTTGGCAGTGAATCATAGAAATCCTCTATTTTTTCGTAAAATTCATTTTTCTGTTCATCATCCTTTACTTCGGTTGGCGCATGCACATTAAGAAGGTTGACACATTCATGCTGGGTCTTTGTTTGTAAATGGCACATTCTTTCGTAAATTGGCGTAAATTTAAATATCGCATGCTTAAGAGACTTGTCAACCAAGAACGCTGTTCCAAACACTCTATCTCTAGCATTACCGCTGTTAAAAACAATGTATTTGTTCAGTTCTGTTGTCGACACCTCCTTTTGTTTTGTCTCCTGCAGTGCCAGTACTTCTATGTTATACTTTAGTACATCTTCCTCAAAATCCAGCAGTGCTCCTTCATAATATCTACCTCTCATATTCCAAGTTCCCATATACACCTCTTTAATGTTATTTTTAGTGCTATCATTATTTATTTTTACTTCATTCACTTTTATAACCACTTGTCTTGCTATTTTCGTCGCCATATTTTCCGTCCATGTTAACTTGGTTAGTTTTTTGTTTGCGTTTAGTTTGTTCCTCCAAACAGCACTTTTCTGCATTCCATTTCTGAATGTGGTATAGAAAACCCAGTAATTCAGAATGTTAAATGACCACTCCAATCACTCGAATAGCCAGAAAATAAATCTCATTTTAGGCATGAAACATAGAGTTTCTAGGATAAGCCACCCTTCCTTCAAACAACGAAATCTCAACATATTAGGTAGGATTTTCTCAAATATCGGTTATCCACGCAGTTTGATTAACAAACTAATTTTCACCACACCTTCTTCCTACAATCAAATTCCGAACAATACCATTGCTGAACAACCCAAAACATTCAAATATTACAGACTTCCCTACATTGTTGGTGTATCAGAACGACTCTCCCGTGTGCTCTCCACAAAGGAAATTAGATTAGGTTTTTACAATTACAACCCAGTACGAAACTTTTTAGTAAAACTAAAGACTTGACGCCTTTGCCCTTCCGATCCAACGTTGTGTATTGCATTCCTTGCAATGGATGCAGTCAGGTGTACATAGGTCATACCTCCACTTGGCTGAAAACTAGACTCGCCACGCACAAGAGTGACATTCGGACTGGTAAGAGCAGATGCACCTTGCATGCACCCACAATGATCACACACCTAATTTTAATAATGTTAAAGTCCTTCAGACTGTTAACAACTTAAAGTGTAGAGAGTTTTTGGAAATGGTAGAGATCAATAACAACGCTAATTCGATGAATTTCAGATCTGATACGAACAACCTAAGTGCAATATATGCTTACTTGCTAACCATTTCAATGAACATAAATTCTAAACAACAAACCACACAAAATACCAACTTGTCTATTGCCGTTTAACTCATTGGTCCTTCTCAATCTTTTGTGTCATTTATTAATTGTATAACACGTTTTTTCTTTTCTAAATGTAAAATTGTTGTGAGATGACACATTTTAAAGAATAGCCACCTTGACTTTCGCACACCAGTGTATAAAACTAGTGACCTTGATTATGAATAGTGACTTTTCCTATTCGATGTTACACACCTGGAATTCAAAAAAAAACTTTACCGGATCTTTTATACTATCATCCTCTAACATTATATGTATTAACTTTGTGACAAATAACATGTGTTTGTGCGAGTACTGTTTTTGTTCGTCAAAACTGCACATGTGGCTCTCTTTTAAACGTATTTTTCCTTGCTTTTAAAATGTATTTTCGGAGTAAACTATGTGTACGCCGTTGTTATTAGTCGGATTCATTTAAAATATTGCAAACATTATGAATATTAAGACGGGTAATATCTCCATACAAAAACCAGTTCACATTTGTAAGTATTAACGACTTTCTTTTGTTAATAAGTACTTAATGTATTTCCATCTGCTCTTAAAGTGACCCCCTGAGGAAGCATACGGATTTGATGAGAAATATTGGGTTAAAAAATAAAGAACTGATTTAAGTAGTAGAGTTTAATTTTGCTGGATTTCCCAAAAAACAATTATCCTTTCCATATATATATATAATTATGTATGTAACAGTTTAAAATAAAATAAAATTAAATACGAGGACTGGATATAAAATCAGACCAGAAAATATAAAACAATCAAATTAATTTAATTTTAATGTATTTCATGAGACCATTGTAAGACCATTCTTGAAGACTGCGTTTAACGCAGTCTTCAAGAAACAAACAACATCATCTCTAGCACAACACCGCCTCCTAACGGGGCACACTATTGACTTCGAGAATACGAAGATCCTAGCGAAGAGCGAAAGTCTATCTACTAGAATTACTAGAGAAGCGATTGAAATAGAAAAGAGACCCAAAAGTCTAAACAAACGCGACGACGGCCAACGTTTACCGTACACCTGGAAGCCACTCCTAGCCGGCATGCAAATCAAGACTCATGCGAAACACAACACATCGAGACAGGTACACGCCCCCACACAGGAATCACAGACACCCGGACCAATCACGCGAAGCCGTGTACGCACGACGGCAGCAGCGCAACCCCCACCTCCCATAGTGCAACATAATAGCAGACACCCGAGGACACGATCGGCAGTTACTCTTCAGCGTCAAGTGAAAGAACAACTCTAGAAAATGACGAGTGCGATTCCGTCGAAACGTCGAGACAACAATCCTTCTCAGGACACATCTCACACGCGGCCAAGAACCCGAGAAACCATCATTTCATATATATATATATATATATATATATATATATATATATATATATATATATATATATATATATATATAGGTACATATATATATATATATTTATATATATAAATATGTATGCATATGTTAATAATATTCACAAAATAGTACCAATGTAATAAATGTTGATAATTGTCTGACCTAAATTAGAGAAAACAATAATCAGCTCATTTTACCCCCTCCAAAAAGTAATTAAAAATGAACAAGAGATGCGAATATTACGCCCGGGATAATTAAAAATATTGCATCTCCAATTTTCTATCTGAATTATTCATCGCGGTTTCGTTGCTTGCAAACTGTGATGACCAATCATATTCGCTTCGAAAAATTAATTACGCTGTTAACTCACAGGATGAACAAACATAACATTTAATAAAATACGCTGCCATGATCCAAATTTAAATAGATACAAAATTAAATTACGAATACTGAAGCTTCTATTTGAATGCATTTTATCTACATAAAAATGGAGACATTTCACAGTCCAATTTATTATTTTTCTTTAATTTGGCAATGTCCAAAATCTAATTTTGTAACTAAAGAATAGACTTCTCTGAAAGAATAGGTAATTTTTATTAAACTTGCTAGGTTGGAGTATTTTAAACAGTGCGAAATTTATATATTCAATATTAAAATATTCTGTTCCTATTTCTATTTTTGACGCTTTATTAAATACTACAATAATACTAATTAATACAAACCTTTTTCATTATTTCCCCTAATTTTTGTGTCTTAGTATTAGTGTATATTTTTAAAAAATCTAGCTATACCCTTAAAAAATTGGTCGTGGAAGCTGTTACTTCGTGATAGTTAATCATATTGATACACAAAAAAGACTACATATTACTTATCACTTATCACATCACTATTATAACACATAACGTTACTACAGTTTCGATATTGTGTCATTGTGCCAACATGTCATTCTCAAACAAAATTGAGTGTTAATTTCGTATGAGAATGACATGTTTTTATGTTGAAGCTGCAGTAACGTTAGCTGTTATAATAATAAGCTTTTATAATAAAGTGATAAAAAACAAAGTAAATAGTTTTTTGTGTATAATATCTTCAGAATATTTTCTGAAATGTTATTTCCTTCCTAATTTCGAAAAGATAAATAGTTTTTTCTTGAAAATGAATAGCTTTTACCATTATGATTTTTTATATTACGACTATTACGGATCTCAGTTCCTTTCTTCTTGTCATAACATTCGTGTATTATTTAGTACCAGTCATTCTATACGAGGCATTTGTCCTTCAGATGAGCCTTCGTACTGGTTTAGTGTTATTTTGGGGTACGTTGCTGTTTTAATTTAATTAAGATCTTTATAACTTTATTGTAAGGGACCCAGAATTAAGTATACTTAGTTGTGTCCTGGTGAATCACTTGTTCAGACACGTACTTAACCTAATTCATATTTTGCTTAGTTTAATTTCTTACCTGTTAATACAGGGTGTTATACTTTTGATTGATACTGTTTATTGTAATCACTCATATGCGCCAGTGGCGTGGTAGTTTTATTTCATTATTTTTAGTATTTCAAATCAATATTATTGTCTTGGTGATATTTGTTTAGAATTTTAATTTTGTGCTTTCGCTGACATTTGGTCAAGCGTAATTGCTCTTAAAGCCGACTCAATTCTATTCATATATTTAATTTTCTTTAAGCCTATAACTTGTGTAGCTTTCAATTTCAATTTTTCCTGTGGGCCACTTGGGCTTACTATCGCGAATTTTAACCATCATTTTGGCATTTTGAAATACTTGTGGATACGAGTTTGTAAGCTCCGAATTTGAGCTCTAGTTAAGTATTATTGGAATTCTGACATTGAATGTCTTTAGCCTACTGGTTTTTTTTTTTACAATAAACTTGTTATAGTTGATGTCTTGTATTTGTTTGACACCTTACCCACAGGTGTATGAGTTAGGCAACTGCGGTGTTAGGTATATTTATTCATTATCAAGTAGTTTAGGCCAAACAAGTTTTGCTTTTGGAGCTACCTACATCCCACCCGCTTCCGTGTTACGGGGGTGCTCTGTGGAGGAATACGGTGGCGCTTACTTTCCACCTCGCGACTTCGACCCGCGACGATCTCCAAGAAACGATTGAGTTGGCCGGCAGAGTTATTCCTTTGGGACGTTTGCCAACAGGTAGGTTCAAGGCAAAGGGGGTTGCCCAGCAGAACATCTCGCTACCACGGATAACTACTTGTATTTTAGATTTTGTCGTGGAAGGTGTAGCAGATGGTTCTTGGGAACTTTGGCGACTTTGGTTCATCATCTGGCCGCAATCTGCTGCGGCCTATTTTTTTAATTGTTCCAGAGCTTACTGAAGTTAGAGGTAAATTTTGCTTACAATTTTTAAACAGTCTCAATATATAGCAACGTTCAAAACAACAGTCTCGCAAGAACAATGCTCAAGACAATAGCCTACTTTAACATTAAGAGACAACAGTCTCATTTTTATTAAAAAGACAACAGTCTCACTTTATCATCTAATCAATAAATTCTTGTGCATCAAACAGTGTCAATTTTGTAAATAAAGGTGTTAATTGAAGTGCTGCGTTTCATTAAAAACTGTCACCGACGAAAAAATTACTAGTGCGTATACAAGCGGCTTTACAACCATGCGCAATGAAAATACACAGAAGCAATAAAGTCCACGTAACAGCGCACGTTGCTACAATAATATTCATTTAAAATAGTTCATTATATAAATGAAATATTCAGAAGATACTGTATTTGACATTATTAAGGATTAGATATGGTGGATACTGATGCAACAATATGTAATATTCTTGATAATATGCTAGAAAGTTTGACTTTTCAGGTTCTGATCTTGAAAATGAGTAAATTTCAATACATATATAACATATTGCTGTAGTGTAATAATGATTCAAAATATAATTTAATTATCATATAAAATTTTCTATCTCCATATTAACATAGAAACAATAAATAGTTTATTTTAAACAATTGTAAATTATCTAACGGATTTGGGCGAAACTTTTACAGTAAGCTCCTAAAACATGAGCAGTCACTCTCCCATCAAATAACCTTCGTAGGCCAGAAGAAGAAGGCCATAATAATACCAACTCATAAGGAACGAGACAACCTAATAATAAATTTAGAGGAATATCTTTGCTTTACGTTAGATGTAAAATATATGAAAGGAAGGATTCAAAACAGTATTTTGATAAAAAATATTTTGATAGATATGCAAGTTTCCTGCCATCGAGAACAATAAGATTAATTTTCATTAAACAAATATGGGAAGAGTTACTTACTGTAGGCAAGAAAATTCTTTCCTTGAAAATTAATTTATAATTCTGTTTAAGTAGTGCAAAAAGAGGAAGAATACGAAGAGCAAAGTAGAAGAAAGTAGTGCAGAATTTAATACAACACAAACAAAAAATTCAAACCCAACAAAAAAGTAAAACAAAACAGTGTTGTACTGACCCTATTTGATCTCATAATGATAAAAAAATAACGATATACTGAGAATTGATTTAGAATATAGAAAGTTAAGATCAGTCGAAATAACCACACTTTTATAATTAAGAGAAGATACAGAGAAAACTTATAGTTGGAAAAGCATTTAAAACATACTGATGCGCGACAGTAAATTGTAGGTTTTAAGAGAACTTAAGAACTACAATTGAAACCAGCGAAATGCAAGTGTTGAGGAAAAAACAAGTTGAGACGAAATAGAGCAGTGGAAAAGGGGAACGGAAAACAAAAGAAAGAGAAAAAAAACAATATATATGTTACCGTGAAAGACCGAAAGTAGTGGTTGTCGACATACACCGGTTAATGTCGACAGACACCAGATGATTAGGTGAAAGACCGAACAATTATTAGTTATATTATAAATTCGGTCCTTCACCAGTGTATGTCGACAAACACATATAAGCTTCGGTCAATGTCAGAAACGACAGGACATTTATTATAATATAAGTTTATTATACGTCACTGCAAACCATTCATTCCGGAATTTCCAGCTATATTTAATTTACCCTTCACAGGTATATGTAATTTCTTGCATCTATTCAAATTCACAATAGGCTTATTAAGAAACGAATATTTAGTTCTTAGTTTTGTTCCATTTATTACCGTAGTTCATTACAATAGCTCTAGGATTTCCCAAATTCAGAGGGTTGTAAACTGTTTATATATTCTGTTAAATTCAAATTCATAGATCAGTTCCAAATGATCAATCGGTAAAGACAGTTCTCGCAGAGACTTATCTAATAGACAACCCGTGGCAGGTGAAACTTCATCAACAGGTATTATAATTTGTGCTCGATGGCTACTGCAGTAAATAGTGATCAATTTCTTGAAAAGTTAAATACCCTAATAAGAAATAAACGAGATGACAATTGTTTTTATTTTTCTCAAGAAAGGTACTCTAAAATCGTTTCTGAAGTAATTTCTGCTAAAAGTAAGTGCAGTACCCCTTTGGACTACAGACGTTTAAAACGTTTTGACATTTTAAAAGTTAGTGACGAACAAAAGTTAATTGTGCCATTAAAACCAGGAGAAACGAATATCCAGTATTATGTTACAAACGAAGAGTTGTTTAATATACTTTCCGAAACTCACATACGAACAGGCCATGGAGGAAGAACACGAATGCTAAAAGAATTGCAAGTTAAATACAAAAATATTACTTATGAAGTCATAATGCTCTATTTAAATTTATGTCAACAATGTCAAATGAAACACAGTGCTCCTAAAAAAGGTATTGTTGTAAAACCAATGGTGAGTTCCGAATTAAACTCTAGATGCCAAGTCGATCTGATAGACTTGCAATCACACAGCGATGGCGATTACAAATTTATAATGGTTTACCAATATCACTTAACCAAGTTTGTCCAGTTACGAGCATTAAAAACCAAGAGAGCAGAAGAAGTAGCATATCACCTTCTTCAAATTTTTTTAATATTTGGTGCTCCCGCTATATTGCATTCGGATAATGGCAGAGAGTTCAGTAACCAAGTCATATCTCAACTATGCGCTATGTGGAAAGATGTTAAAATAGTGCACGGAAAGCCTCGTCACAGCCAAACACAAGGCTCAGTCGAAAGAGCCAATCAAGACATACAGAATATTTTAACTGCGTGGATGCATGATAATGATTCAAATAAATGGTCAGAAGGGTTGTCGTTTGTCCAATTCGCAAAAAACACAACTTACCACGAAGGAATACGCCAGAGTCCATATGAAGCTCTGTTTGGCGTTAAACCAAAAAGAGGCATAGCATCGTCATCTCTCCCCAACGAGCAAATTACAAACATTGAAACCGAGGAACAGCTAGAAGCTTACGTTAATACTTGTGAAGAAAATTTGATTGGTGACCATATTGATGACCTTGTTTTAGATGTAAGTGATATGGATGACCAAAATACCATTGGAGCCAATCCACATTCATCTGCCACCAACAGGTCTTCAACTGAAGTGCCGACTGATCCACAACCCAGCACGTCTTCAACTCAAACACTGACTGATCTGCAACCGATTACGTCTTCATCTCAAGTGCTGACTAGGCAGCACGAGCTAATCAATTCAAAAAGAGTAGCAGCAAAAGAGAATCTACTACTCCAAACAACAAAAATGTTGCGAACCTCAAAGAAAAAGTTTCCTGCGGCCCAAATTGGTGATACCGTAAAAATTAAAGTCCCTGACGTCGATCGTGGTCGTACAGATCCCCGAAATGTGTTAGCCATTGTTGTTGGGATAGAGAATACAGACTTTTATAAATTAGCGAACAAAAATGGCACCTTCAAGCAGCTTTTCCCTCGTAATCAATTTGCAATTTGCAAAGAAAAGTTAATTTCCATGGATGAGATTTCAGGTCAAGAAATTTCGGTAAGAGAAGCAGCTTCTGCTAATTCAAAAAGTGGAGGGCAAGACTATACACGCTGTAACTGCGAAAAGAAGTGTTCCACGGCTAAATGTAGCTGTAAAAACAATAGGCTTTTGTGTAATTCGACGTGTCATGGTAGCTTAAGTTGTTGCAATAAATAAGGTTGCCATACATTTACTTTGCTTTTAATTTCATTTCAAGAAATAAAATGCATTTTATTTGTTATATTAATATTATGTTTGTTGTGTTTGTTTTAAGTTCAACAATTTCTTTATGTTCATTTGAAAACTTCTTCCATGTTTTAATCAAAATAAATAATAACCTATAGAGTTTTATTTTGTTTTCTTTTTATAAACAAATTCTTTTAAACATACACTATGACTCTATGAGTCCACGATGAATGTTGACATTCGCCGGTGTAAGTTAGAAATAATGATATTTGATGAATATTTCGGACATACGCCAAGTAACTTGGTGAATGTTGACATTCACCGGTATATCTCGACTATCACCGGTTTTCGGACTTTCACGGTAACATATACAATGCATTACAAAGGAGGGAAGAACGAGGCCAACAATAAAAATAGACGAAAGATATTTATCATTTTCTACCTGCTATAAAAGAAGTAAGTAACTTTAAAAAATATATATGAATTCTTAGCAATTAATGTCAATTATAATTTCGCAAGAGTTAATACTGGAATGATTTACGACACTAAAATTTGTAAGTAATTTAATAATAATAACTTAACGGTTAAAATTAAGTCAATCACAAAAAGAACATGAAATAAATAAACATATAAAGCCAAACAATAATATGCAATATTTATTATGAAAATAACCTAACTTCTGCTTTACCAGAACGTTTGTGGTCATCGTTCTAAGACTGAGGCAATAACATCTGTTTAATAAGTACAATTGATGCGGACGTTATATTCGCTACTGAAATTTGGCTTAACAATGAAATATGCAGGAGTGAAATATTTGGGTCTTTCGTCAAAACTAGAATCAGAATCTGTTTGTACAATAGAACTTTATTATATATTTTTTTCTTCCTAAAAGCCAATTTATTTTTCTGAATTTCAGTCCAAATTGTCCTCATTTCTATTTTACCTTGACTTTCTAGCAGAGTCTCGCATCAAGAATAATATTCATATATTTGGCGGAGGAATCTGAATGTTATTAACACTAAAAGAAATGTTCCTTTTTAATACTAAAATCAATATAACCGATCTTGCCTCCTTAAAACTTCATTCGCATTTTTTTCGGATTAAGTATAGATATGGTCCATGGAGATTTGCAGCTTACATACTGCTTCTTCGTCATCTTTGTCTTCGGTAAGAATAGCTGTATCGTCAGCAAAGGTGACCAAAATATATTCCAGAGTAGGAAGATTACACATGTTAAGCAAATATAGAACCGAGCCCCGCTTCCTCTTGCTTTATTCTAAAAGCTGTATCTGATATGTAAGATTCTAGCAGTTGTGAATACTGTTTTAGTAAGAGACAGTACATATTGTGCCTGAATCCCTCGCACCGCACTATTAAAAGTCTGCGCTACATAGAGGAAGATAGCAGAATAGATATCAAATATTGAATAGTTTTTTCTAAATCCAAATTGGTGAGATGGAATCAAATTTCTCTCCTCGAAAATTGGTTTTAGCCTTTTGAGTAGCAATTTTTCAAATAACTTAGATTGGTCGATATAATAACGCATCATGGGATTCCTTTCCGAGTTCGAGTGTCATTACGACTTCTATCACTTTCCACATATTGAGAACATACTTCAGTCTAAACGATGCATTTATTAGGTGAGTTAGTTTTTATTAGCTTCCTTCGGAAATTGTTTGAGAATTTGTTTGTTTTTGTTTTATTTCATTGATGACTTGATGTAATAGGCGTACTCCCTCCTTCATCTTCATTGGGTGTCGCCCATTAGAACCTCATTTCCTTCATTCGGTTGGAATGTATTTTTTTTAACTAATTGGCCTTTTATCTGATGTTTCTTACTCAGGTCCCATATTCATTCCTGATTGGTGGATTTTGCAATCCCGGGATTACGGGATTTTTGAAGCGTAATCCCGGGATCCCAGGATTAGACTATGTGGTTTCTAATTGGGCTCAAATGAAAAAAAACTTAAGTAATTTCTTAAAAATTATATATTAATATTGTTGCACAACACAATACATAATATACTAAAATAAGGAACAAAAAAGACAATACAAAAAACTATTTAGAATTTCGAAAATACAATCGCAGAAATAGCATCCAATGTTTGACTTCCAAATGTTTGACTTCCAAATCTGCTTCGTAGCTTATTGCCAACATAAGCAGCAGCTGAAAACGCTCGCTCAGGTTCTACACTGGTTAGAGGAATAGACAATAGATATTTATATGCTAATTCTAAGTGATATCCACGAACTCCTCCATTTTCGAACAGGCTCATTTGGAGTCTAATACTATTTACCAATCCCGACTCATTTTGTACTTCAGGATCTGGGGATTCCATGCTCTTATTAATTTCCAGCTGTAACTTTTCCTTTAGTGTCCATTGGGGTTGAGAGGTTTGTTGCCTTGGCTCATCATCTGTTTGTGATCCTGACCTTTCTTCCTCTTCCGTATCATCTCGATTATTTAGTCTTTTAACAATACTCTTTATTTGGGCCCTCACAAAGCCTGTGTAGGAACTGGAAATAAGTCGAGCCATTCCAAATCCGATAATAACTGATTTTCATCATCTTTTCGTGGATTTTGTAAATAATTCAACACACCAGTTAAATCTTCATTTCGTCGTTGCTTTATACGTTCCACTAAGGATGTTTTCAATTTATTGGCGAGTGCTGAGTTTTTGCTAGACAATTGTTTTATAAGAAATTTCAAAGCGGAATCAGCTGTGTATAAATTAGCATCTCGTCGACAGATTGCTTCTACTGTTAATTTAATTGGGGTCAGCACATCAACAATTTTATTTACCAAGTCAAAATCAGCATCTTCTAAAATCGTTCCAGCATGGTTAAAAGACTATTGCACCTGGTTTTAAAGTCCAAAAGAAGTGTCAGCTCTTTTTCATGTTCAATCTTCACATACATATTTTTGAAGTACTGTTTCATTTTCCAATGGTGATATTTTGAAATACACTAAACTTTGCGGATTTTCTTTATCAGCTCATTAATATTTTGTTTATGTCTTGAAAATAATTCTATATTTTATAAAGCACATCACAGACGGCCAAATTGATACCATGTGCGAGACACAGTTGTTGTTCAGTGCAAACAAGCTGTCCCACCTTTATCATAACGTTCGGTCCATCGGTTACAGTGGCCACGATATCAGTTTCCAGGGAAATATCAAATTTACTTAGACGCTCTTTCAATATATGAAGACAATTTTCAGCCATCATACTTCCATGAATAGGAACGAGTCCTAAGCTCCAATTTTTTTTATTTGAATGAACGTTGACAGCCCATGTATCGTTTATTGGACGTTGATGTCCATTCGTCGAAAGATAGACTGAATCTTTCACCTGCACTTTTTAAATGTTTTAATTCTGCAGTTACTTGCTTTCTAATTTTTTCACTGTAATTCATAACAGGCTTTCGAATTGTGACGGCTGATTTTGGTAAATCCGTGTATTTCGCTAAGAGCAATTTTCTCAAATCGTCTGAAGTTATGAATACACTGAATGGAAATCTATCTAATGCAATCATTCTTGCCAAAACATCATCCAGGCTATCGTCGGCACTTTTAGTAAAACAATCTTCTAACTTTCGTTTAGCTGGCGGCGGTGCTGTGTTCAGCCTTTCAGAATCTTGACTTGTTGAAGCTGTTATTGCTAAAATCTCAATGTTATGTTTTGATGACAAATGTGTATGTAATCCCTTAGTCGATCCACCCAAAGTCTTGAAAATGGCAGGGCATCCCTTACATTTAGCACTATTCCCGTCTTTCGCAACTAAAAAATAACTCCACGCTGACGACGTATCACTGTTTTTTTTATGTTGAACAAAGTCTCCCGCCATTTAAAATAACTTTTTCAGATAATTGACTTTTAAATTTAAATGACGTAACCTGCGTAACGTTGCCGCTGGTAGAATAATAAATGAAAAAAGCAATTCCTAATAAGCGTATTTATACTTTCGTACAGGGAATCCCCGACGGGGTATCCCTCGCAAAAATATGATATATCATATGCGGTGATCGAGTGATTCCTCTGTTGGCCCGTTTGGATTTACTTTAACAGTATTGTATTGAAGTATGCCTAGCGGGGAAGTCCCTTCTAAATTACATATTATTTGGGCTGTACCTGTGTAGTTCTTTTATACAGCGTACCTAAGGTTGATTTTTTTGTCTTTATGTAATAAGTGCCCTTAAGATAATCTAGGTAAGGTCATTGTCAAGGCGCAACGGATTACGGAATGCAAACTGGCAATCCCGGAAATCCCGAGATTAGCCAAGTACAGTCCCGGGATTTACGGGATCAAAACCCGGCCGGGATTGTATTCTCTACCGCTGTAGGGGGGTAGGCAATCTATACTCCTCATTCGATGATTCGCTTAGGTATGTACCTATCGAATCATTTTTGATTTTCCAAATTATTTACTATAGGTGTTGCTTGGCATTATTTAAGATCGTTTTATCTATAAGAGCCCTAGATTACTGCCATTTGAAAAAAAAATTATTTTTTCAATTAATAGGTGTTCTTTCTTTTGTGCAGTTATTCACCTTTACTTTTGTGATTATCGTGGTAGAATTATTTCAGAGAGATGTATACTTATAATATTAGAAATGTAATTCCTTTAGATTTAGGTGACAAATGAAGTCAAGTATACTAATAGATTAGAGGTAATACATAACTGACTTAAAAACAAAAAAAAACGTGATTGCGAGAAACAGAGAAAACATGTTTGAACAAATTGATAAACGAGTTTTTGGAAATTTTAAATTTAGCATGTAATTAATTTATGATGCATTCAGTTTTATTTAAATATATCATATTTAAACAAATATTATTGCTATTGCAACAGGAACATGAGCGAGTGGAAAATGAAGCGCAATTATATGCGAATTTTAATATATGAGATTATAATATGTATATGCATTTCCTCAAAAAACTATGGTATAAATAAATTGTTTTATTAATTTAAAGTGCGTTTTGTGATCATAAAAGCAGCTTCTATTATTTTAAAATCATTAGTATTAAATGTATTAAATAAATATTAAATATGGAAGAGATGCAATAAGCGAACTTTATGTACTGATGTAAACATTGAGCTGAATTAAATATACTTTTGGATTAATCTAAACAATAAAATTAAATTATATATGAAGATATCACACAAAAACTACTAGAAAGGTATTTAAACTATTCGCGGCCAGTTACATTACAACATTAAAATATGTCTTAAGTAAAGTCTGAGGCAGAAGGAGATCAGTATAAGATTATCTTGTTCAGTCAACAAACTAAATATGCATGAATATATTAAACGTCTAGCCGCCACCACCGGCTATATGTATGTAACGAATAGAGGAGACAATATCAGAAGGTTTTGCCTATCGACAAAATTTGTCTTGGAAGATAAGGTTTCGTGGGAAGACGAGGAACAAATATTACAACGTCTATTTATTATGATATTTACTATCGACAAACAATATCAGCATCCTTCGACATTTACCATATCTATCTTGGGATGATCTACTGCAAGTATTTGAAGACGTAATTTATTATTTACATGTTAATATTGGGAAAATCAAATATTAATGTGATTTTATAGGATTTCTTCTAATACATAATAATTAAAAATTTATACTAGAATACTGTGAGTGTTCAACAAAAACTACAATTATTAATAAATTTAAATAACAGTAACCGCTGTAAAAGTTGATTATCTAAATTAAATTTCGCTTTTGCCCAACTAATTCACAATACTTCATATACCTAGATATATGTATGCTGTGTATTGATATAGTAGGCCGAAATAAAAATTTAATATTGCAAGTAGTTGACACAAGAATATGTATATTTTCGAATGCTAAGCTTCGAAGCCGTATCTCAGAAATTTTTTATTTTTTAATTATGAGGTCAAGCATCAAATAGTATATGTATAATGTATAGGAAGAAAATAAATAAATAAAGCATTTAAATAAACTACATCGGTCGTCCAGAGGATTTACTGAACCCTCCGAGTACGCTTTCAATGATTCTATACTGGTACATTACTCAAATTTTGTAAAAAATTGTTACGCCCTAATTTTCCTTTTTTATATCGATTAATAGTCTTCATTATTTATTGACGAGTCCCGGTATCTTATATTAAATACGTTCATTCGGATACTTGTTCCGCTGTCTGTGGTTAACTTTGGAACTATATCACCCCTTTCGCTTACACGCGAGTGAGATTCAGAATTAGCAGACATACCATGCTAATGTAAAGTCGTTTAAAAATTACGAGTATACATCTTCTTAATGGAAGTTAATTCACGCATCTTTGACCTTTAGTTAATTCATCGTTAATAAACGGATCATGTCAAAGGGTGAATTCTAATTTTTGGAACAGCCAATTGTCGTTTGCGACTTACGTAGGTTTGAGGAAAATATAACCCAACCTTGGTTTTTGCGTGGCATTCCAATTTCGTAAACGGAAAAAAATAGCTTCCTGCTGAAGAGTTCACGATCACGACAGCCTATACTTCAAGGGCAATTTATGGTCGTCTAATTCCCCGAATAGCGATCGACCCGAGGAATTAATTACCATCTTCGACGGACAGGGACAGGATATCAAGTAATTCGTATTATTAAAGTTTTTGTGTAATTTAAATTTCGTCTTTTAATTTTTGACATATTGCTTTTATAGTTTGCCGTAATCAGTTAACTTCTTTCGCATAACTTAAATTAATTTTTGTAATATTAATATAGTTATTAGCATATTTAACGCCATATTATTCAATTTGCAGAGCGGCTTAGAGCCCAGCTCATTTAAAATTCAATATATCTTGTAAAGTATAACTTAACAGAATTCATTCTTGTGAATTAAAGTATTTATCTTACTTGCCGCTAAGACCAAATTATTCTTTCGTAATTTTGGAAATTAAAATCTAAATTTTGTAGCATAATTCGATATCGATATATTTTATAATGATTTCTTCTGCGGTAACAATTGTTTTCGCCGTGTCGTACGTGACCACAGATGTTATTTGTTTTTGCATACATGCAGGTGTCGATAAATGACGACGCATTTTGTAATTTCATAATTTCGAATTTATAATTTAAATCATTGTATTTGTGAGTAGGATATTTTGACTATCGCTATTTTTGTTTATAAAATTATTGTGTATTTATCTCTAGTGGTACCTTTAGAAAAAAATTTGCGGGAATAAACTATGTAATTAACTTAAGTAATTATTTTCCATTTTCTTTTAACAGTATTATTACTTTCAACTTTTGAGGATCCTATGTTTACCATACTGTGTTGCCATTTTGCGATATCTAGTTTCGAATTTTGTATAGAGTTATATATATTTTTTTACCTTGATATACAGTCGGTATAATTATACAGGGTGAAGATTACAATTGATTAGTATTTCTTTATTTGATTTTAGCCAATGTTTAAATATATTACATTCATTTACTTAATTTTATTATATTCATTTACTTTCCTTTGATCGTCAATATATGAATTATTTGTTCATAAGTTTTTTCTTTGCCTTGGCACTCCCCGTAGCAATTTACTTTTCAGGTATCCTGGGCAATTTTGGAAGCAATGTGATACAAATGAAACAAATCTTTATGAATAGATTTGAATCTGTATACACATTTCATTGAAATCGCCTAAAAGATAAAGCAAATTTCATCCTATAAGGTGGCACTTATTTCATAAGTGACATCTTACGGACGAAAGAGACTTTGCCGAATACGTGCATAATGTATTGTTATACATAAACACAACCTTTTTGTATATTTACCGCCATCTGGCACGTGTTAATGGACTACACCTATACGTGTATGTGTGTTTCGCTTATGTAATAGCTTAGCTGTTCAAGCGAAAGGTCGCCTTTTTCGGCAAAGTCTCTTTCGTCCGTAAGATGTCACTTATGAAATAAGTGCCATCTTATAGGATGAAATTTGCTTTATCTTTTAGGCGATTTCAATGAAATGTATATACAGTACAAATCTATTCATAAACATTTGTTACATTTGTATCACATTGCTTCACTAGCTTGACTGATGACGCCTAGATGGCAGAAACATATGTATTAAGCAGAAGTAAATGCTGAAAATACGAGATGTATTGTCCATGTGTACAGTTACAGATATGTAAATTTTTTACATGTCTGCTTCATATTGTAACAAATGCTTTATACGTGCATAACGTATTGTTATACATAAACACAACCTTTTTGTATAGTACTTGCAAATTATTATAAGACACTTGCCTTTTATTTATAACTATTTATCTAATATCATCTTGACATTTATCATTTTGTGACTAGCAATATAATTTTTTTTACAAATATTTTTAAATAAACAATACTAGTAAATAATGTACATATTGCAAGAAAATATTTGTATTGTTGAATCGTATTTCCGAAGTGCACAATTTCTTAACGGAGAATAGCAATATTCCTACGCGGAATGTAAGCGACTGCTTCACATGCAGTTTCCTTATAGAGTTGTGCATAATACCGCTTTACATCTAGTCGTGGAGAAGCTTCGGACTACAGGATCTGTGTTAAAAGGAAAAATGACTTGATGAATACAATTACAATTAAATGTAATGAAATAACACCAAATGTATTGTAGAATATTTTTGACAACATGAAACGTCGTATTGCATTATGCATTGAACAAAATGGTGACCATTTTGAACACTTCTTAAAAATTATAATAATTAAAATTTCTACAAATTAGTTATTTACCTTGGTTGCTTGATTAATATCCCATCTTTAAAAATTTTCTTATTAAATAAAATAATAATCTAATTGTACTTGTTACTAATTTCATAACCATATCTCTCGATGATCAATTTTGACAGTGACAGCAGTGGCGGTTGGCGCATAAGCGCTGCAGTGCTGCAGAGCTCCCAAAAAATTGGGCGGGCGAACCTGTATTAGTTATAACTAGTTTTCTTTTACATAATTTTTCCGACATTTCTGATGTTTATAAAAGCGTAACATATTGTTGTGAAAATTCTCCCCCTGTATATTAAAAAATTTGCATATTTTTCTACATCATCCTGTAGAGGACATCAAACCCTACAATTTGACACCTCAATCTTCAAAATCCGATCAGTAGAAGCCGAGATATTCGCTTCCGAAATTCCAACACTAACGCCGGTTATATATAGTATATTATCAAATAATATACAATAGGCGGCCAGTGGAATAACCAACCTAATTCGCGCGATCGCTCACTTGCTCCTTATCTGGTCCACACGAAGTGCTCTCAGAGCTCTTTCAAACACACGCGCGCACCCCGCTGCCTCGCGGCTGTCTAAAACCAATGCGTGATTTTAGCAGGCATGTTCGCTGCATTCAGTCCAGCGCGGAGGTCATATGATTCGGTATAGGTATTTAATATTTTCGCGTGTTTTTTACTGTGCGGCGAGTTTAACGTAAAAACAATAATATTAGAGTGCGCGTGCTTCTGTTTTTGTGTATTGTTGACAATTTATATAAACTCTGTGTATTATGGAGGTGGTCTTTAATTTAATTAATGTGAAGAGATTCTTTAAATATTCATACAAAGAAAAGATAAAATTAAAAGCAAATGGTAGGCCATTAGTAGATATCACTATTGAAAAAACTGGCGTAAGTAGAGGGAAAAATTATACACGTAAATTTAGTAGCGATATTTATTCAAAAAACGAATGGATTTGTGGATGCAACAAAAAAATGCTTTATATTGTTTTCCCTGTTTACTTTTTGGTGGCAATAAAGCTTGGACGGAAATAGGGGTCACGGATCTAGAGCACTTGAGTTTGAAAATAAAAAGACATGAGAATTCTAAAAGCCATCTTCATAATTGTATGGAATTTGCGTTACTAGGGTCAACTAATATTATGGCTCAACTAGATTCTGCTTATTGGGTAAATATACAGAGACATAATGAAAATGTGTCAAAGAATCGGTATATTTTATCAAAAATTATTAATTGTATAAAATTTTGAATTGGCCCTTCGGGGACATGAGAGCGATACTTCCGAGAATCCGGGGATATTTCGTGGACTTATTAATTTTTCGGCTGAATTAGATGCAACTCTAAGTGAGCACATAAAAAATGGTTCGGTATTTAAAGGCACTTCCAAAGAAATACAGAATGATCTGTTACAGTGCATACTTGAAGTCTGCCAAGAACAAATAATTGAGGAAATTAATAATTCTCCGTTTTTGGCGATCATGGCGGACGAAACAACGGATGTTGCTGCAAAAACTCAAATGGTAGTTATTTTTAGATATGTTCGTGATGGTGAGCCAATTGAACGTTTTTGGAACTACGTCATTCCTGAAAAATGTGATGCAGAAACACTTAGCAAAACAATTTTAAGTGTCATAGATGCTTTAATTCAAAATTCACCTAACAAACTGATTGCACAGAGTTACGATGGAGCAGCGGTGATGAGCGGACAACACGCAGGCGTTCAAGCATTGATTAAAAAAAAGTACCCTTTTGCGCACTATGTACATTGCTATGCCCATCAATTAAATTTAATTATATCTAAAGCTGCTTCTGCAAATTCGCAAGTACGTGTATTTTTTGGAAATCTACAAGACATTCCCGGCTTTTTTAATAATTCACCCCAACGAGTAGAAGTGTTAAACAAGATTGTAAACAGAAGGATCCCCCACGGCGCTACAACCCGTTGGAATTTTAATATCAGGACCATTAATGTTGTGTACGAAAATAGGGCCTCTCTCATTGAGTGTATGGAAGAAATAGAAGAACAATTCTCCAACAACACAGTCTGTAGTGCAGCCGCCTCTATTCGCCGTACATTAAATGATCCGATCTTCAATTTTTGGCTGACTTTTTTCCATCATGTAATGCCCCATGTAGATATCCTGTTTAATCAATTGCAGCAAAGAAAAATTGAACCCACTCTAGTAAAAGACGCTATCGAAAATTTTGAACGCACTATAGGCCAAGTTCGAAATAATATTGACAACATCATAAGTGAATCATCAGATTTAATAAGCGATGAGCCACCACCAGAAAAACGCAAACGTCCAAATAACAGCAGATTTAATCATCGAATTTCGGCTTTAGAGGTGTGTGATGTTATTCTAAATTGTGCAAAAGATCGATTTCATTTTAAAGAGCATCTAGTAGTGGCATCACTTTTTTTTTCGGAATGCTTTGGAGAGTATTGCAGTAAATTTCCTGAGGACAAACTCACTTCCGCATGCTCCTATTATCCCACCCTTGATAAAGAAAGATTACGAACTGAATTGTCTGTTATTTACTCAAGAACTGATTGTAGATCTTTAAAAGGCGCACTACCTCTTCTAAAATTTTTAATAAAAAACAATCTGGGAGATACGTTGAAGGAGACTAGAAAATTATTAGAAATTGTAATAACAACTCCCATGACAACATCAGAGGCCGAACGATGCTTTTCAACACTAAATCGAATTAAGACGTTTCTCAGAAATTCAATGACCGAAGATCGTTTAACATCTCTTTCCATGCTATCTATCGAAAAAAAGTTTATTTCCGAAATAGACAATTTTAATGACAAAGTGATAACAAAATTTGCAAATCGAAAAGAACGTAGAATAGATTTAATTTATAAGAAATAATTTGTTAGTAAAGTAGTGCTTAGTGACTCTTATTTCTTTGTGTGACAAT
The DNA here is from genome assembly GCA_935421215.2 of Melolontha melolontha. Lineage (NCBI taxonomy): Eukaryota > Metazoa > Arthropoda > Insecta > Coleoptera > Scarabaeidae > Melolontha > Melolontha melolontha. The sequence goes on from OW285239.1 coordinate 65,666,279, forward strand.
TGACAATCGTTCCAGAAATCCATTACTTCAGTGCGGAAGGCGAAGAAAGCACGATAAGATCGATGGGAGACAACCTCTTACTGCCCGTGCAAGGTAAATTTTTTGTAAAACTTGCAGAACACCTTAAAATTTTTAGCACGAGCCGCCACTGATTGACAGGTAGATAACCTTCATACCGTTTAATCTATATCCGGGTTACAAGAATGCAGAACATCATAATTTATAGGAGAAATTTATGGACAACCTGTAAATATTGCCGCATACTTTTAAAAGCTTATAAAAAGATTTATTAAAACATGCAAATACTGAAAAACTTAAAACTTAGTAGCTTTGGAATAATCAGCAAAGTCAAATTATTAATCGGTAATATATAAACCAGTCTCATCGGAAAAGACAAAAATCTCACCCTTAAAAATTGCAACATTTATTGCAGAACATAGGTACTTTTCAAACCGTGAATTATGTAATTGAAATAATGCTTCATGTGGACCTTTCATCAGATGCCATTAAATATCTAAAATTTCACCGCACCAAAGCTCCATGCCTATAAAAAATGTGCTTGCTCCAGCTATGCTAAGTGATTTAATAGAAGAGATAGGAAATTTTCCATTTTCAATTATTATCGATGAAAGTACCGTTCAACACAAAAAAAATCAATGCGTCAGTCAAGGTGCGATTTTTTTCATTTACAACAAGACAAATAGTCACGACTTTCTACAGATTAATAAAGTTTGTTGACTGTAACGCAAAAAGTGTATACAATATAATGCCATTACAGAACAACTTCAAAAAGATGGCTTAAAATTTTAAAATATGGTCAGAATTGGTGTCGATGGAGCTTTACGATATTATGAAACGATTACCATTTAAAGCAATCTTTTTTTTAAGAAGCGAATTAATAAATGTTATTAAACTGAATCCACTTTTTCAAAGTGAAAATATTGATCCGACAAAGTTGCTTGTTTTAACTGTACCAAAGTTTGCTTCAGAAACTAGTTGTGGCTTCTCAGTTACAAAAATTAGTAGAGTGTGAATTAAAATTTTAATTTAAATCACATCATGTGCATACGTAATCCATGTATTTCTGCTACGATTTCTTAATAATAATAATAATAAAAAAACTTTAACTATGTGACAATACAACAATATATAAATAAATAAATTAATTAATTCCATAAAAACATAAAAACTTCTTTAAATAAATCATTTGAGTTTCTTGACGAATGCACCAATGCAGCCCTGCACAATATATTAGTTCTTGGTGTTGAAAACACAAAACAGGGGGAGTGGCTAGCAACAATGCGTGGTACCAGTAAATAAATTTACTCGAGCTAATAACGATGCTGACCCAATCCTGTTATTCAGGAGATTCGCCCCCAGTAATGCGCTCTTCCTTCGCACCGCTAGCAATTCCAATCTATACCTCTCAATCAAATCCCCGTATTCTAGATAGACCCCGTCCAGCCTGTAATTCATATACTTCAAAAATGTGTGCTAAACGTGTTCAATTTAAATCACGTGTAAGTCATAGATTGGATACTAAACGGTAGACGCATATTACAACTTATTAACAACATATTCGAAATATATATATTTAATAGTACCAGCATTAGTGAAATTTCGGGACATTCTGATAACAAAACCCAGAGACTTAACAGCAGTTCTAGTGATGTTTGACAGATGATCGTTGAAGGTCGGTTTACAGTCGACTGTAACACCAAGATCCCTTCTAGAGCTTCGTTTCTCTATAACTGTATTATCAACGTAATAAAGAGACTTTGTATAATTTATTTTCTTTATGAAAGTTACAACACGGCATTTGGAAATATTTCAATTAAATTTATGTATACCACTTACTGTGGACAGTATTAAAGTTCTTTTGCAAATACTCCACATCAGTTATGTTTGTACACTCCAAATCACCAAAGATGAGCCCTGCGTCATTGATCTACGAGTATAATTCTATCAACGACATTCAAAGAATAATCTCCACATCCAAATAACAAACAGTACCTACTTGTATGACAAGGATAGCTTGAACGAAAGTATGTGTTTTCTAGCAAAGACATACGGCTCAAGCAATTTATTTGAGTAAGACAAAGACGGGATTATTACCTACTCTGTGATAAATACACACATTTCCGCTTAGTAGTTCTGTCATTACTCGTTGACATTTGATCGAATTGTTATTTATTTTCTTTTTATAAATACATATTTATTGAAATTTATTTTTTCAAAACTATAATGGCATCACATTACATTCACAATCACGACCACTTGTTTTAAATTCGTTGCAATATTTTGAACTATACCTATTACATGTGCACATAATATATTTAGATTTTAATAAACCTTTTATTTAACGAGTGGCAGATGCATTGTGCTCGGGATTAGTTACAGTAAAACGCATCAAAGCTGTGTATCAGCAGTTTAAATCGTGTACTTCACAATATTGGATTTAAATATAAAAAGGATAATAATCATAAAGCATTAGTGGAACGATTGCAGAGATAAGATTGACATTTCTTAGGAATTACATAAAGAATTTGAGTTGTTCTGTTCAGAGAGAAGTGGTATTGCTTGACGAGACCTGGCAAGATAATAATCTGCAGAGTGTGCGTAAACCTGAGGGTTACGAGGGGAAGCGGTATGTTGTTTTACATTGTGGTTCAAAATTAGGTTTTGTGTCGAACGCTTCTTCATTGTTTTCAAGCAAATCACAAATAGAAGATTATCATGGTGAAATGAATGGAGAAATGTTTAAGAAATGGATCGAAGAATATTGAATACCAAATTTGGAAGAACCTACACAAATAGTGATGGACAATGCACCCTACCATTTACTAGTAGTAATAAAGAAACATCCATCATCGGCTTGATGTAAAAATGATATTATTACATACTTGTCGAAACATAACAAATCTTGCGAACTCTATTTAAAAAATCTATCTAAAAAATCAAGTAGATGAATTGTTACAAAGTCGTGGACATGAAATATTGAAGATTGTCTCCTTATCATTGCGAATTTAATGCTATCGAAATTATTTGGGACCATGCCAAACAATATTATAATAAACATATTTTCAGGGATGAATATGGATATGATAAAGTTATAGCTACGTGGAAGGATTCACTAGAGCGGTATACGGAAGAAATTTGGAAAAATTGTGTTATACACACGGAAAGTATTATAAAAAAATGGTATGATAGACAAAATACATTTACATTGTGAAATCAATGGCTTTAAATTAACAATGATGATTCAAGCAGCAGTGAAGATAGTGATTAACAATACTTCCTATATGACTGCAGATAAAAAAAACTGTTAGCTATCCTATGTTTTAACTTATTCTATATTATAACCCAAGATTTATGCCAATGTACGTTCTACACGTCGTTTTTAGTTCACGCCAAATATATCAAATTTTCTTGGGTTGGCAGTAAAAGTATCAATTATTAGTATACAGCTGATTAGTTGTTTATGTAATGTTAGTTTCTACTTTTAGTAACTGAGATTTTATGCAACAAATACAATGATGTTAATACAAATAATCATACAAAATGTTATGCATGTGTAACATTGCCAGACTATGGCCACGATTTTTATCTAAATGTGTCTAGAAAGGTAGAAGAATTACAAGAAACTAAACAGATTTTATCAAGTAGCTAGATTTCCTAATGTACTAAGTCGAATTGATTGCACTCACATGAGAAAACAATCTCCTGTTGGTTAATAATACTGAGCTGTACCAAAACAGAAAAGGATATTTTTCATGGAATATTCAGGTAATAGGAGATTCTCAATTAAGAATTTGTGACATCGTAGCTAGATGGCCAGGATCTACACATGACCAAACAATTTTGAATGGATTGGCAATAAAAAGAAGCTAAGAAAATTAACATTTCAATAACTCAGTTATACTTTGTGATAGTGATTACAATATTACAAAATATTTATTAACTTCTTTAGCAAATCCTCAAAGTCGAGCTGAACAATTGTACAATGAATCCCATATTAGAACCAGAAACTGGATTGAAAGATTTTTTTGATGTCTTCAAAAGATTTCCAATCTAATTACATATATGGTATGAGAGTTAATGTGTAACTTTCGAAAGCAATAATAGTAGCAGTAACAGTATTACACAATGTTGTGATTGGGTCATTGATTAGGACATAAAATTCCACAAAGAGCAGCCAGAAGCAAATATGCAAAATGAAAATGATGCATTTGTAAATGTTCATTTTGCAAATTTATTCTAATATCGACTATTATACTATCTTCTAAATATTTTTTACTTACTTTTATACTTCCTTTTTTTTGTATATATGTATACTCATGATAATTTTATTATTAAACAAATAATAAGGTAATTTTCTTAAATGATTACATATTGTAGTGTTTTTTTTTTCCCGAAGAACAATTTTAAAAATAATTGTTATTTATGTATAATTTATTTACAGGTTTATATTTTATAATTTCTAAGATTTTATTTTAAAAATTTAAATTGGCGGGTATTTTATATTCAGACTGTATATTGTTCGAAGATTGAATTGATTTACGTCGTGGTCTTTTACCGGACGTGATATCGTTTGATTTATATTTGATCTGGGACGAAGGTTATTTTTGCCCACCAGAGATTGATGTACATTCAGATGATTCGCACGTGTTAATGTTAAATAAGGACTTCTTCTTTATTTAAAAGGTTTATAGTTTCGGTTTATGTTTTAGTTTTGGTTTATTGATGTGTTTAAAGTAATTATCGAGTTATTATGAGTATTTTAACTTGTAATTTTATTTGAAATATACGATTCATCTGAAAAATCTCTCGTTAAGTTTTTGTGTGTGCTACGGTTACATTAATTAATGTAAGTAGGCCTTTTGTAAATTAAATCCATTTGATATTATTCTTGATGACAAATTTCTTGATTTTGAGCTCATTAGTTTAAGTGATTATATTTAGTATATGAATAGCAAGGAAAATTTTCACATTTTTTTATGAAGGATTTTTTCTTTATTCAGGTGTAAGATATTTTTTAAAATCAGGTTGGAGGGAAATTCATATTCATGTTGAAGTGCGCATGATTTGTTTTCAGACACGCGTGATAGCAGTCTGTCATGTTCTGTTTGACGTTTGATTTTGGGGTTAACGTAAACAATTGAAAATGAAAGTTTTCCATTCTATTTAATTAGTTTATTTTGTTCGCGAATAATTGGAGGTTTCATTACGAGCGTGTCAATTATCTCGTAATCTTTTTCCTCCTGCTTTTTGTGAATTCATGCAATTAGCAATCTTAATATTTGATTAAGATTTTTTTTTTCTTTTTTTCTTTTTAAATAAATTTTTCTAGCAAAGTGCTTGTTTTAATGCTTGTATATTTTTTTCTGTCCACGTTCGTAAATGAACCTGAGACTGTAGAGGACTCTGTTAAAAGAAATAAGTTCTCCGTAAGGCGACCTGGACTCATAGTGGTGCATTGTGGACCATCTTCAACGAGATCCAACAGCATTTATAGCAATATGTATATTAACTTGTTAAACAATTATGATTCCCCGTTACATTGACAATTTAATATATTGAAGTTTTTTTTTAATTGGCTCCTTTTTCTTCTGCATATTCTTATTCATTGTAATTTTTATATTTGGAGTTAAAAATACAATGCGTATAAAAAGATGTATGTCCAATTAAATACATTTGAATGTGTTTTCATCTTTTTGTAGCAAGTTTTTGCAAGATACACTAGTGAAATGTGTTTTGACTGCCTTATTTGATTTGGTGTCCAATGGCTCTAATCTTCTGGTGTTAACTTAAAAATTTTTAATATACACAAAACAAATTCATACAATTTGATGAAAACAATAAATAAATAAATGTTTCTTATAATAAATCTAACTTATTGCAAGTAATTTTTTTGTTTGCTCTAATTTAATTTTTGAAAGTTCAATTACTAAACTTTTTTTTCTTGCTCCATTTCATGTTCCTTTTTCAAAATTTCTTTCTGCAATCGTACAAGTTCTATTTTACTAGCAGTCAACAAATAATTTCGAACCAAAAAAAAACATTTCACAGCAAATAAGTTTGTATGAATGTTTTGTTTATAATGCATACTGCGATTTCAAACATTTATACCGACCTTTGTGCAAAACTAAATTTATCTATTATGGCAGTGCTAAGTTATACTGCAATATATTCCAAATTTTATTTAAAATTAGGCACTGTAGAACGTTTAACTAGAGATATCTAGGGTTATTCGATGATATAATTAGGTTAGTGTATTGTAGAACTGTCCCTTAAAAATTTAAAATTGTATTAAAATATATTTGATGTAACTAAATTGTTTATTTTTTTAAAACAAATATACATATTTTATATAAAACTGTCATAACAGTGAATATGTACAGTTATACAAAGTAGATTCTCTGGTCTATTGTATGATTTCAATTCCAGTAATAATGCTTTTACAACTACCTTGGAACTGTTTGGTTTTGCCATTCATTAAAATGATTAAAGAATTACATAATCTTATATGTTGACATAAATGTTATAAATTCTTGATAGTTCATTTTATTTTTCATGTGGTGTTATAGTTTAATATGATTTGCTGTTTACACAGCTTTGTTCAATTTATAGTAATTTTAAAGTAATATAACTTAATACAAAGGTATTTTTAATAATATAAAATATTATTAAAAATCTGGTGTGAAGAACACAAATGCACAAATGCTGTCTGACAACAGGTAGCGCCGAATTTACTTCTGCGCTCGGTCTGGATAATTACGGTGATAGGGCGAGGTGGTTCTTTTCTGTGAATGTGTCTGGAAATATCCTTTCTCCAGCAGGGGCGTACCGATGAGCTTGTAGAAAAGCGAAATACGTATCTACGTCTCTGGGGATAGGATATATTCGGACACGTTCACAGAAAATATTAATAGTGAACCTGCATTTGTGTTCTTCACACCAGATTTTTAATAATATTTTATATTATTAAAAATACCTTTGTATTATACAAAACTGGTGGGGTTTACCTACTCATGTATGTTTCAATTATTCTGATAAATATAACTTAAGATGTAATTCGATTATATATGTTCATATAACCTACAAATTCGACCGACTGTAAAATATATTTGGCCCGGAAACGAAGTTATAGTTCCATATTCATTTTGCAATTTACAGTATTTAATATGACGCCGAAGTACTGATTTGAATCATACAATGTTTATTGATGAAGCAGGGATCATCTTTCCTGACGACGAGTGTAATGGTGTGATATATTTTAAGATAATATACATAAGCCAATACATTCCAGTTGCTATTAGGTCGTTAATAAATATATTAAGCATAAGAGGGCCCAGGTTGGAACCTTGAGAAACTCCAGAAGTCGCGTAAAAGGTATTGATTTATAGCCATTATAGGTAACATAGTTTACACTATCTGTCAAATATAACTTCATAAACCTGAGTACAGAATCGTTAAACCCAAAAGATGACAATTTTTAGAAGAGCAAAATATGGTCGATGGTATCAAATGCACGACTGAAGTTCGTATAAATAACATCTAATTGTCTAGTATCGGATGAAGCTTCAGCTATATCTTGGGTTATGCAGCACAAATTTGTTAGAGTGGAACGATTTTTCACAAATTCATGCTGTGAAGGAGAAATAAAAGGCAGACATTTGAACGAGATAATTTTATGCAGAACAGATAAGATTTTAGCAAAAACAGAAATAATAGCTATTGGTCTATCAGTGTTATCACCATATTTAAATACGGGACATATTCTAGTGATTTTCCAAGCTTATGGGAATGATTACGTGTTACCATTTATTTTTTTTATCGTTTTTATCGTATTTTAATTGAATTCGTATATTTCGTTCGATGTAGTACATGATATGCCATCTATTTTTAGTTGTGAAAAGCGCTGCAATTGCTCCCCACTTCGATAGTGCTTTTTAATTCCGAATTTTTAAAAGAAAAGGCAATGGGCCAAGCAAGTATATAGACGGAATAATTGTGAGTCCTTTCAAAAAAGAATTTCCTTCACGTGTTCCTTGATTATTCGGGTTCTAAGTCGCTTCTGCGGATTAAGACTAAGAAGCGTGTTGTAATTAAGGGAAGTTGCGTACTGTTTAGTGAATTTTGAAGCGAGATAACTCATCTCCAGTAATTAATCGCATTTTGCGGCAGCTTCTCGCCTCGAATGTTCGACAACTTTACAAAACCGCCAACGACTGGCTGTCTTTCAAGGATCGCAGGTGCTCGTCGTGCCAACACCCTTTTTTTCTCCGACGAACATATAGAAAAAGTCTAGGTATACTACAGAGTCATTATTGGGTCCTGAAAAAGTTTACAAATTTCTTCGAAAGGCTTCATCTTACGAACTAATATTCCTGTGATTATTGATACTTTTGTTACGTTATATCAATAATTATTTAAATATTCTTTTGACCTTACTTTTTTACTTTTGATGCCAATTTTAAACCGGCATAACTCAGAGATACAGTTAAATTGGTATATGTATGTTTTTGTATATCTCTGTTGGTAGTTTAACGAATTAGTAAATATATTTTAGTAGCTGACTAACGTCGATTTAAAAGTTGATTCATTCGTATAATTACTGTAGTAAATTCGATCAATCTAATTAGTGTTTTGAAATTATTTTCAGTCTTTCTTTTTGTTCTAGTATTTTAAACTTATTATTATTTTACTGTATTAAATTCAAGGTCATTTTGTATTTTTTATATAATTGGAATAAAAATTAACGACAGTTTTTTTGTACATTACTCAAGAAACATATTGCACTGGGTTTTTGTGACCCCACGTAAAAAATTTAAACGTACTGGTACATATTGAATGATATTGCATTTTCTGTTAATTTAATTTTATTCCTGATTTTATATTAATTAAACTTAGGTAATATATTATGTGGAAATCTTTGTGAGGTTCTACTACAGATCTGCTAGATGAACTAACTATCTTTCTTTACAAAGCTAGGTTAAAGAAACTCTGAAATTGCTTGATTAACTAATTAATCATTTATATTTTTTTCCCAATTTATTTGATGTGCAAATTTTACTGTTTAATTCACTTACTTATAATAATTGAATTATTTACCGATGTAGTTCAATTTAAATCAAATAACTTGTATTTTGCATTAAATATTTAAACTTTAAATTTATTTAGTGAGTGTGTTCATAATTTACTAAGTGTTCCTTTTCTTCGGTCATATTTGGATAATTTCAATTCTTAAATTTATTAATTCAGTTTATTATTATACCTTGTGTCTAAATAGCCAACTGTTATTTTTTTATTAATTTTGATTTTTATTTAATATTAATATTGTAACGTTTGTCTTTCCGGGTTCTTAAATAAAACTAACAATAACTTTAGACACACACACTGTATTAATATTTAAAACGTATAACAATATAAAACTAACTATTAACAACAATAAGTACATTTATGTATTCTATATTTATGTAACTATATTTATGTGTACTTCGCGAGACTGTAGGATTCAATGAATGTTCATCCCTTCTTCGACGCGGCTTTTATATCGGTGAATACTCCTTCTAGAGCCTTCACGTAGGCCTCGCGAAAACATCCAGAGGGATGACGCATCTTGCGTCAGCGGATGAGCCATTACATTGCCCCCTTCTTAAAAATGAAGTTTCGTCCCGAAACATGTCATGCTTTGGTCTCCTCAAACGATGACGAAATCGACAGGTAGGGCCTTTGTTACATTGCGACGTCATATCGAAATAACAGTCCACGGTCTTATCTTGCCTGGATGGACAGGAATATTCAAGCTGGTAACTGCATACCAGAATTTCCATACCAGTATGTCGGAAGATTACTTCCAACATGCTCCTTACAATTCTCCAGTCCAGGCGGTCCAATCCACAACCCAATTTTGGAACTGCTAATTTCAGAATGTCTTGCTGTAACATTTGTTCGCGTAAGTGGGTCAGGGCCTCCCATAAGGCTCGATAGGTTGGCTTTAGGCTCGACAGTTCTTTCGTGACCAAATAAAATATGGGCTGTCCTTCATTTATTATTTGGAGACTCTTCCCAATTGCTGGTCCCTGCTGCCTTAGCCTTTCGATTCTGCCAAATCTCTCTTTAAATTCCCAGGCAATTCCTTTGGCCATTCGTAGATCTCGGGCTACGCAATGAGCAAGCGCGTAGTCTGGCGGCACCGTGAACAAATCCTGCTGTTTCTCGATGGTTACCCCAAATCGAGCTTTTCTCGAACCAGAATACTCTTGCATAAAGTCTTCGAAGGTTAGTTCATGGTATTGGCTATCCAATCGGCGCAAGTCAACGGTTTCGTCATTGTCTCCAGAGTATGGGACTAATCGATTAAAATGTACGACTCTTGGCTTAGTGTGAGGTGTTCGCCTGATGCGGTATATTACATCGTTGATCCGCTTCAACACCTCGTATGGCCCCTCCCAATTCTTTTGAAGTTTTGGAGATAGGCCCCGTCGACGTTGTGGATTATACAACCAAACTCGATCGCCTTCATGGTAACCACTCTTCTCGGCGTTGATGTCATAGCTCTCTTTCATTCTGTCACTAGCATCTTGGATATTATGTCTGACTTGTTCATGGATATTATCTAGTCGTCGTCTGAGCGTGCTGACATAATCTTCTCCGGCAAGATCTTCACCAGGCTTGCTCCCAAACTTTAAATCACAGGGCAATCGGAGTTCCCTCCCGAATAGCACGTTTGCTGGTGATTGGCCTGTTGTCTCTTGAACGGAGGCCCAATACGCCATTAGAAATAATGGTAAATGTTCGTCCCAATCTCTCTGGTGTTCGGAGACCACTTTGGATAAGTGTCTGATCATGGTCTTGTTCATTCGCTCTACCATCCCATCTGATTGTGGATGCAAGGGAGTTGTTCTCGTCTTCCGTATGCCCAAAAGTCCACACATCTTTTCGAATAGACTGGACTCAAAATTTCGCCCTTGATCGGAATGAAGTTCCAAGGGTACACCAAAACGGCTGACGAACTCCTTCACAATCACGTCTGCTACAGTTCCAGCTTCTTGATTTGGTAGAGCATATGCTTCAACCCATTTGGTAAAGTAATCCATGACAACTATTATGTATTTATTTCCTTTGCTGCTTTCTGGAAAAGGACCGGCGGCGTCTATGGCGATCCTTTCAAATGGGCTTCCTACATTGTATTGCCGCATGGGTGCACGTCGACGCCTCTGGGGACCATTGCTTCCGGCGCAATTTGCACACTTTCGGCACCATTCTTTCACATCTCGTGAACAATTCACCCAGTAAAATCTCTGGCGCACCTTCTCCAGTGTTTTATGGACTCCAAAATGTCCCCCAGAAGCACCATTATGGAGTTCTCGCAATACCTCTGGTATTCTTTTCTTGGGAACCACCATTTGCATCTTGCGCTCACTTCCATCGTGATTTTCGACCTCACGTCCCAGGAGATCGTCATCCATGGTTAAGGAATCCCATTGTGCCCAGTATGACTTCAATTCTCGTGAATGGGAAGCAATTTCTTGCCAGGTCGGTCTTTGCCCATTTCTTTTCCAAGCCCTGAGGACTGCAAGATCCGGATCAGCTTCTTGATCCGCGCGCAAATTGTCAGGTTGCCATTGGTCATCAACAACGGTGGTTCGAAGAGCGTTGGCCGATTTGTCTTCGATACTGTTGCAATGTCGACAGTCTTCTGGACAGGGCCTTCTGGAAAGGGCGTCTGCATTTTGATGTTTGAGGCCTGCTCTGTGTTCAATGACAAAGTCGTACTCCTGTAGCCTCTCAATCCATCTAGCTACTTGACCCTCTGGATTCTTAAATTGCAAGAGCCACTTTAAGGCGGCATGATCAGTGCGGATCAGGAACTTCTGCCCATACAGGTACTTGTAAAAGTGCTCAATGGTCTTAACTACTGCCAATAGTTCTCTCCTGGTTACGCAGTAGTTCCTCTCTGGTTTGGACAGGGTCTTGCTGAAGTATCCAATGACCTTTTCTTGGCCATCTTGGATTTGAGAGAGCACGCCACCAATCCCGACGTTACTGGCATGCGTATCCAAAACAAACCTCCCAGATGGCAGCGGATAGTTCAAAACGGGTGCACTGATCAACGTACCTTTTAACAACTCAAAGGCCGCTTGGCATTCGTTGTTCCAATTGAATGCTCGATTTTCTGTTAGGCGAGTAAGTGGTTTTGCAATGTTGGAGAATCCAGGAACGTAGCGTCAATAATATGTGCATAATCCCAAAAAGCTTCTTAGCTGATGTTTGTCTTTGGGTACCGGCCATTTTTTCCACAGCTTTTACTTTTTCTGGATCCACAGCAATTCCTTTTCCGGAAACCACATGTCCAAGGTAATTTACCTCCTTGCGGAAAAGGTGACACTTCTTTGGACTTAATCTCAGGTTGGCATCTCGCAACCTCTGGAATACTACTTCCAAATTTTTCATGTGATCTTCAAAGGTCTTCCCTACCACAATCACATCATCGAGATATACCAGGCAGGTATTCCAAGACAATCCCCTCAGTACAGTGTCCATGAGTCGCTCAAAAGTAGCTGGGGCGTTACACAGTCCAAATGGCATGACTGTAAATTGCCAGAGTCCTGTACCTAAACTGAAGGCAGTCTTCTCTTTGTCATTGGGATCCATTCCCACTTGCCAATAACCGCTCTTTAAGTCGAGAGTGGAGAACCATTTTGCTCCTGCCAAGGTGTCTAGCGTATCGTCTATTCTTGGGAGAGGATAGCTGTCCTTTTTGGTCACACTATTCAAACGACGATAGTCCACACAGAATCTGGTAGATCCATCCTTCTTCCTGACAAGGACCACTGGTGAAGCCCATGGACTATTCGATGGTTCAATTACTCCTTGGCCTTCCATATCTTGTATAATTTGCTTGGCTTCCTCACGTTTTGCCAGTGGTAACCTTCTTGGTCCTTGTCGAATTGGACTTGCATCGCCGGTATTTATTTTGTGCATTACAATATTGGTTTTACCTTTCGTACCAGTCTCGGTTTCGAAGACGTCTTCATAATGTTTGATTAAATCCTTAACTTGGCTTTGTTCCTTCTTGTTCAATCCTTGACAGGCGGAGTCGATTATCTTGGACAATTTCTCAGGAACCTGCACGAATCCATTCTTCTTCGCCTCTATGCGATGAACGACGGCCGACACTGGCGAACACCACCCCAGAATAGTACCCTTCTTCAAGGAAACAGGGTAATGGTTCACATTCATTACCCTTATCGGTACAGTCTTCTGAGTCTTAACCAGCATTTTGGCAACTACTATTCCTCGGCCCACCTCGTCATCATCAGCCTTTGGTTCCAACATTGTAACATTTCCGTCCAAATAATCACCTTCCATACACGCCGTCAAAAATGTCTCACTTCTTGCATCCAGGACAACATTCTCTGCAGTAATTACTTGTACACTCCCACAATTTTTCCCATGAAGAAACAATTCCTCATTATTTATTTTTAAAGTGCCTTCTTTCATGTTTAACTGGAAGCCGTAGGTGTTCATGATGTCTAATCCCAAGATTATCTGTTCTTCTATGTCGGCTACGAGAACACGATGTCGGATTGATGTTGGTCCTATGACAAAATTGACATCTACTTCACCTTCCACAGAAGCTGCTTCTCCAGTAGCTGTCCTTAGTCTCCATTTGCTAGAAAGTAATTCTTTATTCCTGGATATTAAATCGGGTCGTACAATGGTTTTCGTCGATCCAGTATCTAGCAAGCAAGCATAGGTTCTTCTTTCCATAATAGCATCCACATACAGGCCATTGGTTTGATTTTGCAAGGATGCGATTTGGGCAGTCCTTGGGACTTTCGGATTCTCAGCAGATTCTTTCTTGGTCCTTTTATCACATTTATTCTGGATATGACCGTTTCTTCTACAATTCCCGCATGGCCGCGCACTTTTATTTGATTTGATCTGATTTAGGACTTGACTAACCACCTGCTCCATGAACTCCTCATTTTCCTGTTCGTCGACAGAACAGCCACGAGCATTGTTCCGAGAGGCTTGTTTAGCAGTCTCAAACTCAAGTGCGTGCGCCAATGCATCGATCAAGGTTTTCGGTCTTGCCAACCTTAATGCTTGCTGCGTATCAATATCCCGGAGACCATCTATGAATGTCTGGACCGCTAGGTGTTCCATGAAATTATCTGGCGCCATCGGATATGCAAGTCGAACTAGACGAGCAATATCTGCCTCAAATTCCTGAAGATTCTCGCCTTTCTTCTGTGATCGATTCTTCAGTTGGGTATGGTATACTTGCTCCAAATGTGCATGGCCATATCTCATCTCCAAGCGTTTAATGAGTTGAGAATAATCTTTACGTTCCTCAGGAGGCAATGTCTGTAAAATATCACTAGCATCACCCCTTAATGCTATGACTAAAGCAGTCGCCTTCTCGGCAGAAGACCATGCGTTTGCTTCTGCGGCCGCTTCGAATTGCGTCAGGTAAGTTGCCCATGACGTCTTTCCATCAAAAGTTGGCGGCTTGATTCTGGTCCTTGAAATAGCGACAAGTTCTTCTTTTATTTCGATGGGCCGCGGTATGACTTCTTCGTTGACCTGCCTGGGATCAGAATGACTCGTGGTAGCGGGTAATTTTATTTCAATCATTATTGCCTCTAAAAGCCTAGAATGTTCTCCAATTTTCTCTTCTACAGCTATGAAAACCTCTTCTTTTAACGCTTCTGATTTTTCCGCTAATCGCTGTTCTAGGACTTTCTCCACTTGTTCCAGACTTTTTTCGAAGTTTCTAGAATTTTCTAGTAATTTCTTTTCCAGATTTTTCTCGAGAATTCTAGCGGTTTCTAGGTTTCTTTCTTCCATCTGTGCTTGTGAATCTATTAGACGCTGTTCCAAAGTTTGCGAATTGTCTATCAATCGTTGTTCCAAACTTTTCACACTATCCAGATTCTTCTGTTCCATTTGTTCTAGAGTTTTTGCTAAGTTTCCAGAAGTTTCCAGGTTCTTCTGCTCCATTTGTTGCATTTGAGTTTGCGAATCTATTAGACGCTGTTCCATATTTTTCGCACTATCCAGATTCTTCTGTTCCATTTGTTCTAGAGATTTTGCTAAATTTCCAGAAGTTTCCAGATTCTTCTGTTCCATTTGCTCTAGAGTTTTCGCTAAGTTTCCAGAAGTTTCCAGATTCTTCTGTTCCATTTGCTCTAGAGTTTTCGCTAAGTTTCCAGAAGTTTCCAGGCTTTTCTGCTCCATTTGTTCCATTTTCATCAACAGCGAATTCAC
Source organism: Melolontha melolontha (assembly GCA_935421215.2). NCBI lineage: Eukaryota > Metazoa > Arthropoda > Insecta > Coleoptera > Scarabaeidae > Melolontha > Melolontha melolontha. The sequence goes on from OW285239.1 coordinate 65,681,561, forward strand.
GTCAGCATCTCCGCCTTGAAAGACATAATTCTCTGGATCCTCGCCTTCTTGGATCAACACATTGCGAAGCCGTTGCTGGAGGATCGACTTTTTGCCAGTTGTATCCTCATCCCTCTCTTCTAATTCTCGTTTTAACTCGGACACTTTTAATTCGGTCAGTTTCATTCTGTTGGCCATCACGATATTTAAAATAACGTCTTACCGCACTGTATATTTATTTAAACGAATACTTAATTAACACTTAATTGTCTACTTAGTTTATTATTTATTAATTAGTCCACACCTGAATACCACTGTAACGTTTGTCTTTCCGGGTTCTTAAATAAAACTAACAATAACTTTAGACACACACACTGTATTAATATTTAAAACGTATAACAATATAAAACTAACTATTAACAACAATAAGTACATTTATGTATTCTATATTTATGTAACTATATTTATGTGTACTTCGCGAGACTGTAGGATTCAATGAATGTTCATCCCTTCTTCGACGCGGCTTTTATATCGGTGAATACTCCTTCTAGAGCCTTCACGTAGGCCTCGCGAAAACATCCAGAGGGATGACGCATCTTGCGTCAGCGGATGAGTCATTACAATATAATAATATTTTTGAGCCTGTTCTTTTCTCTTTAGTTTGCAGGCATCCTTTAGATTAGTTTGCCGTATTGGTTTTATTTTTTTTTAGTAGTTTGTAAGCGCATGCGCCTGCGATCGCGCGATCCCTTTTCTCAGTTTTCAAACTCGAGCCTCCGTATGCAAAACTGAGTGGCGCTACCTACCATCTTTTTTTATATTGAGTCAATCCACGACCGTCGCCACTGAATAAGAGCATAGATATTAAGTAGAGGCTCCCATATTATTGTGCTTTACGACTAACAGTTTCGTTCCGATTTCGGCTCTTAAATTGGTTTGAATGAATAAATTGAAGAGTTTGGAGAGTGGATGAACAAAAACATTGGCGCAGTCCTTAACAAAATACGTTGGAATATTATCCTCTCCAGCAGTATTTTTATTCTTCAATTTCCCAATGGCTTCGATGATATCATGCTGTGTAACATGGTTTGTAGTTCGGAATATTCTTAATTATTAAAATGTAAGTTACTTGGAATTCTAGGCATGTTGCGTTTTGAATTAACGAAAGCCCAGAATTGAGACGGATCATTAATAATTTTATCTTCTATGTCTTGTGTATAACATATATAGCTTCTATAAATTTCCGTTTTAGTATTTCTTCGAATTCTCTGAAACTCTGATTTGTAATAATCATTACCAGTAGATTTCCACTTCTTATGATAGTGACGCTTCAACAGAAGATATTCCTTTATGTTCTTAGTAAACTACGGAAGGTAAGTTTTATTTGAGGAAAATATTTGCACAGGAACAGCAATGTTTAAAACAGGTGTATATGTCAAGATATTGAAGAAAGGGATTTAGCAGATATCAGAGAGAGATGTAAGAAATTTTTATGTTGTTTAACAGAACAGATACAAAAACGGCTTCCAGATAACTTAACCACTTTAAAAATAGTAACTAATCTTCATCCAAAAGTTGTCACTTCGCAAGTGAAATCGGAAATGAAGAGTATATTCAATAAACTCATGGATAGTATACAGTAATAAAAATGTCCGAATGGCATCAATTAAACAACAAGCAGTGGTCTAATACCACAACTTCAGTTGCATTTTATTTTGAAGTGTACGATGATTGTGATGCTACTGAGCGGAAACGTTTTGAAAACAATGCAAAGTTTACGCTTGCTTTCATTACATTACCCATTTCAAAAGCTAGTGTCGAACGCGCATTTTCTATATGTATGTTGTGAAAAATAAATTACGCAACAAATTAGCAATTGATATGCTTCAAAGTATAATGATGGCGAAATTAGTCTTACAAAGAGATGGTAGATCTTGTGTTACATTTAATCCATTACATTTAATTACATTAAAATTACATTTAAATATGTATGATTTTAAGGACTCTGAAACTTCAAATGAAATAGACAGCGATGCTGTATTTCAAATTTTGAATAATTGTAAATAAAATTTTTCACTAAAAATTTCTTTTTCTGTTTTTAAGATTTTATAATATATTACTATACATATATATTTGTAAGTATAGGGACTTTTAATGGAATTTGAAAGTTGAATTTAGGAGTTTTTGGGGTTATTTGAATTTGGTTTTTAGGGGTGAATTTTTTTGGAGTTGGCAGCTCTAGAATTTGTCTCTATCGCATACATGTACACAACTTAAACACTTCAGCTTATCAACTACGAGCTGAAAGTAAAATACAACGTAAAGACACGGTACTGCATCAATGACTCAATTAAATGTTATCTGAAGTGTAAAGGATTACAAGTAATACGACTTCCTGCGTTAATTTTTCAACAAGAAGAACCTTGTTTCTAAAACAGTATACATAACCTTATCAATTTTTTTTTCGACGTCAGCAGAGATATAAACATTTCCTAGTATTTCACACACATACACGTGTATATACAATATGCTATAAAAGTATAAATATACTATGCACTAAAAAAATAGAGAATAAATGTCAGCGCACAGAAAAGGAAAAAATGTATACATTTAACGCTTCGGTTAGGAAAAATAAACATAAATAAAGCTCACAAGTGTCTGGAGTATTATAATTTTCACATGGTGATAATTGCTTTGTCGCTACTCACTACTGAATTATACGAAGGCATTTTAGCTCCTACATGCATATACTTACGTATGTATGTATATATAGCCACGTGACTTGCTTCATTTTTAATTTTTTATTTTATTTTTTTGACTTTGTGCTTCATACATTTTTTCATGTTTCCTTGGTGACATTCAAGTTTACGAACGCCTCGTAGGAGCTACCCAACAATTACCATATGTATTTTTCGATGAGGGTTCCGACTTGTAATGAGCTTTCGTATAATATTGTGTATACACATATGTAGAAAAGAACTCATCCGAGTGTTCATTGTGACAGGAATATAAAATGATAAGTTCGTTCACGTCTAAAGTAAATATGTTTATTTAAGACGTTTTTATTCGCCTGGCGAGCACGTTAGCTTCTACTGATAAATACTATATATGAATATATGTACATATATATATATATATATATATATATATATATATATATATATATATATATATATATAAATATAATATTTTCGTGACCTTGGTATGATATGGTAAATTAAATCAGTTGGCGATTAAAGGTCTGTTTTACTTCAAAGTACATATATTTATAAAAAACCCTACATGTTTCGGCAATGATGCCTTTATCAAGGATATAAAAAATATAAAAATTTTTAATGAGTGGATAATAGAGTTTAGAAAGTCCATAAATCTCGTTACGGTCGTTGATTGTCTGCTGTTTTTGAAAATATGGATGATTTCTAAGATCTCCCTAGCCTTTGTATTTTTTACTTTATTATTTTGGTATTTTCAAAATCAAAATTGTGTTTTAGTGTCATCTGGTGCTTTTTTAAAGCAGTCTGATTTTTTGCGTATTTGTGACCTTTTAATCTTTCCTGTAGTAACTGTTTTGTTTGACCTATGTATACTTTGTCACAGTCTTTGCAGGGTATGTTATATATTGTGTGTAATTGTTTTAGTGTAGGTGTTGAGTCTTTTAGTTTGGTGTGTAGGAATTTTAGGTTTTTTCCGCTTTGATGTGCTATTTTAAAATTAAATGGTTTGAATATATTGTTTAGTTTTTCGGATAATCCAGTTATATAGGGTGTAGGGATATATGTTAATTCATTAGTTGTTTTATTTTTGTTTTGGCACTTAGTTTTGTTATATATTTTATTAAGTCTCTGTTTTATAATTTTTTGTATAAATTGTGGTGGATAATTGTTTTCTGTTAAAATTGTTTTTACTTTATTCAGTACTGTTGGTCTGAAAACTGGATTGGTGAGGTTTAAAGCCCTGTCTACTAACGCTGTTACTACATTTTTTTGTGGGATAGGGGTTGGTTTGAATATAAGTTTACGTATCTGCCGGATGTGATTGGTTTAGTAAACCATTTTGTTTGTATGTTGTTGTTTGTTTTTATTAGTGTTAAGTCTAAGTAGTTTATGGAGTTGTTTTTTTTTCTATTTCAATGGTAAAGTTTAAATTAGGATGGAAGTTGTTGAAGCTATTTTGTACATTGCTTATTTCCTTTTCTGGTAACATCATTATGCAGTCATCGACATATCTTTTGAAAAAAGTTGGTTTTATTTTCAGGGATTTTATAACATTTTCTTCGATGTGTTCAATACTTGAAAAAGACTTAATAATAAAAAGAGTCGAAACGTCGTAGAGAAAAACATTGAAATTCATTAAATGTCGCTAAACCAATAAAAAAGTCTATTATTTTAATATTAAGACACGGCCAATAAAATAAACAAGAAATTTAATTCTTATTATATAATAAATATATATATATATATATATATATATATATATATATATATATATATATATACCTATATATGAGTAGGTAAAATTCCTTCGAGTGTACAATGCTGGATCAAACTTACTCTATATATATATATATATATAGTAAACCTAATCAGTAGGCGATTAAAGGTCTGTATATTACTTCAAAATATATGTATTTAAAAAACTCTACATGTTTCGGCTGTATACGCCTTTTTCAAAAGAATACAAAATATGAATGACAGGATATAAATCCTGTTTCCTATTTATATCCTGTCATTCATATTTTGTATTCTCTTGAAAAAGGCGTATACAGCCGAAACATGTAGAGTTTTTTAAATACATATATTTTGAAGTAATATACAGACCTTTAATCGCCTACTGATTAGGTTTACCATATCATACCAAGGTCACGAAGTTATTATATATATATATATATATATATATATATATATATTCGTCGACACTGTTTCCAGTCGTAGAATAGTCTTCTTTCCCTTTTTCCGAGCTGTCTTACATTTCAAACTTCTTTCGTTAACTTTAAAATGTTTTATTACACCAAAGGGCCAATCAGATTAATACTATCATGCAAACGTCATACCATGTACTTTGGTAAGGTTTCTTTAAATCACATAAAATATTATATTTTATACATGTATCTATCTTTATCTTATTTATTGATATCGTGCGCCTCTCATTCTTTTTGACGACCAGGTTAATTCCTATGTTTGAATTGAATAAGCTTTCTCTTTCTAACGTACTATCCTGTTCTTTCTTTCGTTAGACATTCTATTTACTCTTGTTGAACATAACCTCTGGATACAAAACAGAATTTGACGTTTGTATTGTTTACATTTTTTCGAAGTGGTTTCTTTATAGGCATCAAATACCATATAAAGCTTTGTTATAAACTTTAAAATGTCTGACGAGGTTTGATTAATATTTTTAATCCTTTATCATTTAATTTCATCTGTTTCGAATAGATATTAAATATGATGTTTGGTCTTCTTTTTATTTATTGCAGTGGGTACAACAAACGTCATTTTAAAACACATATTGCATCAACGTTTGTTGCAAATTTTCTATTGTCTTTTTAGGTTTGTACTAATACGTTAGTTTTATTTGGCTTTATAAGAAAATGTACTATTTGAAATCAAACAAATACAAACTGGACAGTGGTTATTTTTATAAAAGGAAACTTATTGATTATACATGTTGGTTATAAGATTATCCCACCATAAATAAACTTTATATCTTTTTTTATTTTATTCTGGTATGTACTATCTGTTTTTAATTCTAAATTTTATATTTCTAAAGCTAAATCGTAGAGTAGACAATGACTTATTGACATTCAATGTTCGATTCAAATTCATGTAACACAGTTGCATTTTTAAACACAAACTGTCTAGTTACATAGTATACCTAATACAAAAAGATAATTGAGGAATTCTATAGGTAGAAAACATTAAATTTGTTCAACGATGGATGTCATACAGGGTGCATTTACAGTACAGCCCGATTCAAATATCTTCATTGCTGTTTCTTCTCTCTTACATTCATTTACCTTCTTTGGAAAGATACACAGCAATATGTAGCAGGTAGTTTTTTAAAGTTCAGTGGGCCTCCATAATTTGTATAAGCTAACATGTTTTGGAGTTAATTGTACATTTTATATTTAATAAAATGATAGAAAATGCATTTAAATTGCATGTACCATAAAACATATAAATTACCATATTTCTAATTATTGTGTTTACAGCTAGTGTTATAAATGTATTTCTGAAGAAGACAATAAATGTTGAAACGTCAAAATAAGCATTTTATTTGAAGAATAATTTATCAAAAGGGGGAACTCCAAGAAAAATTAACTTTATATATATATATATATATATAAAGTCCGGCAGACCTTAAATCGCCAACTGATTGAATTTACCATATATATATATATATATATATATATATATATATATATATATATATCAATTGATAAATTATTGGATTTTTCGGCTTTTATATGAAATATTTACAAATATTAAATTAGCATGTATGTAATTGCAAAGTAAGTGGGGATGTAAACATTGCTGTCTACAAATTAGAAAATAAATCATACAAAATTTTTTAAATGAAAAATATTGTCTACGTTGGGACTTGAACCCAAGTCTACAGTTTGCCGGACTGTCGCTTTTACCACGATAGACCTTGGTTCAAGCTATTTAGATATGCATTATAAAGTAACAGTGTCAATGAATCAGATGTCAGTTATTGAATGTAGATGTCAAGTTGAAAGCAGAAGTCAGTGTTGAAAGCTGATGTCAATTTTGATAGCAGATGTCAGTTATTGAAAGCAAATGTCAGTTATTGAAAGCAGATGTCTGTTGTGAAAGCACACGTCTGTTATGAAAGCAGATGTCAGTATTTTGAGAGCAAATGTCATTTTTGAAGGTTTGAAATTGCTAATTATTACTCCATAGCTATATGCGTGTTTAGATAATTTCTTAGCCGTTTATTAAATATATCAATTGATAAATTATTGGAGTTTTTCGGTTTTTATATCAAATATTTACAAATATTAAATAAGTATGTATGTAATTGCAAAGTAAGTGGAGATGTAAACATTGCTGTCTACAAATTACAAAGCAAATCATACGGAATTTTTTAAATGAAAAATATTGTCTACATTGGGACTTGAACGGTCACACTTTGTGCCATCTTAACGTTAAGATGGCACAAAGTGTGACCGTCGTCGACTGAACTAGCCGCTAAGAGTGTTCCCTCGGTTGGCGATGCAGGGCGCGCTTCGCTAGTCTGCGCCTTGCCTCGATGGGGTGGGGGTCGGGCCGTCGAAGTACTGCACGGAAAAGTAAAGAAGTTGCCGGGAAAGGGTTGGCGGCCTTGCGCAACGGCTGGTTATCCGATCTCTCTAAATTTATGCGACCGGTCACTAAACACACGCACGAGCGCGCCAACATACAAAACCCTACACTTACGCGCTCACACAAACACAAAACCACACACCCAGAGAGAGACGCAAGCTGCCAGCAGCAACCAACACACAAGTTCATACCCAGAAAGAGACGCAAGCTGCTAGCAGCGGACAACACATATGTTCACACCTTGCTATCTGCTTTTGGATTACTAAGGCATGATTTATTATTATTCAATTGGAATGTATCTTTGAATAATTTTATCCATAGCAACTCAATTATTTGACATTTGTATACTGTCATTTATATTTTATATCCTTGATAAAGGCATCATTGCCGAAACATGTAGGGTTGTTTTAAATATATATACTTTGAAGTAAAGCCAGACCTTTAATCGCCAACTGATTGAATTTACCATATCATACCAAGGTCACGAAAATATTATATATATATATATATATATGGTAAACTTAATCAGTCGGCGATTAAAGGTCTGGTTTATTACTTCAAAGTATATATATTCAAAAAAACCCTACATGTTTCGGCAATTATGCCTTTATCAAGGATATAAAATATAGATGACAGAATATAAATGTCAAATAATTGAGTTGCTATGGTTTAAATTATTCAAAGATACATTCCAATTGATAATAATAAATCATGCCTTAGTATTCCAAAAAATAGATAGCAAGGTGTGAACATATGTGTTGTTCGCTGCTAGCAATTTGTGTCTCTTTCTGGGTATGAACTTGTGTGTTGGTTGCTGCTGGCAGCTTGCGTCTCTCTATGGGTGTGTGGTTTTGTGTGAGCGCGTAAGTGTAGGGTTTTGTATGTTGGTGCGCTCGTGCGTGTGTTTAGTGACCGGTCGCGTAAATTTAGAGAGATCGGATAACCAGCCGTTGCGTAGGGCCGCCAACCCTTTCCCGGCAACTTCTTTACATTTCCGTGCAGTACTTCGACGGCCCGACCCCCGCCCCAACGAGGCAACGCGCAGACCAGCGAAGCGAACCCTGTACGGGGTTGCTCATCGCCAACCGAGGGAACACTCTTAGTGGCTACCTCGGTCGACGACGGTCACACTTTGTGCCATCTTAACGTTTTCCGCCGAAGCGGGGGCATTGCACACACGTCGAACGTGTGTGTGCTGTTAACGGCAGCCTAGCCAGGTTGCCGCCCAGGACCGGTCCTAGTGGTGTGTGCATTGCGCGGCGCCGTGATTTGCGCCGCGTAGCTTGGTTCCTCGCTCCTGCTGGAATACAAAAAATATAAATGACAGAATATTCTAATATTCTGTCATTTATATTTTTTGTATCCTTGATAAAGGCATCATTGCCGAAACATGTAGGGTTATTTTAAATATATATACTTTGAAGTAATAAACCAGACCTTTAATTGCCGACTGATTGAGTTTACTATATCATACGAAGGTCACGAAATATTATATATATATATATATATATATATATATATATATATATATATATATTTAACATTTGATAAATTATTGGAGTTTTTCGGCTTTATTTAAATGAAATATTTACAAATATTAAATTAGAATGTATGTAATTGCAGAGTAAGTGGGGATGTAAACATTGCTGTCTACAAATTACAAAGCAAATCATATGGAATTTTTTATTTGAAAAATATGGTCTAGGTTGGGACTCGAACCCAAGTCTACAGCTATCCGGGCTGCCGCCTTAACCACTAGGCCACAATAGACCCAGGTTCAAGCCAACGGTTCGAGTCCCAACGTAGACCATATTTTTCAAATAAAAAATTTCGTATGATTTGCTTTGTAATTTGTAGACAACAATGTTTACATCCCCACTTACTCTGCAATTACATACATTCTAATTTAATATTTGTAAATATTTCATTTAAATAAAGCCGAAAAACTCCAATAATTTATCAAATGTTATATTTAATGAACGGCTAAGAAATTATCTAAACACATATATATATATATATATATATATATATATATATATATATATATAATAACTTCGTGACCTTGGTATGATATGGTAAACCTAATCAGTAGGCGATTAAAGGTCTGTATATTACTTCAAAATATATATATATATATATATATATATATATATATATATATATATAGGTAAAATTCTTTTGAGGGTAAAATGCTGTATCAAATTAACTCTTATATAATTTCACTGTTAATAAAAACAGAATTTGGGTCAATGTATCCAATAAAACGATTTATTGCTGCGTAACGTTTCAAAACTGTATTCGTTTCTTCAATAGATCTGCTAGGTCTGATGAAGAAACAAATACAGTTTCGACACGTTAAGTAGCAATAAATCGTTTTATTTGATACATTGACCCAAATTCTGTTTTTATTAACAGTAAAATTATAGTATATTTTCATATTCGGCGATTTAAGGTCTGTTTTACTTTAATATGTATATATTTAAAATAATCTCTTACATGATAATTGTGGAATATATGGAATTGTGATATATGTTCCTTCATTGTTTAAATTGTTATTGGTTTCTGTAGCGTTGTATATTTGGTGGATTCTTGTTTTAATTGTTTGTGCTATAAGTTGTGGTGGATAGTTATTGTCTGTTAAGATCGTTTTAGTTTTCTTGATATTATCTTTTCTTTAGTGAATATGTAATAGTTTTACTGCTCTATCAGTCAGATTATTTATAATCATTTTATTGAATACTGCAGTAGGTGCATTTGAGTGAAGCTGTAGGTTTGTTATATCAATTTGTATAAATAGTACCCTGTCTATCATAGGTTAAAGAAATATCAAGAAAATTAATACTGTTATTAATTTCAATTGTAAATTTTAATTTGTTGTGAAAGTTGTCGAATTTATTTAAAAGATAGTCTATTTTATTTATCATTATACATGTTATGATGTCGTCTACATATATTTGAAAGAAAATGGGGTTGAAGACGACATAAACTGCAACGCGATCACCATTTCGATTTTGAAAACACACAGATAATTGATAAAGAACAACACACAACGAAAAGGGAAATTAAAGAAATTATTAATATTAAACAAGAAAAAAATTCAATTAATATCAGAAGTAACATAAAAATCTAACCAGTATATACTATAACTTAATCATGTAACGATCTGCAATTTACCATCATGAATATATACAATTGTTATATAAATATCTATCATGTTATTTAAATATCTGCACATTGCCTTGTTTTGCTGGCAGTCCCTAGTTTAGATTCGGGGCTAGGCTGTCCGAGTAGGTCCTCGTGGTTTTCCTTCTCGTTCTAGGCGATTGCCAACAGCTGAACATCTTAAGTCGCTCCACGGGCGCAGACATAATAATAACTCATGGCTTGCCAATGTCAGTTTAATTGTGGTCAAGCTGTTGGGGAATGCTAAGGCATGAATTATTATTATTAAACTGGAATGTATGTTTTTGAATAATACCATTTTTATCCATGGCAACTTTACATATATAAATATGACATTAATATCTGTCATTTATGCCAACAGCTGAACATCTTAAGTCGCTCCACGGGCGCTGACATAATAATAACTCATGGCTTGCCAATGTCAGTTGTAATTGACGTCAAGCTGTTGGGGAATGCTAAGGCATGAATTATTATTATTAAGCTGGAATGTATTTTTTTGAATAATACCATTTTTATCCATGGCAACTTTACATATATAAATATGAAATTAATATCTGTCATTTATAATTTTAAAATTCTTTGAAGAAGCCATTATGTGCCGAAACAACCTTAAATCACAAACTAATTAAATACTATAATATGCAAAGTTCAAGAAATAATTACATATGTACATATATAACATATATATATATATATATATCAGGCGCGGCTCGTGATGACGTATTTTGGTTTGCAGTACAATGATACGAGTGCCTCGTGTGTTTTCGGTGTTTACTAAGCAAACGTTACAGTTAGTACACGAGAATACACGAAGCACTCGGATCATTGTACTGCACACCCAAATACGTCATCACGAGCCGCGCCTGATATATATATATATATATAAGATTTGATAAATTATTGGAGTTTTTCAGCTTTTTATATGAAATATTTACAAATATTAAATTAGAATGTATGTAATTGCAGAAAAGTAAGTGGGGATGTAAACATTGCTGTCTACAAATTACAAAGCAAATCATACGAAATTTGTAGACAGCAATGTTTACATCCCCACTTACTCTGCAATTACATACATTCTAATTTAATATTTGTAAATATTTCATATAAAAAGCCGAAAAACTCCAATAATTTATCAAATGTTATATTTAATGAACGGTTAAGAAATTATCTAAACACATATATATATATATATATATATATATATATATATATATAAATATATTTTCGTGACCTTGGTATGATAAGGTAAACTTAATAAGTCGGCGATTAAAGGTCTGGTTTACTTCAAAGTATATATATTTAAAACAACCCTACATGTTTCGGCAATGATGCCTTTGTCAAGGGAATAAAAAATATAAATGACAGAATATAAATCTGTTTTATATTCTGTCATTTATATTTTTTATATCCTTGATAAAGGCATCATTGCCGAAACATGTAGGGCTTTTTAAATATATATACTTTGAAGTAAACCAGACCTTTAATCGCCGACTTATTAAGCTTACCTTATAGCTTACCTTATATATATATATATATATATATATATATATATATATATATATATATATATATATATATATATATATATTGTTATGAGTCAACCCTCATAAGGAAGCCCAGGAACAAAAAAAGAGACATTAGCAAAATCGTTAGCATAAGTTAGAATTTAAGCGGCCTGAAAAATCGTATATTTCCTATGAAATTATTAAATAAGTTAAAGTCGCGCATTAATTATTTGTATTCATGTCTGTATTTATGTAAATTTTTGTCTCTTAATTTTTTGATGTCACTTTCTTTTATATTTTTGTATTTCCGAGGTTTTTAACATATTTTAATAGAATTAAAATATGTTCGATATATTTATGTAACGACACTACTATTTATAAAGCCTATGGCGGAAAAATGTGAAATCAAACGTACGCGCATAGCGCGTACGCGCATAGCGCGTACGCGCATAGCGCGGCACCGAATATTTGTAATTTAAAATTCGACACATGTATATTAGATTTAAGAATTTTACAATTTATCCAAACGATTATTTAATTCATTATAAGTCTCAGAAACTATTTTAAAATGGATTAAATTTTACGAATAATAATATCGAATGAGAAGTCACGAAAGAAAAACAATTGATACTAGAGAGCTTCCGACAGAAAATTCTAAAATAAGTACGCGTCTTTTTATAAGCTCCCGCTATCTAATTAAAAACAAAATGCAGCGAACCACTTTTGAACTATTCCATGCTAAGAGACAGAATCCCCGTAACAAACTTTTAACTTTTTTCGGGTTTTTGTAATAGTTCTCCGCGCAAAAAGAAGTGTTTCATCGACGTATGAAGTTCCTTTTTTTTCAATATTCACAATAAACTTCGAACTTATTCGCCATTGAAATGTGTAAAACATTAGCTACTTGATATATCTAATTGAAAACTTTTTGAAGCTATTAAGTGCCAAAAATGTATTAATCTGGATAAGGCTAGCGCTCTTTATAGAATCTTCAAACGGATCTCGTACATAAAACACATTTTGTTTATATAGTTACATTTGTAACTACTGAGCATATTAATATATTGAAAAATGTATCGGATTTGACAAAGGCCATTATCCCTCATTTGTAGCAGCATATAGTCGTTTAGTGTTTAATAAACGAGAAAACATATTAATGTGAACAAAGCAATTGTAAAATTCCCATTCCCTGGAAGACAAATACCGCCTAACAAACATGTAATAAATCACTACGAAGCCGGGCGTCATTTTTTGCCATAGCAAACAATACACACATATATCTACACATTAACCCCGTCATCAGTCAAGTCAGGACGGACCGATATGCTGTGTCCATTTTGCTTGATTAATGCCTCGTTCACCGTTGAGAGTTGTACTAATGAAAGAATCGGCGGAAGTGTTTCAATTGGTGACCGCGAGTGAGTATAGTGCTTGTGCATTCGAGGAGACATTCAAACGAACAACAATAATAATGGTGACAATAATAGAACGGAATAAAATGATTCAACCGCCATAACATAATCGACCAACTATCATTAATCGTGGGAGAAAAATTTTGACTCAACTTTAGCTTTGTCTTAACTAGATCAGCAAAATGGTTAGTCGGTTCATTTCTCTTTCCAATTTAGACATTTGCTCCAATGTTCGATTTAAAAAATTAAAAAATCATATTTATTATCCTAATATGCCAAGAAAAAAGAAAATACTGAATCTTGTCAAAGAAATAAACTTAACAAGCAAAAGAAGAATATAGTATCGTCCTGTCATTAACTGTGTTGATGGTATTGTAAGTGCACGCTATATCATTTGACACACCGATTTGAATATAATAACATATTATTATCGACATACGTCTGTATTTAATTACTGATAATTACATCTTTTATTATATATTTCGTTATCTTTAATATTATTTTATTTGGCTAGCTAACGTGAGGCGTAATTCATTATAATATACATATATATATATATATATATATCTATATATATATATATATATATATATATATTTAGTGTTTATAAGAATTTTATTTTTCTTATTTATTTTATTGGCCGTGTCTTAATATTAAAAATAATAGACTTTTTATTGGTTTAGCGACCTTTTATTGAATTATGATGTTTTATTCTACGACGTTTCGACTTTTATTATTTTTCAGTCTTTTTCAAGTATCGTTTCTTTTGGTTTTCAAAATCACGCATTCTGTGTAACATGTGTATCGGGGGCCCGAGACCTTTTTTTGTAACGAACCGATCGCACTGGTTGGAATATTGTAAGTGTAAGTTACAATATTCCAACCAGTGCGATCGGTTCGTTACAAAAAAAGGTCTCGGGCCCCCGATACACATGTTACACAGAATGCGTGATTTTGAAAACCAAAAGAAACGATACTTGAAAAAGACTGAAAAATAATAAAAGTCGAAACGTCGTAGAATAAAACATCATAATTCAATAAAAGGTCGCTAAACCAATAAAAAGTCTATTATTTTTAATATATATATATATATATATATATATATATATATATATAATTATTTCGTGACCTTGGTATGATATGGTAAATTCAATCAGTTGGTGATTTAAGGTCTGGCTTTACTTTAAAGTATATATATATATTTAAAACAACCCTACATGTTTCGGCAATGATGCCTTTATCAAGGATATAAAATATAAATAATTTATATTTTATATCCTTGATAAAGGCATCATTGCCGAAACATGTAGGGTTGTTTTAAATATATATATACTTTAAAGTAAAGCCAGACTTTAAATCGCCAACTGATTGAATTTACCATATATATATATATATATATATATATATATATATATATATATGGTAAATTCAATCAGTTGGCGATTTAAAGTCTATATATATATATATATATATATATACATATATATAACTTGATAAATTCTTGGAGTTTTCGGCTTTTATATGAAATATTTACAAATATCAAATTAGTATGTCATTGCAAAGTAGGTGAGCATGTAAACATTGCTGTCTACAAATTACAAAGCAAATCATACCAAATTTTTTTAATTGAAAAATATTGTCTACGTTGGGACTTGAACCCAAGTCTACGGTTTGCCGGACCGTTCCTTTGCCACTTAAGCTTAAGTGGTATAATAATAGACAAATATAGACTAATAATTAGAGAAGACTGAACTAATATTCGAAAGCAGGAATATAAAGTAGACTTGAAACGCTTTAGATAGAAAACTTAAGTTATTCAAAAAATAAACATGTTATCCCGAAAACTAACGTGTATACTGACGATTCTGTGTAATTAGGGGAAAACTAAATTTTAATATAATTATATTCTTAAATGATTGAAAAACAAATGAAACAAAAATCAAAATAGAAACAATAGAAACGGTACCAAAACGAAAATTATTCCAAATAAATTTTAAAATCGAAAGAGTCAAAGGCAAAGAAAAATATCCATTGCTGTAGAACTGTACAATTTCAAGATATCTCAAAGATATCCAATAGCATTAAGCTAACATCCTGATCTAGAAATGGAATAGAAATATATTAAATAGTCAAAATTATGAACAAAACCATGAATTAAATTTCAGAAACATACTTTCTTTACTAATTTAATGAACTTTGTTTCAAGTTATTCCAATTTTTGGTTCGTGTTTGAAATTAAATGAGATTTCATGACGGATGCATACCATTCAAAGAGTAATATAGTTAATCTCCCTTAGATAATATAAAAAGAAGCAGTGAGAGAGTAGACCAAAATAATACGAGGAGATAGGCATTGAAATGAGAAGTTAAAATAACAGTTTTGTTGTCACATAATATTATCATAGTTCCGAACAATATCAGTAAGTGAACTAAAACATCGCAGATTAAGTTTAAATCGAATGATATTTATATGTCAACAAAAAAAAAATAATTTAAGGTCAAATCTCATAATAAGTGAAATATTTTAAGAATGACAAAAATTTCAAAGGAAGGAGCACGCAAAAAAGAAAAAACGGAACTGGCTTAAAGACATTCAAAATTATACTGGTTACGAAAAAAAAATTCTAGCGTCTCTACTACGTAACCAGATATTAAAACCAATGTGAACTTACAAAATTCAATTATGTAACTGCATCAACTCAACTACACATAAGTTTCAGAACAAAGCGCGCCATGATATAGGCATACGTAATAACGAGCCATCGAAAAAATTCATAATTGGAGTAGACTGTGAAATTGGGTTGGTACTTTATTATTTGACATTGAAACTATAAGTTTGTGTCAAATTTTTCAAAACTCTTATTAAGAAATTAAATTTATTAAAAAATGGCATTCAACATAGAACAAAAAGCAAAAATTATCGAATGTTACTTCCGTACAGGTGTGAAAGTAAATGGCGAGTGGCAGTATTCAATTACGGAATGCATGGCTGATTTTAGTGAAGAACATCCTAAATTAGTGTTTGACTACAATGATTTTTACAATGTTTTGACAAATTGTGTAAAGTTATTCAGAGAGACTGGTAGCGTCGGTCGAACAACTGGAAGTGGACGGCTATCTAAACGTACAGCTGATAATATTGAAGCCCTTCAGCATATTATTGATGAAAATCCATAAACATCCATTTCAGTAGTGACCCAACAAACAAATTTATCTTATGGTACGTGCCAATTCATTCTTAAAAAAGTCTTACATTGTCATCTATACAAGCTGCAATGTTTTCATGAACTTTATCCAGTGGATTATTTAAAACGAGTAGAATTTTGTCAATGGTTTCAAAATAATCTACACAATCAGGATATCCTTAACAGTTTTTTTTCACGGATGAGGCCTGGTTTTATCTTTCTGGATATGTTAATTCACAGAATATGAGGTGTTGGTCCTCCGAAAATCCTCATTTTTTTGTTGAAAAAACATTGCATGCCCAAAAAGTTAGTGTTTGGGTTGGGCTATGTCGAAGAAGATTGGTGGGTCCCATTTTTTTAAGGTGCACTTATTGCTGCACGATATCACAATGAGATACTCGGCTCATTCACAAATCAACTGGCTGACGAGGAATTACAAAATGGGTACTTCCAACAAGATGGTGCAACAGCACATACGACCAGAGAAACACTTCAATATCTCAGAGAATTTTTTGATAACAGAATAATAAGTAGGAACACTGAAATCCCATATCCAACTAGGTCTTGCGATTTAAACATATGTGATTTCTTCGTATAGCCATACATCAAAAATTCGATATATTCAACGCCAATTCATAATCTGGAACAACTTAGAATTCGCATAACAGAAAAGTGTGAAGAGATCAACGACTCACCGCAAATGCTGCATAAAGTTTTTGCGGGATTGCGGAGAAGAGTTGGTTTGTGTTTAGATGTAAATGGACAACATTTTCAACAACTTCTGTAGCTATATGTAAATTTTGATTATGATTTCGATATTAAATAAATTATTTGCTTTCTTTTTTGTTGTAGTATCATTTCAATGCCATAACCTTTCTTTACAATGAAATTAAAAGCGGGTAAGCGGTCTGTCAATTAAAAACTCATTTATTAATTAAGAATGTAAAAGTAACGTACGTCACTTTTTTTTATCTCCGGAAGAAGCAACAAAGTTGTTGCGAAATATAGGGATAATTAATAAATGAGCTTTTAATTGACAGACCGCTTACCCGCTTTTAATTTATTTTATATATTACGGTCGATAATTTCTTAACCGTTCATTTAATATATCAAGTGATAAATTATCAATTGATATATATATATATATATATATATATATATATATATATATATATATATATAGGATTTCCCAGATAAATAAGAACTGTTACGTAATTATAACAGACGATTTTAATGTGGATGAGTCGTGTGCAACTAGATCTTTTGGTAATATAAATGCTTAACTGCGTTTTAGTTTAGGTTATAATTGAGCCGACCAGATAACAAAGTTGTTCGAGCAATATAATATATGATTCAAAACACTTTTTATAAGTAGTGGCAGTGGACAGTGGATTACGTATATTTCAAAAAGGTATGTCTTAACTTCTTAATATCTTATACTTATCTGTCAAATGTGATTAATTATAAATGTCAGAATATTGTATTAGTAAATAATAAATCTTCTGTTTATATATACATAAATTATTTATTAAAAATGTTGAAGGAACAATTCAAAATTAGAGTAAAAAGGAACATACTCGTATATTAAAGGAACTGTTGAAAATGATAACCATTATGATTTACTGAATGGATTCGGCTTTTACTTGATGAAGGTCCATAATTTAAAATAGAAATAAAACTACCGTTCAAATCTTCACTTTTTAATATTTAATCGTAACACGACAATTGTTTATATATCTAAAACACACGACTTTTTGGACTCAGATAAGTATGTCTTACTTAACAAAGACCCTACAAATTCATATCAATTAGAAATTAAACTTAAAAAACACTCTAAAAAAAAGTATAAATGTTGTTATTAACGAAAAAGGGAAAAGAAGTTTAGTAATTATGAACCCTCAACCTCCTAAATTATACTCATTGATTAAATTACCTAAACAAAACGATCCCATCAGACCAGTTGTTTCTTATGTTACTGCACCTTCTGTTAAAATATCTAAAATACTTATTGATACCATTACTAAATACACTAACTTTAAGCCACAGTACAGCATAAAGAATTCATGCGAAAATCAAAAATATTTCAGTACCTCATAAAGCAAAATTCGTATTTTTTGACGTTAAAAACTTATTCCCGAGTATCCCTCCAATCGAAATCGTTAATTTAATTGAAAATTTACTTATAGCTAAGAACACTAACCCGGTAATTAAAACTGAAATTTTTTATTTGTTAAATATCGTTCTGAAAAAAAATTACTTCCAGTTTAATAATTCAATATACACTTGTAGGGAAGGACTAATTATGGGTAACACCTTAAATCCATTACTATCAGATATTTTCATGAACCACTTAGAATCCATCATTTTTAATAATCCCCTAATACAGAATATTTTTTTTGGCATAGATATGTAGACGATATTGTACTTTGTTCCACTGGAACACAAAGGCAATTAAACTTTCTGCTGGAAGTCGTCAATTCTATTCATAAAAATATTGAATTTACCATGGAACAAGAAGTAAACAATAGCATTAATTTTTTGGATCTAACTATTAAAAAAATCAACAATAAATTAGAGTTTGATATTTACCATAATCTCATACTGACATAACTATACATAATTCGTCAACACATCCCATAAAACACAAATTAGCGAGTTTCCATAGTTTTTTACATAGATTAATTAATTATCCACTATCCAAAGAAAATTATGAAAAAGAATTAAATTTAGTCAAATAAATTCGGCTACACAGATACTTTAGTTGAAAATATGCTGACAAAAAAACTTTTCAAAAAAGCAATCTCTATGATATATCCTGCAATAAAGGATAAGGAAAATTCAAAATTTAGATTACAAACGTATTATACACTGGTATACCTAATAAGCATATTTCAAGTTATTTAAAAAAACTTAATATGAACACGATTTTCAAAACAAATAATAATTTATCCAAACATATTTAACCAAGATTTGAACCGTAGTTTTATTTCTATTTTACATTATGATTTAAACACAATCTAACTCGACGTTTCATATTTTCAAAAACGCTTATAAGCGTCTCAGGCGTGATTCGATTACATTCTTCTTGAATTTTTGCAATAGTATGGATAGGTTCTTTATAAACTGTATTTTTAAATGAGGTGTAATGGTGTTAAATCTGGTAACCGAGGTGAATACGAATTTTCTGTTCTAGCACTTATTAAGCGATTGTCATAAAATTCCCTTAAATAATAGAAAGTAGTTTGAGTCGTATGTGCTGTTGCACCATCTTGTTGGAAATACCCTTGGGTTAATTCATCATCGTGGAGCTGATTGACAAATATTTCTAAAATACGGCTTCATCAATTATTACGTCTGGATATATCCATTGCGAAAATATGACTCAATAATGAGTGCCTTTTGTTGTTCAGTAAATACCATTTTTAGTTAGTTATCAATGAATTCAGTTACTCCCAACGTTAATACAATATTCAAGCTAACCAGAATTCTGACATTTAAAATTAATCACATTTGACAGATAGGTAAAGTAAGACAAACCTTTTTGAAATATACGTAATCCACAGCCACCACTTATAAAAAATGTTTTGAATCATATAGTATTTATTGATGATAAGTTGAATATAATTAATTCTAGTCTACTATTAGATACTCTAACTTATCATTAAGCATTATTTGAAATGTGGCCAACTGAACTTGCCTAGTAGTAAAAATATAGAAACAATTGAACATACTATTGTAACTCACATAACAATTTTTGTCTATAGTCCCATGAAATATATGGCACGGCCAATGTTGAAGCTGAATTTAAAATATTTCTAAAAACTAATCATTTATCATTGATTAACGAAGTTTCCATCCACCCGATGAAGTATTGATGTGGCAAAACAATATTATAGTGGGCTACAATCAATACTTGAAATGATATAATTATTACTTATTTCTTAACGTTAAAATGATGTATCATTTGACCTCTAAAGTAATAAGACGTAATTGTTTTTTTTTCTTCAAGAAATTCACATTTTGATCCCTGATGAAGCATATAATCTGCAGGTGAGATATTTTATGAAATAATAAAGAACTAATCTGAAATATTTTTTTTCTGGATTCCCCAAAAAACTCATCAATCCTGTATATATCACAAATATGTTAGTGACAAGTTTCATTTTCATGAAAAAAATTACCGGGTGGTTTGTCATGCGTATAAGGGTGGTTGTTTCCCACGGGTAGCTCGCATTCTCCGATTATTTAGAGAGGGTTAGGCGTAGAGAGACACGCGTGTGACGTGTGACCCACACCGTGCGAACGGAAAAGAAGGGAGACATGAGCTCTTCATACGATAATGTCTTTTGTGGGGATCAAAAACAAATCAATGTGTAAATCCTTCTTTTATTGCCCCACATAAATATTTGGAGCGCAAATTTTACATTGTTTGTTAAACAAGCCAGAAGAGAAAAATTGATAATCGTTGGCCGTATAGTATTATTAGAGGCAATTGTTTTAAGAAATTCACATGCTGTTTACAGGTTAATGTGAGATTAAAGTTAAGAATAATTTGTTTCTTAGTTTTCAATCATAAGCCAAGATGCTAATAATAAGAATTTTTAATTTCTAACAGACAAAAGTTGCAAAACAAAGTGAAAAATCTACAATGTACAGCAGCTTAGAAGATATAGGTACAGGTGCGGCCAATATACTAGCAGTGTAGTAAACAAACACAAAAAGTTCATATTATTCTTAAATAACTAAAAGATACATATTGCTATGGATTTTTAATTAAAAATAATTTAATTTAAAAATGTACATTTATTTGTGATAGCACTGTATATTGAAAATGTTTATAAATTTAACTAGTGAGAAAAACTGGTTATCCGGGGTCGCTTGGATGTAGAGACCGAGGTGAAGGGGACACGAATACTAGCTTTGAATCGAGAAGCTTGCTTTCTTCAAGAGATATATTATATATATATATATATATATATATATATATATATATATATATATATATATATTTAAATTAGTTTCGGGTTTTGTATTTTTGATTGTGTTAATAGTTGATGTTATATGTATTGATATTAAAGAGATAAATTCTCGTTGTTTTGATAATTAAATTTGATTAAGCAACTTTTTTCGTGAGTCTCCATTAAATCTTGTAAGTAGAATTAAAATTTTATGACGTCATAATTATTAAAAATAATATTTCCATTGTATTAATCTTCTTGTAGTTAAGAGATTTAATTATTAGGCATATAGATAATACAGTTTAGTATTAAAAATTCTTTGTTTAAAATTATAAATGAAAAGTTTGTTCGAGTGGTATCAGGGTTTTTTGTGCTTGGTTATCGCACTTGCGCAGTTTTGTTCGCGTATCAGTATCTGAATATACAGTGTGGTTCTCTGGGGAGAATTTAATATTAAAGTTGATTATTTTTAGATAAGTTTTGTTCGGAGTCATAAGGAGGATGTTTTCCATTCATTTAGCTGTCAATTTTCAATGAATGTTTTTACCACAAGTATCTTTGTTAGATGATACAGGATCTTTATACTTTGTAATGATATATTTTTTTAATTTTTTGTATTTAATATAATATATTTTTATTTCACTTCTTTAACCCGCGTTTGTTTTATTTACTCACTCCAATTTTGCTAAGTATATTATATATATATATATACGAATATATATATATATATATATGTATATATATATATATATATGTATATATATGTATATATATGTATATATATGTATATATATATATATACATATATATATATATATATATATTTAAAAGAAATTTAAAGAGAAATTAGTTTGGAATCAATTTATATAAAATAAGTAAATGAATTTTTGTGAACATTTCACTGGCGCTCAACATATATTTTAGACACGTCTTTCCTAAGTGGAACCCGAGAAGTTAGAGGTCTCAGATTTGAAAATTCACCGGCTGAGAAAACCTAGCTGGGAAAACCAGTTGTGGATGGTGGTGTAACAAATCTTCAACCTAAGTTGGCGCGAGGAGGGGGTGCGCAGAAGCCGTTTTTAAAAACGTCCACCCCCACTACTCAAGTAATTGTCAGAATACATTTGTCATTGACGTTTGACGGAACATAATGTCTTTGCTAGGGGATCATAAAGTGATACACGCTCAGAGGTTAGAATTATCTGACATTTGATGTAAAACCAAATATAAGTCTCCCCACTACTTCTAATCCTGCGCGAACTTACCCCTCCTCGCGCCAGCTTAATTGGCGTTTGCTATACATGCCGCAATAGATGCATGGCCGGAGCGTCTGAAGTCCTGTGTTAAAGCAAATGAAGGCCATTTTAAATAATTTGTTGAAATATTTGTTACTTATTTATTGGTCTATAAATGATGGAAAAATTGTTGTGAAATCTTTTCTCATTTCTATTTTACAATAAAAAAATTCATGTAACAGTATTTATGATAGTATCCAAATACGTTGCACAGTCCAGACGTTGTGAAGCCCTAGAGCTCACATCACTGTTAGCTTGATTTGTAAGTGATACAGTTGAGCCTTTATAACGTTTTTTAACACAATGGTAAATGCGATTTGATGGAAAACGTTAAATCGGTTATATAATTTATAAGACAAAATTATAAATGTACCCGTCTTTTGGAATATGTGCATTAGATAGTATTTTAATTAATTGATCTAAGCTTCGATGTATAATATATAAATATAGAAGGACTTAAAATATAATGTGGAGGTTATTTCGTAGAATCACAGATTTCATGTCTTGTAAATATTATTGTTTCTATATTACAATCCAAAAAATATATACAAAATTATCTTTATGAAACTTTTCTGTTTTATAAAATATGAGAATGTGTGTAAGTTGAAAACGTAGAAGAAAAAGGAAACAGGAAAATAGGTAAATTAGGAGAATGAAATAAATATAGATGAGTACTTATTGAATTTGTTATTCATTTATTTAAATGTACTAATTAAAACTTATAAAAATAGAGAATATTATTTAATAACATACTTATAATACTAAATTCAAAAATAAAATTTAAAACACAAACAAAAAACTTTTTCTAACTTGTTTTCTAGGGGGGTTTTTTTTTTATAATATAATTACTAAAGAAGTCGATAATAATACGTTTGTTCCTCAGTTCATCCAATTCTCTCAGTATCTCTCACTATCTGCATGTTTAGTATTAGCATTTTTAACATGATCTAAAATTATACTTAATAATGTTGCATTTTCATTATAAAAATAAAATTTTAAGTTAGGTATGGCAGAAAGTAACCTGTCGAATGTTTAATATTTGATTTGATTTGTTTAGATCAGCGTTTACATGTGAATAAAAGACTCAGAATCCTTTATAATCTGTGTAAAAAATGTATTTGTTTGAATATTAAGATTAAAATGTTCATTGGTTGGAGTTAGAAGTAAATGATCTGAAGCATATCCCCGATATAATGTACTATTAGTATTTATATTATTTACAGTGTCATTGTCATTAACGTTCATTATAACCTCTGCATTTCGTGTGAATTAATATTGTCCGAGAAAGTTATAAATGCGTTTGATAAATCTAGAGTAATCGATGAATTATTTAAATATATTTTAGAAATAAGGTTTTCTGGCTCATTGGTAATATGTAAAATATTCGTATTCATAGAATTAAATGTTATTTCATGTTCTTGTTTAAAGTTAATATTTGTATCAAGCTCTCTACGTAAGATAATCTAAAATTTAGTTAATGTAAAATTTGAAAATCATGTACAAAATAATTTTCCTATTTTATATATGATGTTTCAGTTAACTGGGTCGTTTCGGAGCTGGATGAAGCTGAACAAAGGTAAATCGAAAATATTTCCATTGCCAAATGGTATCGTAATATTTTGATTATATTTATCACTTGCACAGAGATTATTAAAAGTATTTGTTTTAAACATGTTCATTTTGACTCTATTGTATACTATCATTGTTCGTGATGCACTAATTTGCCTACACTATTTTCTTTAAATATATATAATTTTCTTTAATTAATTTATATTTTTCAGTATCTGAAATTTTTATCGAAAATTTTGCGATCTTCTAAATTTAATCGTTTATCCTGATAAATGACTAAATTTTCTCTATTCTTTAATAAATTTAAAGATACTTGTATGTTTTGTAACGAAATTGTCTTCTAAATTCAAATAATCTTTATCAACCAATAGATCCTTTTCTTTAACTAATGCACTATTTTCTAATATCTAAACGTACTGCATTAGCGGAATTTTTATATTGGTTGCGAGAATTTTACTCTGTTCTCTTTTGAAGAACATGTCGATTTGGATAACGAGAAAAATGTATCACTATAAAATTTAGAAGAGAATGAATTTCCACTTTCAGAAGCTACTTGAAATTCTGCATCGCCAAACACAATTTTCGTATTGTAATTTATCTAGAAGGAATTATTTTAAAATGTAGCTCAATGTAAAGTTTATTATGTGCAGTGATCCTAGTTATAAGCGTGCATACATTAAATCGTTTGAAATATATAAGCTCCGGGATTTTATCTTAATCGTAGTCATAATTGAAAAACTGAAAACGAGAACCAACTTTGTTATTTCTAATATTTTGAAGTAAGTTATTTACTAATGTTTCTCTCATATAACAGAAATATTTGTATGATTCTTCTAGCAAATAAACAGATAATTAGTATAATAATAATAAAAAATTGGCTGTCACTTTTCAGATAATATTCTCATTTAAAAAGTTTATTTGTGTCAGTATCCAGTATATATATATATATATATATATATATATATATATATATATATATATACATAATTTAAATTATAATTTAAAATTCTTTGAAGAAGGCAGTAATTTCCGAAATATGTAAGATTGCTTTAAATATATACATATCAAAGTAAACCAGACCTTAAATCGCCGACTAATTAATCTACTATATAAATATACATATATGGTAAATTCAATTTGTTGGCGATTTAAGGTCTGGTTTTACTTCAATATATATATATTTAAAACAACCCTACATGTTTCGGCAAATGATGCCTTTATCAAAGAATATAAAATATAAATGACAGTATATTAATGTCATAGATTTGAGTTGCTATGGATAAAATTATTCAAAGATACATACGAATTGAATAATAAAAAATCATGCCTTAGTATTCTAAAATAGATAGACAACAAAAACAGGGAAACGCAAGACATGAGTTATTATTATATATGCGCCCGTGGAGCATCTTAAGATGTAAAGCTGTCGGCATTCGCCTTAAGACATATATATATATATATATATATATATATATATATATATATACATATATATATATATATAAGTAAAAATTAGTTTAACAGGTGAGCGGTCTGTCATATAAAAAACTCATTTATTTCACTCTATATTTCATAACGAATTGTTACTTCTTCTGGAGTTCAATTAAGAGTTAAAATCTAGCAAAGACGCCACTAAACATGTTAAAATCAATCGCCTAAATTTAAAAAATTGTTTTAACCAATGCTTAAATCCTCATTTATTCGAAAATTATAGAGCTTCTTCATTAATATATATATATATATATATATATATATATATATATATATATATATATATATATATATATGAAAAACAATTGTTGTTGGGGAATCCGGCAATAAAAAACCATTAATTACTTAATGTTCTTTATTTTTTTACCCTATATTTCGCTCTGAGGTTTAGAGCTTCTTCGGGGGTCACTTTAATAAGAAAGAAATGTACACAACTTAGATATTTAGTCAAACAATCATAAGAAAAATTCTACTTACAAATGTGAACACTATTAAGCGAAAATTATATATTACAAAACATGATAGGTTCACCGACGCATGTTTTTTACATCTGGTTCACATAGAACGACAAACTGCATTGAATTTTAAACAATTCCATGCAGTTCCTTTGAACATCCGAAATGACAGAGTTAGTATTACATCATGAGTGAATTGTTTTACTACACGTTGCTCATGATTGTTTTTAGATGTGTTGTTATATTATAAATTATAATAGTTTTTTTTTTTAAAGAGTTTTTAAATTAATTATGACATTCTGTTTGTGTTACGTGGGACAATTGACAAATTTATCGACCCATCATGTTTTGTAATATATAATTTTCGCATAATAGTGTTCACATTTGTAAGTAGAATTTTTCTTATTATTGTTTGACTAAATATCTAAGTTGTGTACATTTCTTTCTTATTAAAGTGACCCCCGAAGAAGCTCTAAACCTCAGAGCGAAATATAGGGTAAAAAAATAAAGAACTTTAAGTAATTAATGGTTTTTTATTGCCGGATTCCCCAACAACAATTGTCTTTCATACTTGTTTTAACGGCAAAGACTCCTTGTCTACATATATATATATATATATATATATATATATATATAATAACTTCGTGACCTTGGTATGATATGGTAAACCTAATCAGTAGGCGATTAAAGGTCTGTATATTACTTCAAAATATATGTATTTAAAAAACTCTACATGTTTCGGCTGTATACGCCTTTTTCAAGAGAATACAAAATATGAATGACAGGATATAAATGTCAAGTAATTAAGTTGCTATGGTTTAAATTATTCAAAGATACATTCTAGTAATAATAATAAATCATGCCTTAGTATTCCAAAAAATAGATAACAAGGTGTGAAAATATGTGTTGTTCGCTGCTAGCAATTTGTGTCTCCTTCTGGGTATGAACTTGTGTGTTGGTTGTTGCTGGCAGCTTGCGTCTCTCTATGGGTGTGTGGTTTTGTGTGAGAGCGTAAGTGTAGGGTTTTGTATGTCGGTGCGTTCGTGCGTGTGTTTAGTGATCGGTCGCATGAATTTAGAGAGGTCGGATAACCAGCCGTTGCGTAGGGCCGCCAACCCTTTCCCGACAACTTCTTTACAATTCCGTGCAGTACTTCGACGGTCTGACCCCCGCCCCAACGAGGCAAGGCGCAGACAGGCGAAGCGCACCCTGTACGGGGTTGCTCATCGCAACTAAGGGAACACTCTTAGTGGCTACCTCGGTCGACGATGGTCACACTTATGCCATCTTAACGTTTTCCGCCGAAGCGGGGGCATAGCACACACGTCGAACGTGTGTGTGCTGTTAACGGCAGCCTAGCCAGGTTGTCGCCCAGGACCGGTCCTAGTGGTGTGTGCATTGCGCGGCGACGAGATAGCGCCGCGTAGCATGGTTCCTCACTCTTGCTGGAAAGGCGGAATGGCACCTGACTGCCCAACGGGCAGACCCCCCTAGAGTTTTGTAGCGCATATGCTAGGCTGCAACCCAGTAGAGGACCACATCAGCAAAAAACAGAAAACAGGGATAGGCAGGGAAAAGCAAGACATGAGTTATTATTACGTAACGATTATTGTAACGATCTACAATTTACCATCATATTATATATATATATATATATATATTTTTTTTTTTTTTTTTTTTTTTTTTTTTTTGTTATATACCTTATGTTATTTAAATATCATATACTTTTGCTTATCATGATGACTGTTCCGTGTTTTGATTCCTGTCTAGTTGTCCGAGCAGGTTTTCGTGGTTTTCCTTCTCGTTTTGAGCGAATGCCGACAACTTTGTATCTTAAGTCGCTCCACGGGCGCATACGTAATAATAACTCATGTCTTGCTTTTCCCTGCCTATCCCTGTTTTCTGTTTTTTGCTGATGTGGTCCTCTACTGGGTTGCAGCCTAGCATATGCGCTACAAAACTCTAGGGGGGTCTGCCCGTTGGGCAGTCAGGTGCCATTCCGCCTTTCCAGCAAGAGTGAGGAACCATGCTACGCGGCGCTATCTCGTCGCCGCGCAATGCACACACCACTAGGACCGGTCCTGGGCGACAACCTGGCTAGGCTGCCGTTAACAGCACACACACGTTCGACGTGTGTGCTATGCCCCCGCTTCGGCGGAAAACGTTAAGATGGCATAAGTGTGACCATCGTCGACCGAGGTAGCCACTAAGAGTGTTCCCTTAGTTGCGATGAGCAACCCCGTACAGGGTGCGCTTCGCCTGTCTGCGCCTTGCCTCGTTGGGGCGGGGGTCAGACCGTCGAAGTACTGCACGGAATTGTAAAGAAGTTGTCGGGAAAGGGTTGGCGGCCCTACGCAACGGCTGGTTATCCGACCTCTCTAAATTCATGCGACCGATCACTAAACACACGCACGAACGCACCGACATACAAAACCCTACACTTACGCTCTCACACAAAACCACACACCCATAGAGAGACGCAAGCTGCCAGCAACAACCAACACACAAGTTCATACCCAGAAGGAGACACAAATTGCTAGCAGCGAACAACACATATTTTCACACCTTGTTATCTATTTTTTGGAATACTAAGGCATGATTTATTATTATTACTAGAATGTATCTTTGAATAATTTAAACCATAGCAACTTAATTACTTGACATTTATATCCTGTCATTCATATTTTGTATTCTCTTGAAAAAGGCGTATACAGCCGAAACATGTAGAGTTTTTTAAATACATATATTTTGAAGTAATATACAGACCTTTAATCGCCTACTGATTAGGTTTACTATATATATATATATATATATATATATAAATTGAGGCATTGCAAGAAGGATGCTTTCTCTGAAAGAAACAAAGAATATATGCAACCTTAATATTTATACCATAATGTTTATATCTACTTTGTACTTTAATATTAAGAAGGGGAAAGATCGATTCAAAGAATAAATACGTTATTTTGACGACAAATTTACCTTGAAAATTAACTTATTTTTCTAATTTTTTTATTATAATGTTTATATTCATTTTTCTTTCAAATACATATTCAACGCGTGTTTATTCAAACAAATGTAACGTATTTATTTTCAAATGCATTTTAACGAGTAAGCCCCGCCCACAATTTCAACGGTGCAATAACCCGAGAATAAACCTATATTGACGGAGTGTTTGTAAACACATAAAACATATGTTATTCAACCAAAATTATTTTATAAGTCAAATTGTAATTTTTTAAACTGTTTTATACTGTAAAATTGTCTAATTTAATAATATTAACAAATTTAATGCAAGTAAAGAATGGGGCGATTTAGCGGAAAGTTATGCAATTAAAAACAAATGAAAAAGCAAGCGTCGGTAATTAGTCGTCACAGTGAGAGGTCACGTTTTTTTGTGCTCCGTAATAATTAAAATAATTAAGCGAAATTATTAAGTGCAAGAGATTTTTAATATTACAAAACGTTACACCTACCTACCAACCACCTGTGGACAAAATTTAACAGCCGCCGACCAAATAGTCCGAGACTTACGAATTTTTAAAGATTTTTACCGCCATAAAAATCTCACCGTAGCTTGACCAACATCGTTGACGATCGAAATCGGTCATTCGCTCAAGACGCAGTCGGACTTGGAGATTTCAACAAATTTCAAGTGATCCCGAGGGACCGTAGCAGAAACATTCTCCCGTTTCCCGTTGTGAAGACGTCTCCAGAACACAGGCGCAAGAAGCAACGGAGATTATATACGAAGATTCAGGTTTTTGCTAATTTTAACAAAATTTCCCGCGCCATTTTTTTCTTGCGCATGTACATTTCTAGAACTTTACTTTGTTATTCCATAACTAACTATTTATATTACTTTCACCGATATTTTACCACTGTAATCTTTAGTCAACTTATTGAAATATTGGCATCTACTATTTTGTATTTGTAAAACTTGATGCCATGTCACTGTTATAAACTATTTTACTAAGACAACACATTATTGCACCTGTCTTACACCATATTATTATACTGTACGAATACCAACCGTCGAGTGTGTCTCACTTAATATTACTTGTGTGTCACGAAATTATTAATATAAATTTCTCAAACTTTGCAAAATCGTTTATCCCTAATAAAGTTAATTGTCAATATTTTACTTTGTTTTTTTTGTAATATACTTGAGATATTGTTCCGTTCCTAACTTAATAAATTACGTAAATAAAGTATAAGTGGAAGGAAGTGAACCTACCTTAGCCCTGAAGAGAAAAAGAAGCTAGCCGAAGATAATAAAACAGATAAGTATTGAATGAGCCCAATTTGAATTTTACATGACTTTTTTTTTGACATTCATTCATTTTATTATACCGTACGTAGAAACAATTTTATTTATCCACATATTCGTAACATATCATTTAGAGCCCAACGTTTTGGGGCAGTTATAACAGTAATTAACATTTTATTAAATATATAAAAGCTCGAAATATAACAATATATATATATATATATATATATATATATATATATATATATATATACACATATATATATATATATATATATATATACACATATATATATATATATATCCTTCAAAACAAGGATCAAGCAAAACCAATATTGCAATATATAGAGTATCTTTTCTTTTTTGTGTCCGATTTGCAATATCACCCCAAATAAAGGGGTACGGGCCTAATAAAATGTCATTCTATACTTTCTCAAACAGCTAACAACTCTGAAAAGTATTATTGTTGCCACAGACATAAATAAATAAAAAAACAATTCTATCCCAGTATTATGCATTTGCGAGGCTATAGCAAGACGAAACCTGTGTCTGCATGTCTGGATAGTAATTTTCACACAAATATGAACTTGTATTGTGTTCACTGTCGATTTTTAATAATATTTTTATAATATTGAAAATGTTTTGGTTTTGTACATAGATAAATCGTAGTTACTACTAGTACTGGTTAGTTTCTTCCATAATCTATTTTACAAGTCGTGGGTAAAAACAACTCAAAAAATTCAGCTTAACTTAAATTTTCAGATAGATATCGAAATCATGTAAAATGGATATAAATTCTTTGATTCTATATTCTGCTTTCAACCTGTCCCCATTTAGAAGTAGACAGAGCACACATGTCGTCTTGAGATGCATCGGATTCTATCTCATAGGGTTGAAAGATTTTCAATGTTCCGAAATGTTTCCTTATCTTCACTTTTCATGAAAAAGTAAGCAATTTTACAAAAATACTTATTATCACAACAAAGAACAAATAACGGAACGCATAAGATTCCGTATTCCGTAG
The DNA here is from genome assembly GCA_935421215.2 of Melolontha melolontha. Taxonomy (NCBI): domain Eukaryota; kingdom Metazoa; phylum Arthropoda; class Insecta; order Coleoptera; family Scarabaeidae; genus Melolontha; species Melolontha melolontha. The sequence goes on from OW285239.1 coordinate 65,713,209, forward strand.
GGCAGACTACATAACTCTGTACAGAGATTTGCAGCTTGTCGATTGGTCTGAGTTGGACGGCTGTCTTGATGTGGATGAGTGTGTCGATATGTTCTACAATAAACTTTTTCAGGTTGCGAGTGTGTCGATTCCGTGCTATCGCGCTTCCGGGTAGAATAAGTATCCGCCCTGGTTTACGAGAGAAATAAGGAATGGGTTGAATATGAAAGCGTACTACCATCGTAAATGGCGATCTACTGGTCGATTCTGCTTTTACAGTGAATTTAGTAGGCTTCGTAGATCTATGAAAGGTCTTATTGAATCGGCGTATAGTGTGTTCCTTCGGAATGCTGAAGCTAACCTTAAAAGGGATCCTCGTGCGCTGTGGGAGTACGTTCGCCTGCGCCAGGGAACGGGGTGACGGGGCGACAGAATTAAGTGATCCCTCGGATATTGTCGATGGTTTTGCTCGTGTTTTTTCTGAGGTTTACCGTCCTACTAATGTTGGTCGCCATGGATCGGATGCGGCACATTCTAATGATATCTTCGGCATGACTTGTGTCTCTGACGATGACATATCTTGCGCTATCAGTCGGCTGAAGTCGGGGTTCACTGCTGGTGAGGATCAGATTCCCGCGTTTTTTGTGAAGGACTGCTGCGTGATTCTCTCTACTCCATTAAAATCGATATTTAATTTATCCATAAGGAAAACTTATTTTCCCAAAAGGTGGAGGAGAGCTAGGGTTTGTCCTATTTATAAGAAAGGTGACAGAAACAATATCAAGAATTATATTTTCATTCTCTGTAATTTTTCGAAGGTTTTTGAGCAGATCATATACGACACCATTTTCAGAAATGTAAATGTTAAAATATCGGATGCACAGCATGGTTTTGTACGACGTCGGTCTACCGTTACGAATTTGTTGAATATTACGCAGGATTTAAGTAACTGCTTGGATGGCGGGGGTCAAACTGATGTTATATATACAGATTTTTCTAAAGCTTTCGACACCATTGATCATGGCCTGTTGTTGAAGAAACTAGATATGGTGGGATTTGATGTGCCTTTTCTTACATTCATGCAGTCTTACTTGGACGGCAGGGTCAGCTATGTCTACTACAATGGATATAAATCCTTTGAATTCGTATCGACGTCTGGTGTATCGCAGGGTTCAAAGCTTGGACCGCTTATTTTTATCAATGATCTCTTCGATGGATTACGTGCTCGCATCTTTCTTATGCTGATGATGTAAAAGTCTATGCGGTAGTTGATACTCATCAGGATGCCTTGCGGCTGCAGGGGGACGTTGATGCGATCGTTCGTTGGTGTGGAGATAATCTGTTGCACCTGAATATTGCCAAGTGTTCTGTGGTGCGTTATACAAGGAGAAGGAATCCAGTGATGTTCAATTATAGCGTACTGGGTGAGGTGCTTGGGGCTGCTACTACGATCAAGGACCTTGGTGTGTTGTTTGATGACCAACTTTCCTTTTCTGAGCATATTACTGCTACTTGTCGGTCAGCACTTGGCTTGCTGGGTTTTGTAATGCGGAGCTCTAAGTACTTCACTGATCCTGACGTAATAAAGACTCTGTACGTCTCACTTGTGAGGTCTAGACTGGAATACGCTTCAACTGTGTGGTCTCCCTTGTATACTTGTCACATGTTGCAGCTGGAACGAGTACAAAGACGATTCCTAAAGTATATGAACTTTAAGAGGGATGGTTTCTACCCACCTAGAAATACTGACCACATGCAACTCCTGGCTGAACATAACCTGTCGCCCCTGACTACCCGTAGGGAGACTTGTGGGGCCAATTTCTTGCATGGCTTGGTGTCTGGGGCGATCGATTGCCCCGCTCTGTTGGCGCAGGTTGGGTTTCGTGTACCGAGGTTCTCGTCTAGGAGTAGTACTACTTTTTCACTTCCTCGCTGCAGGACCAATGTTGGAATGCGCAGTCCCATTTATCGGATGTGTCGAGATGCTGATAGGATCTTCGCTGATATCTTCCTGGAGCGAACCGTTAGGCGATAGCGTGGACGAGTGCAGTGTGGTGTTGTGGTTCGTGTGTATGAGTGTATTTTATTTTTAATTTTTAATTTTTATATATGAATACTTACTTTGCCTTATATATGTATACTATTGTTTTATGTGCGTTATTGTATATTGTTGAAGCGCCCATTTTGGCTTTGCTGTTGGGCTCTAATAAATATTATTATTATTATTATTATTATTATTATTATTATTATTATTATTATTATTATTATTATTATTATTATTATTATTATTATTATTATTATTATTATTATTATAAGAGGTTAAAAATCGCCTTACTTTATAAGTGAAACAACAACAATCTCAAAACGCCGCCAAAATCAATGAAAAATATTCAGACACACTAATTCAATGATTGTTGAAAATAAAGAAACCCAACTGTGTATTTATTTTTTTGCAAAATTACTCGCCCTTAATTATTAATCAATTCTCTAATGTTCTAAAGGAATTCATATTTGTAATTTTTTAATTAAATTATAGGTAAAAGTGTCTTTTAACTACTGTTTTTATTCTACTAAAGTAGCTACCGAGAACATAAGAGAAGACAAATATCCAAAAACGCCGTCACAAAATATTTTAATTGAACCGATTGTAATTTGATGTTATTTGATATTCGAACAAGTAAAATTGCAATTCGTTACAAAAATATTCTAGTATTCAACTAATGAATTATAAATTATTTAAACAAATTTAAACGAAAAAATAAGGAAACTATAAAAGATAACGAAAGCCAATTCATTATTTATTATCTATGAACCAACATTCTAAATTTGCTTTAATAATTCTTGTAAATTATTAATAAGATTTCATTCTATACACTGTGATTAGCTGGAAATGAGTATTAAATATAATTCCCGATCTTTTAACTGGCTAAAATCTAAATATGTAAATATATTTGAATATCTTACCTGTGCCTTAGCCAGCTGAAACCATGTCTTAAGTATGATGGGCAAGCGTTGTTTATGGAACTGCTTTGTTGTTTTAACACTGATAAAGACATCGTCGAGTTTCGTTGTTGGCGGTGTCATAGTTGCCGTCACCGAAGGTATTTCACTTGTAGATTCCGCTGCAGCATCGAAAGAATCGTGCGTTCTATCCAAATACTTGCCCGACTTTCCGACATCGCCATTAGCCTACAAACCGAAACAAACGTATTAAAAGGAGAAGAAACCAAACGATAGAGGAAATAAATGACGGACAAACTAAATGAAATGAAAATTCTCTTCTACCTGGCGGTAAAATATTCTGGCGTATATATCCTATCGCCTCGGTATTTCGAATGGCATTCGAAACTTTCAGTAGCAGGTGAGGGTTAGGACGTTAAAATCTAAAGGATATAAGTGTTTGTTCACGCGACGTTGGTATTCCTTTAATTCGATCGGTATTTGAATTTATAACTTGAAAAGAAACTTTTTTTTCGGTAGCGTTATTACATTATTTAACTATTCAGTTTCGGTAAGGAATGTTATATATATATATATATATATATATATATATATATATATATATATATATATATATATTTAGTGTTAATAAGAATTAAAATTTATTTCTTATTTATTTTATTGGTCGTGTGCATAATATTAAAATAATAAGCTTTTTTTTGGTTTTGGCGACCTTTATTGAAATTCAATTTATTTATCTAACGACGTTTCGCCTTTTTTGTATATAATTAAGTCGAAACGTCGTTAGATAAATAAATTGAATTTCAATAAAGGTCGCTAAACCAAAAAAAAAGCTTATTATTTTAATATATATATATATATATATATATATATATATATATATATATATAGTAAACCTAATCAGTAGGCGATTAAAGGTCTGTATATTACTTCAAAATATATGTATTTAAAAAACTCTACATGTTTCGGCTGTGTACGCCTTTATCAAGAGAATACAAAATATGAATGACAGGATATAAATGTCAAGTAATTAAGTTGCTATGATTAGGTTTACCATATCATACCAAGGTCACGAAGTTATTATATATATATATATATATATATATATATATATATACAGGGTGAGTTTTTTCGATTTTTTTCATAGGGATTTCGGAAACTTGCGGAGATAGAAAGACGATTAAATGGGGAAAGAATTGCAGTTTTACGAACTCAATTTAATGAGCTTTTTGTTTTTTGGAAAAATGCATGGCTGACTAGATATATCGCAAAAATGATTTTTTTTGTATTTTGTCCGGCGCCTATATCTCTGTTATTATTGACTCTACAAAAATGTGTAAAGAAGAAAGGTATAAGTAATTATGTGTATAATAATACAGTATAACCAAGTTCTTCAATTAAGCTATAATTTTTGAGTTATGACACAAACTTGTGCTTTTTCTAATGAAAACCATAGTCGGCCATAACTTTATAAAAAAAGGCCTTCTTTCGACGATTCAAATGATGTACCACTTGACATAGTTATTTTTATAAATAAGCAACTTATGACCGTTTCTTTCTTTTAATTTTCGAACTGCTCTAGTAGTATGCTATGGAAAAAATGAATAAATGCACATTGCATCAATTAGTAATAAAATTCAGTTTAGTTTTAAAAATATTCTTTTAATTTCGAAATTATGAACGTAATTATTAATTAATAAATTCAAAGATAAGGAAATTATAATATAAATAAAGTAGTACCAAAACAACGTAATTAAAGATAGTTAAATACTTAAAACTAAAAATTTTCGAAAGGTCCACCATTATTATTAATACACAAGTCACACCCTTTTAAAACTGAATTTGTTGCCTTTTTGACGGACCGTGCATCAATATTATTCAAAACTTCTAATACAGCTTCTCTAAGGTCATCTAATGTGTCGTACGCCTTTTTATACACCCTATCATTTACCATTCCCCATAAATAACAGTCTAAAACGAACAGATCGATGGATCGGGTGGCCATGCAACCGGCGCGTTTCTTCCTATCCATGTGTTCGGGAATATACGATTTAGATGATTTCTTACCATTAGCTGATTATGTGGTGGGACCCCATCTCGTTGAAACCATTCGATTTATAAGGGTATAGTAGAGATTTTCAGTTCACTTGCACGTCAGTACTGACATCACCAGCGTTTAAAATTATAGTAAATTCACTAAAAATTAAATTTCAAATAATTTTCAAATAAACGATATGCTATTGTAAAATACATACAACTTTACCTTTTAAATTACATTTAGTGAGTAAAAAGCAGACCAGACCAATTTCCGCGTGCGCCATGCGCGGCGATGTGAGGATGATTGTATTGCATCAGAACTAATAAAAATCATTCAGCATGTGTTTGGTACTTGCTTAGACTGCATGTAAATGTAAGCATACGTAATAAAATGTCGTCGACACATAAATCGAGAAAACGACCGTTGTCAGACGAAATGAATAAGTTTATTATGGATTTCCCGGGCACGATAGCTACGATGGCTCAAAAATTAAATGTTTAGTGTGCAATACATATCTAATGTGTTGGTCAAAAACACATTGTAAAGAACACGTAAGCAGTTCGAAGCACAATAATAACAAAATTAATCGACAACAGTATATACATGAACTATGTGTAACTATGATTGTGTGTACACTGCCGTTTACCTTGTTAAGTAATGATTCATTTATTTCATTTTGGAATAAATACGCGAATCAAACATTACCGAGCACGACAACGTTACAAAGAAATTTACCATCGGTGCGTAAACAGGTTGAAAATAAAATCAAAGCCGAACTTAAAAATAAAAAACTGTGGTTATGTGTGGACGAAACAACTGACAGCGAAAAACAATCTGTACTTAATGTGATGGTGCGTAATATAGAACCACATCAACCAACGTCTTCAATTTTATTAGCATCCAGACGACTAGAACAATGTAATGCCGAAAAAATTTCAGAGGTACTTTGGAAAAATTTAAACTTTCGAAAGACCAAGTATTAATGTTTATGACCGATGGTGCCGCAACCATGTGTTCTGTAGGCCGGTCTCTTAGAAAATATTGTCATAACTTGTTACATATTACTTGTAAACTCCATGCTCTACACCTTGTAGCAGAACAGGTTCGTAGATGTTATCCAGAGGTAGATGCTTTAATATCGAGTACAAAGGCAGTATTCCTGAAATCTCCAAAAATTTCACGAATTGTGTCCCCATACCCCTGAGCCACCACAGCCGATTCTGACACGTTGGGGTACATGGTTACGGGCGGGGTTTTACTATCATGAACATTTTGAAAAAATTAAGGACGTGGTTTTAGATTCGATCCGAAAGAAAGTGCAGCTATCAATACAAGCCAGAAAAAATTTTCAAGATGCCCAGATTAAAATGGATGAGAATTACTTGGGACTAGAAGAAGCAATAACAAAATTAGAAAATTCATCGCTGTCGTTAGAAGAATCACTGCAAATCGTTAAAGATGTTCACGCACAACTGTGTGCTGTAGAAGACGAAAAAAGTGAAAGTGTTCTAATTAAATTTGAAAGTGTTTTAGACAGAAATGCAGATTTTGACAGCTTAACACGTATTTGTGAGGGCACGTCTGCAAATGTGTTAAGTTGCTTAAAAAAGTATTATGCGAATATAACATCACTAGATGTAGAACGCTCGTTTTCCGAATATAAACATATGTTTTTCTCACGGCGAACATGTTTTTCAGAAATAACCTTAGAAACGCACCTGATGTTGAAAATATACAATCGAGTTTCTCCAGTTTGTCAATCCTTGGAAGACGTTTAAAACGGTAAGTGTTTTTTTAAATCCTCTGTCGTGCACACAGTCACTGATTTCATACATTTTCCATTTTATTTATAGGTACATACAACGCTGCTATAATATGTACTATTCTTATTTTTCGTGTGTTTGTGCATATCTATTACTTTACTCGTAATAGCAGAAAACCAAATGTATATTTAATTATTTCTGATAGAATAAATGTTTACTTCTATACTTATATCGGTAACCAGCGTCCCTATTCTATCGCATATTCTAATTATTCATTTTAAGCTAACTATTCTTATGCCTTAAATTTGGTTATAAGAAAAACTTTATGAACTGTAGATCGTCAAGCACACAACTGGTCAATGCCGATGGAGACATTACAATGCTGAAACTGTTCGATGTTTCGAAAAGTACAACAGGAGACGACGATAGCATGTGTTCAAAGAAGAAGATTTTAAATATGATATCTGTTTCGTCAACTAAATTAGAAAAACCAAAATTTACTTTTAGCTGTTCAGATATTTCTGAAGCCGATGATTAATTAACTGATTATGGCAATGTTAGCTTCCATAATTATACCATTAATAATATTCATGTGAGAGTCTAATTCTTTTTTAAAATAAAAGTTTGAAAAAAGCGGACCGCTATAAAATGCGGGCTACATTTTAACAGCCCTAAGTGTTATTTACAGCTTAACGGTTGTCAAACACAGAATTTTATTAAATCTATAATAATATAGTACGGCGCAAAATTATTAACTATATTATACACATTTCAAATGGCAACTGTAGAGAGCAAATGATATTTTCTAACATTAAAAAGAATAAAAACATTATTACAAAATATTTATGCATAGTTCAAGAAAGATTTGTCTGCATTAGCAATGTTAAGTATTGTAGAAAAAAACATTTATAACTAAAATACCCAATTTTAATGAACACGTGATACATCATTTTACACATGTTAAAGAGCGAAAAATTGATCAGTTTAAATTAAAATATGTTTATTAAAACATGCCACTTATTAATCAACAAAACGTTTTACCTTAAATTATATATGAACTCCTACTAAATTTAACCAAGAGCCCCTACTAATTAAATATGGATGATATAGGTGAGTTAGAGACAAAATACCAAAACTCCATTACAGCACATTGATCAAGTGTATACCGCCTCATTCTGAGCAAACGCAACGATCCGAATGTATGAATATTTCTCCCGCTCCGAATAAAAATCCCCTGAACGCTTTTAGCCAATCACAAAACAGTCTGTCGCGCAACCATTTGACAATTAATGTCACAAATTAGTGTCACCACTGTCACCCTATACGGAGTCTCTTAAGCGTTTGAATAGTGATCATGCCGCGTTATACACTAGAAGAGAAAGCCGAAATGATGAAATGGTATCACGCTGATAATTCTTATCAAAGAGTATGTGACTTATTTGCCGGAAGGTATGCCGACTGGCCCATCCCGAACAAAGCTACAATTTGTAGACTTAAAAAGAAAATAGACATTACTGGTTCTGTACAAAATTTAAAACCATTATTCCCAAATCGCAGAGTTCCTAATGATACGTCCATTTTAGTATGCGCTGCAATAGAACTAAATTTAAATTTAACACTTAGCAATATTTCCAATGATTTAGGCATATGCTGCTCTTCCGTTAACCGCATACTAAAATTAAATGGTTTTCGTAATTATAAATATTCCAAACATCATCAATTATTTTACGGCGATGAGTTTAAACGGATGAATTTCCGTTATTATATAATTAATTTCTCATTATGAACAATTTATTTTATTATTTGTAAGAGTAAATTTTTCTTTACATTACTAGAATTTAATTTAGTTTTTATTAGTTCTGAAATTTATTTAGTATACTATGAATAGTTTTGTGACCTTTATTATTAAAATTTAATTTATTAAATCTCTTGATGCCTTATTTGCAATTTTCTTAATCGCTTATTACGCTTACGCATTACGCTTTGTGTGACCATCGTCAGTATAACGTATTGCAATTTACTCATTACCATATCACAGAACTAAACAATTTATAGTCCTTTAATAGTAATTTGGTAATCAGATAATTTTTCTTACGCGGTTCCATAATATGTAAGTATGTATGACATATGACATCGATGTTGACGCGCCTACAGCATTCAGGGGAATTGTATTCAGAGCGGGAGAAATATTCATACATTCGGAACGTTGCGTTTGCTCGGAATGAGGCGGTATACATTCATACGTAGATTATCTCATTTACGTTTATCAATACATAATGGCAAAAATACCATAAGCCAATGGTGATCTGATCATTTTCTAGGACTTTTTACTACTTTAGCAATCTAAATACTATAGTTTATCGTCATGTGCATATGTATTATTATTAAAGACCGACATTCTCGGTCGACTCACAGAGGCGTGGACAACGGTCGACTCACAGAGGCGTAGACAAGCGAGAGTCGGGGGACTCACTTTACCAGCGCTTCGTCTTCTATATATATGTACTACACGAACAGCTATCATAATGTGAAGTTGTTTATAGATGTATTTACGAATACGCGTACATAGGTGCGTAGACTTAATTCAAACGCAAAACATTTTTCTAAATAACGCGCATTTTAATTTCAATAAAACCAACGCAATGGCGCCACTGCTTGCCTACCTAAGAGGCGGTCTTTAATTATTATACTCACAAGGAAATAAAAAATAAAGGGGTATATGAATACTTATTCCAAGCACTACTTGTCTGACTATAGTCGATTGGACTATTTTACTATCATATGATTTGAAACATGATTTCTCCTATTTGTACCGAAGTTTACGTTTCGCTATCGACAAATATCTAGTAAATTCTGATAAATATCTTAAATGGTTTTCATCTTCAACAAAGAAATTAATAAAGAAAAAAAATTAATTCTATAATAAATTTAAAAAAGGCAAGGACAATAATAACTATCTCAAATACAAAGAGTTGAGATTACATGTTAAGCAATCTATTGACAAGGGCTACAAAAAGTTTTTTTCTTCTCGCAACAATCGACGCCTGGAGATGTTCGGACTTTCTGGAACTTTGTTGATTCGCAAACGAAAAAATCAAGTCTACCCCAACGACTCAGTTATAATGGGATTGAATCTGAACTTGAACTTGAAAAAGTGTGTGATATGGTCGCAGATTTTTTTTTGGAACAGTATATGTTAGCCATAATGATATGACCACTAATTTTTCTATACTTAATCTATCTCATTTTAAAAATCATTTTACTCTGAATAATGTAATCATTGACAGCGACATTGTGTTTTCTAAACTTTCCTCTCTGATAGGTAGTTTCAGCCCTGGACCAGACGGTATTCCGGAATATTTCCTCAAAATCTGCAGTTGTACTTTATCTCTTCCTTTATGAATTATTTACCAACTCTCTTTGAAATTAGGATGTTTTCCCGATCAATGGAAATTTGCTCACATTTTTCCAGTTTTTAAGTTTGGTGATAAATCACTTATTAACAATTACTCTTCAATAACGTTACTATCAAATCTTTCAAAAGTTTGTGAGCATATTGTATTAGTTCTATCTATGACACCTTCCGTGAAGTAACTCACGTAACTCAAAATGGTTTCTTGTCTGACCGTAGCACCCAAACGAACTTATTACAATTTTGCTGCTACATTAGTGACGCGCTGAAGCCAGAATTTCAATACCGTTTATATGGATTTTGACCATGTTGATCACAAGTTGTTGCTCCACAAACTTAATCTTTATGGAATTTGTGGTAGCTTAATTTTGTGGATTACCTCTTACCTGTCTCGTAGGACTCAAATAGTTAAATTGTCATCGAAAACATCCAGACCTATATCGGTTATTTCCGGTGTTCCTCAGGGTAACCACCTAGCACCAATTCTCTTTCTGGTTTTTATAACTGATTTATATAAATAATTCACTTGTTCCGACGTCTTGGCCTACACAGATGATTTGAAAATATTTAAATGTGTGGACTCTTGCAATGGCGGTAGAGCGCTTCAGGATGATATTGATTGCTAGCGGCATGGTATATGAGCAACAATATGTCTCTTAACTTATTTTTCAAAGAAAAATAACCCTTATATTTTTAATTACATGTTGCAAGGTACTGCCTTCGAAAGAGTTGACCTAGTTAGAGACTTGGGTGTTATTTTATGGTAATTTGTATATAAATCACATTATAAATAAATCTTTGCAGTTGTGCAGCTTCATTAAACGTGTATGCGGTGACTTCACAACCTCTTGGTATACTCGAGTATGTTTGTGTTGTGCGGTCTCCTTATCATGGGGTTCATATAAATCGGATTGAGCGAATTCTGCGTAAAATGGCTAATTTTACACTCTAAATTAAAAATTGATAAAAACTTATATAATTGCGCTTAGAGATTGCAAATACTGGGTATTGAATCGTTGCAGAATAGAAAGCGTAAATCATTTATTAAGCTTGGATTTCAGCTGTTACGCAATAACACAGACTGTTCGGCCCTTCTTTCTATGTCGCTTTTCCATGTTCCACCGTTTTGTGCTCGCTCGGGTGACACGTTTCATGTTCGTTTCCATCGAACTGAATATGGTAAGTATATCCACCGAGTTTTATTAGAACTAAATATTTTATCTGGAGTCGATTTCCTAATATTTCAAACCACGCCTTTCCGCAATTACTGAAAAATTTGAGGTTTTCTCAAAGTTTTGGATTTTGAGTTCCTCCCTATTTATAATACACATTGGTAACTATCATTTACAAACTTGTGTATGTTTTATTTTGGATTATGAAATTGTACTATTTGGAATTTTTGTCTTGTAATGTACAATAAATAAATAAATAAATAAATAAATATTGCTTGGACACATGAATACAATATAATTTAATTTCTATTTAGTATCTTTTTTCTAAGTTTATAATGGAAGATGTAAGAAATATTAATTTTTACGTAACGATTATTATTTTCTAGTATATTATTCAAAATACAACAAATCAAATTGAACAAACACTGAAACTAATGCGGGACAGTATATTAAACATTGACGTACCAATTTAAGCGACCAAATACAAATCAAATCAACATATAATTTTTCCAGTTTTATCTTATAATAATACATATTTGAATACAGATTAGAATTAATTACGAAACAGTTTCTATAGTTTAGGAGCAATAGATTAAATTGACCTCGAAAGAAATTTTGGTCTAAATTACAATAAATAAACAGAAGACATTTTCATTTATCAATTTGCGTGATCAAACATAAATCAAGTCGACATGCAAATATTTGGATACAATTTTAAATTCAGTTTTATGGTTATCTTTATCCTGTTTCTTTGAAAAAGAGAAAATTAGATAAATTAGTAATGTGGCAAACCATCGAAATTACATATCAATTTCGATGGTGTAATGATACTAATGATATGTTAATAGATTTGAAACTGTCGTATATGCTAGTTTGCAAATTACATGTTGATAGCTTATATTGTGTAAATTATAAATGCATGTGTATTATATATTAAAAAGAATTTACCAGTTCTTTTTAGTTTTGCAGTCGTAATTAAAATATTCTGAATTACTGAAAGGAAAAAACTGAATACAAGATATATTAATTAATTAATATGAACTTTTCCTAGCATGAAGTCTAGTCGCCTTTGTTCTCAATAATATGCTGACATCATTTGTTCACACTATATAGTACGTATGTTGGGCGATAATTAAATTATGCTTATGTTTATGCTTTTTTAGATAACTTCAGATAACTGAAACAATATTAAGTAAATTTTTTTTTGAAAAAATTTAGAATAGAAGATTATATCACGAAAAAATATTCGCTCCAGTCATTAAACATGTCCGAAACATTAAAAAATTGCTTCTATTTGGTAGGATGCCCAGGTGCTTCTGCAACGACCTGCAATCGGCGTGATATCAACTAACTAAATCTGCAGTCATTATTCGAATTTATTTTGCTCCTATCTTCATGTAATGCCGCTTTTATTTAATTTCTTTTATGATGTCCCGAACATAAATTCGCCGATCCAAATTTTCCCAGAGATTATCAATCTGGTTGAGATCAAGTTCTGTAGAGGTGTTTTTAACAAATTGAAACCACTTATATAGCAACCAATCTTTAGTAATTTGTGCCATATGTTTGAGATCATTATTTTGTTACTGCTAGATTTAATTTAGCCGTACTTTGTGACAAATTTTCCTTCAAAATTGTTTAATATCTACCTTTTTTGTACCCTCGAGAACATCTAAATTACCAACACAAAATACAAAAAAACAACCACACAAAACTGCTACAAAATACCTCGACAATATTACGCTTTCACCATTGCCTTTTACTATAGCTTGTAGATTTTTTAATTTTAATGCCTCACCCTGCAAATTTACATCCATTCGAAAGTAACCTTTGCCCAAATTACTTGTGGTGGTTTTTTTAAACTTTGTTGACAGGTGTTAGTAAGCTCGTGATGACGTATTTTGGTTTGCAGTACAATGATACGAGTGCCTCGTGTGTTTTCGGTGCTTACTAAGCAAACGTTACAGTTAGTACACGAGAATACACGAAGCACTCGGATCATTGTACTGCAAACCAAAATACGTCATCACGAGCCGCGCCTGTGTTAGTATCATAATAGAACATTTTTTATTGTGTCAGGATTCACGTTCTTTTTAATAGTAACATATACCTTTGCCGATAATTTCGGTGCACTAACAAAAGGATTCTTGTCAACTTCTCTCATTATAAAACATTCATGCCCTACATTAAGCTTCCTAGGACGACCGAAAGGATATTCTTTGTACAATTGCCTTGTATTCTTATATTCGTTAATAATATATTTCATTCTTATAGAAAACGGTTTCTGTGACAAACAACCGTTTCCTCGCAAAGTTTTGCTTTCATTATATAAATTTATCATTATTTGTCGCTCTTAAATGTTTGGTTTCCGCATTTTTTTGCCAATGCTTGCGTATCACGATGTAAATTGTTACGAATTTCAGTAAAGCTATAGATACTCTATATTGTAGTGCGATTGTTCCTACAAGGCAGGGCATATTACTTCTTTTATTTTAACTGAGCAAATATATTTTCTTGGTACATTTTATAATGCAACTTAGATGTTGATAAATTTTATCTATTTATTTCTACATTATAAGCTAACCTTTACACATTCAGTGCCTTATTTGTTGCTATAAAACAAATCGTTAATATTTTAAATAGGGAGAGTGACATTAATGCAAATTGGTATTTCGTCGTGAGCAAATTATTTTACTGGCTTTATATGTATGATCGATATTTGTGTGTCTGCAAGTACCACCATAGCGATTTTTGCTTGCCACGCATATATTATGCTCGAAACAAGTGTTATCTTCTGAATAACACTGACTACGACGTCATCTATTAAAACATATCCCGACATCAATTTTACTAAAGTTAGTTTTATACTAAGATTACTAAGTGCTTCATTGCAAAGTTTGCCATATGTGTATGTAGGAACTTCCTTTTTCACTAAAATATATTAGGACATTTACCTATAAAATACTCAAGGATGTTTTACTAGTTATTTTGAAAAAATATCTATTATCAATGCAATATATTGAAAGACTTCATAATTTAACAATTGAACTGATGAATATATGTTTATTTATTTCCAAATATATTCAATAAATATCAGTGCCTAGTACAAATTATTAGTTTAATTTATTTTTTTGTTTAATAAACGTGAGATATGAATAGAATGACGATTTATCAAAAACTATAAAGAATGAGGAAAGAATATTATACGCTAATATATTAACAAAGCTTCTCATTTGTATTTAAAATTATTCTTTTGAAGTTTATTAAAAAATATTTTGCTAATTTATTTAACTACTACAATGCAATGCAATATTGGCAGTACAAATTAATCTATATTGAATACTAACGTTATTGTTTATACCTAATCCACACTTCGTCCAGAAATTTTATTATCATGGTTTCAGTATTAAATAGTAAAACATATTTAATATCAGCCGGTCATGGTAAGTACAATGGTTAAAAGTCACAGTAACCAATAACCATTGATTGTCATTATCGATAACTATAAAGCTGGCGTAGTTATTTACTTAAAACAAACACTAAAACTATATTATTCCTTTTTTCCTCGAGAAATATACTACATTCTTTTATAATATTATAGTTTGTTAAAAGATTTGTTTTTAAAAATCGAATATAAAAGACTACCAACACATACAAAACACAATGCAAAAATAACTGTACATATATGAAATTAGTAGTAACTATAAACACAACTAATTCAATTCAATACAAAAAAAAAAACATGGAAATTTGAATCAGCTGACGCACATAAACATATAACGCTTTCTAATCCTAAAATAGTAGTACCCTTTTTTGTAATACTTTCGTGAATAGCGTAGGTTGTTTTTTATCACCAATAAGGGAAAAAAAAGTAAAATCGATGAAATTGAATGAAGAAAAAAAGAGGTTATACCTCGGCGTTGTATGCAGCACGTGACAACGACTGGTAGGCCAGCAAAGTAGTGTAAGCAATCAAGACCGCAACGGTGAGTGTTTGAAGAAAACGTCTTGTTTTGGACTTCATTTTTAACATCACCTCACTGTCATTGCTACACTTATAAGTTTATAAGGAATCCTCATTATCAACAATGATGAAGAAAAGGCGCGAATCTGTTCTTTTACATGTCATAACATAACCTTTAATAGATTTGGAGAATCAACGGTTGACCTCCATCGAATCAAAAGACACAACGCGAAATGTAAACAAACCATGGACAAGCGTTACTTGCTTTATGTGTTATTGACTTCACGTGCGACCGCGTTCTACACGGATCCATGTTGTCGGCAGACTGGTCGAGTTAACGTAGGTCCCCCTTCCGTACCGTACCCACCTCGAGACTCACGGGTGCCTATTTATTTTTCAGGTGGAGGGGGCCCGCATTTTATATAATATTCATATGGGTTTTAAGGGTATTAAAATTAAGGTAAAAGTGCGGCACACCCGCACACTTGTGCTTTCAATTTTGAATTTGTCCCTCTTACGTTAGTGAATAGCCGTCATTGTCTACTACCTGTTGATCAACGTGTGTTTTTGCACAAATATTTGTCGATATAAATTAGGGATAATTGAGCGTCAGATGGCTAAAATTGAAGTACTTTTTATTGTTTATTCTAAAATTCCCAAAAATTGAGGTATTAACAGAACTACAAAAAATGTACAATGTAAAATTAGTATAAACTGAATAAACTATTTCGCAAACCTTAACTTCTTTGACTTTGCAATAAATTAGCATAAAACATTTAATTATACCTATACTAAACATACGTACTATCGAATTCCCCAAAAAAAGTAGTACAGTCGTATTTTAATCGGTTTAAATTAGGTTGCATGAATGTAGATATATATTAAATGTAGGCGTCAAATTTAAATATTCAAATAACGTATAGTGTCACATAACATATAAGTGTCAAAAATGACTTTTGCACGTTACTACGATACTAAGTACATTATCAACGCCACAATACTAAAATGTTTAAAAATTGACTTTACATATAACTTCACTACTGTACCACTTTTTTTTTTAATTTGATAGTACGTTGTTGAAGTTTTTAAGACAATTTTAATCAAAATTTTAATTGTGTGTGAGCATTCTGTATATGACCTTCTTAAAATTTTCATTGCGGCTTTCATAAAAGACCTTAAATGATATTTTTCACAAGGGGGGAGGGAGAGAGGGAGGGATGGAGGGAGGGGGGAGCGGGAGGGGGAGGGGGATGGAGGGGGGGAGAGATTTAGTTTTCCCTATAAGAGATGGCGCTGCATAGTAAATTTTTATTTGCTGTATGATGTTGTCTATCAATTTATATTTTATATGCTTGTCAGTTTATTTAAATAAATTGTTGCAAAACGAAATCACAAATAGTCGCAACTATTTCAACAACTTTAATAAACCATAATATATTTATAAAATTAAATCGATTAGTTGTTATTGGATTCTGCAAGAGCAAGGGGAATTTACAAGTCCTTTCGTTTCCATTGGCATATTGAAACGGGATTCAGTATTCAACAAATAGACTTTGCAAGCAATATCGGTATGACTTTCTAAAACCACCTGGAACTTTCTTGAACTGTTTAGAAATCTCTGAAACTTTTTAGAACTTTGTGGAATCTTCTGGAAGTTCAGAAGTCAGGATTAGAATCTAGAGTATATAAACTATCGGACCGAGTAACGATAATATTAATTATTATTGTTTTTTGGAGATAATATCCAAATATTATTTTCAATCATAATGTCATATAAGAAAAGTGCTTCCACTACTGAAAGAAACAAGACGATCTGAACGAAGTATCTCGTACGATTTGATGAATCATACAGAAAAAGAAGAACTGTTCCACTGAAAGAATAATCACAGGAAAATAACAGCAGGATACCACTCGCAATCCAAATTGTTAGTCATTATCTGTTCCTGAGCAAAAAAAAATTAAATTTCCCAAATTCATAAATTCAAGTCATACAAAACTAAATAAAGTGCTAAAGACCTACGATAAATGTATAAGACAAGGAAAATATGATCCATTGAATGAAGTTTTTGACATAGCTAAAAATGGTGAATGACCAAAAGTATCCATCCATCTAAAAAGACAAAAAATCCTTGGAGTCTATTACAGCAACAGCAACTTCAACTTCCGAAATAGAAACTGAAACAGAATATGAAGATGAAGAGTCTGAAGATTCACAAGAAAAGTCCACAAGTACAAGCGAGTACTACAGCAAGACCAAAACGGCAACCAAATTAGTAACATCTTCAAAATTATCAACCAACAAAGCAGCAACCATTTGTCAATAGTTATTTCAAGATGGGATCGACATTCGAACCCCTTCATAATCTGGTATATACAGATCTACTATTAAACGAGCTGTTGAACTTAAAGAAGAAGGAAAAACGACTACATTTAGAAAGATGGTCACTCCATTTTAATGGTAAACGTATTAGTCAACAAGAATATCAAGTATTAGTGTTGAAGAATGAACAAAAAGAAGTTAAGTTACAAGCACTGGATTTATCAGATGTAAAAGTAGAGACTGTTGTGAGAGGTATAACAGCCGTTCTCGATTAATACAATTTATGGAAGAGTATAATGATGATTATAACGGATACTACGAATGTGAACACTGGAAGAAGTATTGGGATTGTCACTCAGTTACAAAGACTTTTTTCTCAAAACAGAGATATTCGCCTATTAATGGATGAAGTACTTGGAGGAAACAACACGTCGCCCAATATCTAATATATATTTATCCCGGCAGAACTACGAACAGCTCAGGATAAATTTCAAGAATGGTAAACAAGTGATAACTGAAGCAACAGGATGGCGTGATATGAATTTTCCCTTTTTTTTAATTAACTCGAGTTTTCCGCTTTTTTTGAAAAATTAGGAGCATTTCCTGAAGTGAAGTTTCAGAAAATACTCAAGTAATGCAAGATGAGTTCTCGAGCAATACTAGCTCTTTTGGTATTTATTCGTCTACTAGAGAGAAGAGACTCACTACTCGGACATTTGTAGATTCATCTCTCATACATAGGCGGACCAGACCATTGGTTTACTGACAAAAATGTACAAAGCAGATGGTTATTAGAAGCTATGTAGGGGCTTGCAGATCCACAAAAAGCGTTAAACACAGGGACAAAGTTTTGGAAGGAATCAGGAACCATCAGCACTGGAAATATCCAGATTTAGTTTGTCTAACAAAACATAAAAATATTATGCTTTAAGTAAACTAAATACTCCGTATTTTTTTTCGTTTTATACAGTAGCTTGTACTACATGTACAATTGATATTTAATTTTGTAATTTTATATTTATTTGTTGTGTTATAAGAATAGACTATTAAATGGTTAAAAACTGCATAAGTGCTCATAAGTGGAACACGACATCAAAAAAGCCATAACACACTCAATAAGAAGTTGCTACGACATATAATGAGGGAACCAAATGATAGATGCATATTCCAATTTTAGAATAAGAGAGAAGTATAAAGACTTCAAAGGTGCAATATCATTGAAATAACTAAAAGTTCTCTAATAGTTCTCTAATAAATCCCAACATTCTTGAAGAAGACGAATAAATTTTCTAAACATAATTACTAAAGAATAATGCTGAATCAAATGACTCCAAAATTCTTAATCTCTCACTCATGCTGACGCGTCAAAAATCATGAATTGAATAAGAGGACCTGAATGGATGATTTTTTCTAGTGAAGTTCATAACATAACGTTTGTTAACATTTAAAACAAACTATTATTAAAACATTCCATTTAGACCAGTTGGCCAACAGATTCAAATTATGTTTTAGTAGGTATGTCTACGTCGCGATGACCAAATCTCTATCTCTTCTCTATATACATAAGACGCATTGTTCGTATGTGTCCATTATAAACTAAAAACTGTTGGACCGATTTAGGCGCGTTTTTTTTTGAAAAATGATCCGCGCTGTTCGGAAAAGCTTTAAAGCTATTAAAATTCTCGATCTGACCGATAGAAAGAAAGTTAGCCTAATAATATAATATCAATAGTAGTGGTACTAATATTTAAATCTAGACGGCGCCACGAGATAGTACTTAAATATTGTCACAATGACATTAATTAATGGCATCACCTAATCGACTAGATAATGATATATTTCATACTGAATTACAACGCGAGAAACTTCGACATCAATGAATTAAATATATGTATTTGTACAATCAAATATTCAAATATTACTTCAAGAACAAAAACAATGTCTATGATGCGATAATGCGAGTAGCAAATGATAAGAGTAGTGGAATGTATTTCTTGGACGCGCCAGGTGGGACTGGAAAATCATTTTTTATTTTAATGGTACCAGCATTCGTGCACAAAATAATGTCGCATTGGCAATCGCATCATCTGGAATTGCGCTAACTCTTTTGGATGGTTAACATTCAGCACTTAAATTGCAAGGTAGATAATTATTTCTATATACATATATATATATATATATATATATATATATATATTATAATATATATATATATATATATATATATATATATATATATATATATATATAGATAATAATTTCTTGACCTTAATATGTTATGGTAGATTCAATTAGTTGGCGATTTAAGGTCTGGTTTTACTTCAATATGTATATATTTAAAACAATCTTACATGTTTCGGCATATGATGCCTTTTTCAAAGAAATTTCTTATATTTCTTCTATATAGTTATTTCGGATATCGTGAATAAGAGACTGAATAATACTCCCACTACCATGAGTTGGTTAGGGGTGGGTTGCCCCCACCACTCTGGTGGCAGTGGCGGCACAAGAACCGGTGAAAATCCTCTCATAACCGTTTTTTAATCCGAATCCGCTTGGTAAGTACACACCACATCCACTTTTATAAAGTCATATATAATTTGCTTCCAATAGATATACCACATCAGTAGACTCGGTTAACCGACACGGGGACCGCCACCGCCAATTAGCTCATTAGTGGATTTAATAATTAAAAGGTTAATCCGCGGGATTCGTGGTTTTATTCGCGGATTCCGCGTGATTCGCGGTTTTATTCGCGGTATTCGCGGTACCCGCTGATTTCGAGTGATTCGCGGTTTTATTCGCGGTATTATTCGTGGATTTAGCGGATTAAGTCGCGGTATTCGCGGTTCGATTCGCGGATTTCGCGGTTTAAGTCGCGGAATTAGTGCAATTAAACGCAAATTCGCGGTTTCATTAGCGGTATTCGCGGTTTTATTCGTGGATTTCACCGTTTCATTAGCGGTATTCGCGGTTTTATTCGCGGAAGGCGCGGTTTAAGTCGCGGAATTAGTGTAATTAAATGTAAACTCGCGGTTTTATTCGCGGCAATCGCGGTATAAGTCGCGGAATTAGTGTAATTAAATGCAAATTCGCGGTTTCATTCGCGGAATTCGCTGTTCAATTCGCGGAATCCGAGGGCAACCCGCGACATAATCGAGTAATTCGCGGGGTTCGCGGTTTACTTAGCCGGTAATCCGCGTATAAATCGCTAAATTCGCTGCTAATTAAACCACGAACCTCGCAGAATTCGCGACCAATAGACAAAATCCGCGTAATCCGCGGGATAATTCGCGATATAATTCGCAGAATGCGCGGGGCAATTCGCAGAAAATTAGCAAAATTCGCGGAATTCGCGGGGTAGTTCGCGATATTATTCGCGAAATTTGCGAGTAATTAACTAACATCGCGGGGTAAATCGCGGTATTATTCGTTAAATTCGCGGTTAATTCACTAATTTCGCGGTATTATTCGCTCTATTCGCGGTTAATTTACATATAATTACAACGAATTACACCGTTTAATACGCAATATTTTTGAACGATAAAATCACATGCGGTTTCAAAAGCGAGCTAGCGAACACTGAAGTTATATTAGAATTACTTGCATACAAAATACAGTGGGGGTAAATATATCGAAACAGGTCTGTACATGTCTTAGCAGATATCGACCCGTAGTTTTGTGTGTGTAACACGACCTACTTTAAAATAAAACATCATTTATACAACATATATTTTTTACATACATAGATATTTTTATTAATCTCCCAATTTCATTACTTCGAAATCAAAATGTAAAGTACTATAATGTCAATACAATATTTCTAACATATACAGAGCATTTAAGGATTACAGTGCTGGTAAATATATCAAAACAGGTCTATACATGTCTCAACAGATATCGACCCGTAGTTTTGTGTGTAACATGATCTACTCATTATTCCACATAGAAATATTATTTTAAAAGTTCTCCGCATTACAGGAGATCAATAGAGGAGGAGTATATATATATATATATATATATATATATATATATATAAGTAATATTCCTACTTTAAAATGTATAGAGTGGTTTTAGTGTTTATTTCGATCTGTGTAGTATAATGTGTTTGAGATTAGATCCGATGGAAAAATATAAACAATTTCTACAAATAATAGGAGAAGATTTACCGAACGAAATTCGCGAGTGGTTATTCTCATCTCAGTTAACAATTAGAGATTGTGAATTTATAGCGGCATTCAGTTATCAGAATAGGCGGTACTTTTACATCGATGACGTAATAGACGTGTTAGAATATTGCAATCCTAATGTGGATCATGAGAAACAAACAGCAATTTACGAAGAATATTATTTCTTGCTCGAACCAGAAGCTGATTTCCTAGAAAATAAATATGTTTCCGATATAGAGACTTCGCGAGTGTTAAGTTTACGTGGACAATATCCGAAGACACTTATAGTTCAGTATCCTATACATAGATACCCCGAATTCGATTATAATAAAGCGCGATGGAGGGGGTTATGTTGTATACGGCTATGAAAAATAATTTCCAACCTCAGTCCTATTTTCGCATTCGTCTTAAATGTAGGATAATAAAGAGTGTACATCGATGCAGATAAATTATAAAATGGCAAATCGAGAAGATAAAGTTGCTACCTACGCGATCTAAAATAGTAGCGTACGCTAACAACAAGGCTGACGCTTGATGTTCAGCGAATACCTCTCTCTCTCGGACTGACCCACCTGAAGGTGGACGCTCCACAGAAATGCCCCTACCGACTAGCTCGTATGAAGGAGAGCGTGTGGGATCAAAGATCGCTCGTTGGTAAAAGAAAAGGCGCCACCGCATAAAGTCCACGGCAGGCGCACCCCGTATACACGGCTGCGGGTGGAACTAGATGGCCTCAGTCGCAAAAGAGAGAAGTATTCCCCCACTCCTTGTTGCTGCCAAAACGTGAAACTGTGATCTCTTTAACACTCGCAAGGAAAGAAATCAAACACAATAATACAAACAACAAATATCTTTAATAAACTAACAAAGCATCAAAACAAACGTTTTCTCAGGTTTATAAACAAATTACAAAAGAAAGCAACCGGGAATCTAACATCAATATCAGAATCAAAATTCCAAAAGGTGTACGTATCTACAACTTGGTAAAGATGGCTAAGTATAAAATTAGCAAAATGTATACAAAAAAAAAAGGTTAAGCCAACTAAAAATTAAATTACGAACGAGGTTAAGCCTCTCTAAATGTAGTGACAAAATAAGTTGAAAGAATATAAAGTGACTGGAACAAAATTAAATGTCCACAAAATATTTAGACACCGGGTATATAAACTTA
Source organism: Melolontha melolontha (assembly GCA_935421215.2). Taxonomy (NCBI): domain Eukaryota; kingdom Metazoa; phylum Arthropoda; class Insecta; order Coleoptera; family Scarabaeidae; genus Melolontha; species Melolontha melolontha. The sequence goes on from OW285239.1 coordinate 65,736,158, forward strand.
CAGTATAAATAAGGTAATATATAAAATATCTATCAGAGATAACGCTATATGAATCTGACAAAAGCAAATGTGCTCGAAAGTAAAACAAGCACAGCAAACAAGCAAAAACTAAATGTGATAGCAACACCCTGTATAACAGGTTAAAATTAAATACAAGAAACTATACGTCAAATTACAAAGAATAGGTAATTCGAGAGAACGGTAGTGAGAATTCTTACTGTAGTTCTGTACAAAACGTTTACAAAAATATAAGGTAATCACTGATTTAAAATTCGACGTGCTCACAAATTAAACGGTAGCTCCACTCATGGTACGAGCCTCAAGATTATATTATTGCCAAATGAAATGGTTGCAAGATTCATAAACTACTAAAGATAATGAAAAGTAAATGAGTTTAATCTAATTATATTTTACCTTACTAAATTCATTTAGGGGGTGAAGCCCTTAATTTGATTAAACAAGTGATAGGATCACAACTAAAATATAGTAGAGAAAGGAGAAGCCCCTCTCTGTAGTTTATTAGAAATAATAAAACCAAAATTTACAATATCACCCTAATGATGATTAAAAAAAAGTTAGATTTTAATTAGTCTCCAAACAAAAGATGTCTCCTTAAAGACACCGAAATATTCTAAAGCACACTTAGCTGGCACCAAGATTTCGATGAATCGTTTCCCCGGAGTCTGTCTTCCTGGTTAGTTCATCAATTAAACGGAATGTAAGGATTTAAACCACCATTCAGGAAACTTGGTCCCAAGATGGCCTTCGATCACCACGTGGGAATATTTCTTGTCAGAATAAGTACAAAATGGTCAATCATGCCATTCCGACTGAATATACACAAATTCCAGAATTATACCAAAATTAACCAGATAACCAGATAACCAAATAACCCGATAAAATCCGCCAAACAAGCTCCTTCGAATACAAGAGTCACGTTATCGTGGCGATGTCTAAGGAAGAAGTAATTGCAGAAAGCCGCGTGTTTCACACAATGGCCGACATACGTCATCATGAAAATTCGGAAATATTAATGAAAGAAAACAAAACTCAAAATCTCCCAACGATTAAAGTATGCCTAAAGAGTTCGAACGAGCCTACTTTGTTAATAATTAATTTTCAGAAAACGGTAAATATCAAAATCAAAGATAATTAAACATTCAAAGCAGAATTCTGTAACTGAAGGAAAACAAAATTCCGAACAGAGGGCGCTCTAACGAAAGAATTAACAATTAATAAACTGAAACGGTAATTCAAAACTAACGACACTGCGTCAAGACGATCTTACAATACAAACGGCGAATTTCCACATAGCAAAATTAGGAAACGGAGTTACATGACTCGAGAAAAACGGAAAACACTGCCAGAATGATTTACGCTGCAAAAGAATGTTTAAAGAAGTGTACTGCGTCAAATATAGCAACTTCAACAATATCGGAACCAACTAGATGGCGTCCGCAAAATAAAGAACCAAAATTATATAACGGAAAATATAGGGTCGGTCAAAATAATCGAACTCGAAATTAGAATTAGGAAGAATTTAACTTTTGAAAAGCTTAAACGACATGATAATTAATAAACTAAAAATATAAAATAGAGTAATTTGTAACAATAGAAAAATAAGCGGATCACGATGACTTGAAGAGCCTAGAATAAGAGTAAAAGGAATAAGAATTTACCAGCATAACGCCGAGTGATTTTCTATACGTAACAACTCCCCCCTGACAAAACAGAAATTTACTTGAAAATTTCTCCTAAAAGCTAAGGATAGGGTAAGATGAAACACAATAAAAAAAACTACGTAAGCCGAAGCAACGGCAACTGAACGAACAGCACGGAAATGCGGTAGAAATGAGATAGGCAAAAATGTGCAACAATCAATTCGTCGGAAACTAGTAAAAGCAAAAAGAAATGTACTGAGAAATACGCTAATAGACGGAGTAAAACAAAATACGGAGACCTAAAATCATCAAAGCTATCAACCAAAAATCTGATAGAACAAACTAAAAATATGATCGGTAAAACTAAAACCAATATAAACCAGGTAATACTAACAGAAGCATACCAAAAAAAATAACACCTAAAATAATATATTACACGATAAACTATCCAACAATAGATAGAAGCAAAACTAAACGCAGAAGACGAAATTGTCATATCGTCAAGCAAAACTATCTTAAACTAGATAGGAGAAAAGTAAAACGCAGACGGCGAAATTGACATAACGTCAGGCAAAACTATCTTAAACTAGATAGGAACAATGTAATACGCAGGAAGCGAATTTGACTTAACGTCAAACTATCTATCTAAAACAAGATAGAAGAAAAGCAAAACGCAGAAGACGATAATGACACCAGGTCAAGCAAAACTATCGACGCTCAGATTGATTGACGGTAGAAACTCATTAGCACCACAATAACCATACCAACTCACAATGTCAACAGTTAGCTCGGCCTAAACCACCACAGAGGCCCTTCGACATTCGGTCGGTACGAGGATTACAAATAACGAAAACTAAAAAAAACAAACAAACAGTACTGAACGGTCGTCACCCCAGCATCAGAATGTGCAACAGCCGATATCATGCCGAGTGTTCAAGCGCCACGAAGAAAACAAGAAAGGGGAAGAAAAAGCTGCATAAAGCACCGAAAAAAGCACAGACTAGGAGGGGATCATTACTCCTAGCGGCGAAAGAAGATAGAAAGCTGCGCTATGAACACAAGTCACGAAAATCGTCGCGTCACAACCAAAACTAGGGAACAACTACCGACAGCTCAAAAGAGACTAAGTACCGTGAAGCAGTAGCAGCTCAAAAAAAAAAAAAATAGGATTAACTAAAAAGGTATATTACTAACGTTAAGGGATGCAATTGGATAAGGGAAAAAGAGGTAAGAATCTAAAAGGTAGGAAATGAGTAACTGTGACACTGTGTACTTACGAGTTCCAACAATCTAACAATCGTTACGCCATACGATAGAGACAACAACAAAAAAAACTTAATCTGGCCAAACAAAATAAGAGGATACGATATAACAAAAGTTTAAAGTGCAACGGCGGCCTACCACCACACTAATACGGTTGAGGACCAAAACACTAAAAATCAAAACAAACAGAGACACGTCCATGATCGAAAAAGAAAAAGTCGCGATTACAAAACGAGGGGTGTCGATCTCAGCCCTATTAGAAGCATACGGAAATGGACGACGGAATTTTTTTTGACGTCCACCCCGCTTCTTTACACGAAAGTGTCGACAAAATCGGAAATAAAAATGGATCACATCAGAGATGTATTCCAAAGTCCAACATAAAAATATTCTTTTAGAATCAAACACAAAGGTCATTAAGAAAACGGTACACAGCAATATGCAAGTAAAATAACAACCCATATGCCAAATATAAAACTAAAGTGAAAGAACTCTATAAGAATAATATATTAACAGTCAAAATCGGTATCCAAGTTAACAAACTGTTAACGTCAAAATCGGTAATCAAAAATTGGAATCTACAAAATCCAATAGACAAAATCAAACGTCCAGTACGTATATGAGTTCACAAAACCCTCACAAGAGGAAAACCTACACGGTACGATAAAACTCTATACGACAAGAACAATACAAAATGGTAAGATCTGTGTGTAAGTGTGATCTCCAAATCCTCTAAATAGAGATGCAATAACAGCAAACAGAACAACACTATCAACAGTTCTAAACCTTATAACGTCCAAACTCCATAATATAAACGTTAACTAACTACATGAAAGTTAACAGAGTCAACACGATAACAAAAGTTATCCTAGAATGTAAAAGACATAATCTTAAACGTAAATTGTCAGAATCAAGAATCGATAAATGTATCAGCAAACATACGCAGTCCGATCTAAATTCGGAATAACAAACTTATCTCAAAATAAGTACTACAAAACCTAGCACAAACAGCTAGAACCAAAATATACCAAAATAAAAGGATCTGCGAAACGTAAACTTGTCAACACGGAAAATCGATCTAGAATAGACAAATGAAAATCACAATAATATAAATAAGACAAAATCGGTATACTGTACGACAAAATATTGAGACCCAACTTAAACCTGAAGAAAACGAAATGTTACAGGTGGAATGAACAACAATGCAGGACTCCTTTTAGGTCGCCTTTTACGCCAGGGCGGATTACACCCGACTGAGTATTCTCCAAGCCCCCAGACAGGCCAAAAACGTATTCATGATAGAATGAACGAATAAACAAGGACTCCTTTTTGGTCGCCTTTTACGCCAGGGCGGATTACACCCGACTGAGTATTCTCCAAGCCCCCAGACAGGCCGGAAACGTATTCATGATAGAATGAACGAATAAACAAGGACTCCTTTTTGGTCGCCTTTTACGCCAGGGCGGATTACACCCGACTGAGTATTCGTCTAGCCCCCAGTCAGACCAAAACGAAACGTATAAACATAAACTAGTCGTCACTCGGTTGCGCTTTCAAATGTGCGCTATTCCAAGTTCCAGGCAGAAGTTCGCCTTCACAGGTTTTGAGTTCGTAAAAATCGGAAGACAGTCGACGATTAATTCGATAAGGACAAACGAAGTTCCTACGCCAGACTATCTGATTCGGAATGAATTCTACCACACGATGTCTCAAATCACATCGAGATTTAGATTTCAGCTGGGAATCAACGACAGCAATACGAGGTACTTCCAAAGTCTGATTACTACAAGAGGGTTCTACCAAACGACTAATAGGTTTCTGTTGTTCAGGTTTCGATCTTAAACAAGTGCGACAGCGATTAATATATCGGATGACATCAGCTGACATTTTAGGCCAATAATATGTCTCAGAAATGCGTCTTAAAGTTGTCGAGATATTCAAGTGTCCACCAGTAGATGGTTTATGATATGCCTTTAATAAATCGGAACGACGATCTTTAGGGACTAACTCCCTCCAAGAATCGCTTACGGTACCAACTCTACCACGCCAAGGGCGTACAAACTTAAAAAGTTTACCATAAAAAATCTGGAATGCTGAATATCTTTCTGGAGATTCCCTAACATGATGTAACAGACGATTATACCACTTATCAGAAGTATTAGACATGGCCTTCATTGAACAAAGTTGAGCTTGAGTGTGAATCGGCTCACGGAAAACACTTTCACGATGAAAAACGGAATTGGGAAACGGACACGATCTCATTGACGTTTCCTTCTGTCGTTTCCTAGAAGGACGACATCGAGGACAGGAATTTGCGATATGACCAAGAGCACCACATCTATAACAGAAACGAGATTTACGAGGATTTGGACAATCTCTCACCAGGTGACCTGGAACATTACAATTCCAACATTTAGGACCAATGTTGGACGAAGGCACAGATACTGCTGCTACAGCACAAGAAGTCGAAGAGTACGTGTATGCCATATCAGGCTCATGCAAAGAAGATTTATTACGAGGTGGAGGTGCATAAGCTTCAATAGAAATTTTGCAAGCTTCCAATTTCCTGCATAATTCCAGCAACTGATCAACAGACTTGATCTCTGTAAGACCTAGTTGACTTTGATAGAATGGTGCAATGTTTTGCGTCAAAACGTCTAACTTAAGCCCTTCGGCAACCGGTACAGTCAAACGCCCAAACATACCATTCATAACAGCAACATACATTCCAATCGTCTCAGCAGGCCCTCGAGTACGCCTCTTAATTTCTTGGAAAAGCTTATCATTATAATTAGGAGGTTGGAATTGCAAACGAAGCTCTCGCACAAAATCTAACCAAGTCGATACTTTGTGACGCGTGGACCGCCACCAAATTAAAGCTTTACCTGAAAATAATTCTGTCGCGGATCTGATTAACTGCTCCTTCGAAATATTGTTCGCAATACATTTATCTTCAATCGCTTCAAGAAAAGCACTCAAAGACTGACAAGAATTTTCGCCATCGAATTTCGAAAAACTCCACCGGGACACAGGAATGACCTTAAAGGCAGAAGATGAAGCAGAAACAGCAGTCGAGCTCACCGCTTGAGTTGCAGTAGCACGAACAGGTGAAAGCATAGGTTCTCCTACTGATTCTTCAGAATCAGACAACTCACTGCCAGATTCAGGTGGACCATGAGCAACACTGGTCGACGCAAACACGAAGGACATGTCTGCAGGAACAGTACCAGCTAACACAGACTTTCTAGCTTTACGAGCCTTTGACTTTAACGACGCCTGCAGAGAAACCAATTCGACCAACATTCTTGCCACTTCCTCCTCACTTTCAGGAGTTACAGGTTTCGCTCGCCTAAGACGAGAGAAGGCATGGATAATTTTAGTGTTGACTTTTCGATATCTCAAACTGGTCTCGATTTCAGAAAACTGTTCCAGAAGAGCCCTAATTTCAGCAATTTGCCCCTTAACCTCACAGGTATTTTCTTCGATGGTGAAGGGATTAGCAGGTTTCGAAATTTCAATACCACCCGACTCTAATTGAATCAAACTACGAAGTGTGGTACGCATAGCCTTAACCGGTACATTAACACCAGCTCCACGAACCCTCAGTTCGTAAACCAACTCGTCTCTCTCCAACCTGTTAATTTCGAGCTTACCTTCCATATTGTCAATCAAAATACCAAAATACAAGCACGAAAACCTGACCAAAAATTACGACAAAATATCAAACTTCAACGAATCCAAAAGATTCCCAACGACACCAAACAAGTTTGATTTCCCCCCACGAGTGTGAGAGAACACAGTCCCAAAAATCAAAAAAAACACGCCCCACGTTGGGCGCCAATTTACTTGCTACCTACGCGATCTAAAATAGTAGCGCACGCTAACAACAAGGCTGACGCTTGATGTTCAGCGAATACCTCTCTCTCTCGGACTGACCCACCTGAAGGTGGACGCTCCACAGAAATGCCCCTACCGACTAGCTCGTATGAAGGAGAGCGTGTGGGATCAAAGATCGCTCGTTGGTAAAAGAAAAGGCGCCACCGCATAAAGTCCACGGCAGGCTCACCCCGTATACACGGCTGCGGGTGGAACTAGATGGCCTCAGTCGCAAAAGAGAGAAGTATTCCCCCACTCCTTGTTGCTGCCAAAACGTGAAACTGTGATCTCTTTAACACTCGCAAGGAAAGAAATCAAACACAATAATCCAAACAACAAATATCTTTAATAAACTAACAAAGCATCAAAACAAACGTTTTCTCAGGTTTATAAACAAATTACAAAAGAAAGCAACCGGGAATCTAACATCAATATCAGAATAAATCAAAATTCCAAAAGGTGTACGTATCTACAACTTGGTAAAGATGGCTAAGTATAAAATTAGCAAAATGTATACAAAAAAAAAAGGTTAAGCCAACTAAAAATTAAATTACGAACGAGGTTAAGCCTCTCTAAATGTAGTGACAAAATAAGTTGAAAGAATATAAAGTGACTGGAACAAAATTAAATGTCCACAAAATATTTAGACACCGGGTATATAAACTTACAGTATAAATAAGGTAATATATAAAATATCTATCAGAGATAACGCTATATGAATCTGACAAAAGCAAATGTGCTCGAAAGTAAAACAAGCACAGCAAACAAGCAAAAACTAAATGTGATAGCAACACCCTGTATAACAGGTTAAAATTAAATACAAGAAACTATACGTCAAATTACAAAGAATAGGTAATTCGAGAGAACGGTAGTGAGAATTCTTACTGTAGATCTGTACAAAACGTTTACAAAATTTAAGGTAATCACTGATTTAAAATTCGACGTGCTCACAAATTAAACGGTAGCTCCACTCATGGTACGAGCCTCAAGATTATATTATTGCCAAATGAAATGGTTGCAAGATTCATAAACTACTAAAGATAATGAAAAGTAAATGAGTTTAATCTAATTATATTTTACCTTACTAAATTCATTTAGGGGGTGAAGCCCTTAATTTGATTAAACAAGTGATAGGATCACAACTAAAATATAGTAGAGAAAGGAGAAGCCCCTCTCTGTAGTTTATTAGAAATAATAAAACCAAAATTTACAATATCACCCTAATGATGATTAAAAAAAAGTTAGATTTTAATTAGTCTCCAAACAAAAGATGTCTCCTTAAAGACACCGAAATATTCTAAAGCACACTTAGCTGGCACCAAGATTTCGATGAAACGTTTCCCCGGAGTCTGTCTTCCTGGTTAGTTCATCAATTAAACGGAATGTAAGGATTTAAACCACCATTCAGGAAACTTGGTCCCAAGATGGCCTTCGATCACCACGTGGAAATATTTCTTGTCAGAATAAGTACAAAATGGTCAATCATGCCATTCCGACTGAATATACACAAATTCCAGAATTATACCAAAATTAACCAGATAACCAGATAAGCAAATAACCCGATAAAATCCGCCAAACAAGCTCCTTCGAATACAAGAGTCACGATATCGTGGCGATGTCTAAGGAAGAAGTAATTGCAGAAAGCCGCGTGTTTCACACAATGGCCGACATACGTCATCATGAAAATTCGGAAATATTAATGAAAGAAAACAAAACTCAAAATCTCCCAACGATTAAAGTATGCCTAAAGAGTTCGAACGAGCCGAGCCTACTTTGTTAATAATTAATTTTCAGAAAACGGTAAATATCAAAATCAAAGATAATTAAACATTCAAAGCAGAATTCTGAAACTGAAGGAAAACAAAATTCCGAACAGAGGGCGCTCTAACGAAAGAATTAACAATTAATAAACTGAAACGGTAATTCAAAACTAACGACACTGCGTCAAGACGATCTTACAATACAAACGGCGAATTTCCACATAGCAAAATTAGGAAACGGAGTTACATGACTCGAGAAAAACGGAAAACACTGCCAGAATGATTTACGCTGCAAAAGAATGTTTAAAGAAGTGTACTGCGTCAAATATAGCAACTTCAACAATATCGGAACCAACTAGATGGCGTCCGCAAAATAAAGAACCAAAATTATATAACGGAAAGTATAGGGTCGGTCAAAATAATCGAACCCGAAATTAGAATTAGGAAGAATTTAACTTTTGAAAAGCTTAAACGACATGATAATTAATAAACTAAAAATATAAAATAGAGTAATTTGTAACAATAGAAAAATAAGCGGATCACGATGACTTGAAGAGCCTAGAATAAGAGTAAAAGGAATAAGAATTTACCAGCATAACGCCGAGTGATTTTCTATACGTAACAAAGTGTATCAAGTTATACGACAATTAGAAGAAAATTTTGGTATGTTAGATGAAATATCTAAATCGGCAATCCAACATATACCGCTTCATATTCTTCAAACAAAGGTGAAGGCAGAATCCCTAAGACGAAACTGGCATAAGATTCCTATAGAGAAAAGAGCTGTTCTAAAGGATTATTTACCATGTGATAATCATTACAATCAACCGAACCAGGGCGATCATATAGACGGATTTTCACCAGCAAAAATAAATTGTTTGTTTTTGTTTATTAATATATTAAATGTATATAGCTATGTAAATTTGAAATAAAAAAAGATATCACATCATTTATGTTTTATTTATAAGGTATAATATAAAAATAATGTTAATAAAATCATAATACATTTTTATTGTCTATCCATGAATTGTGTGAGTTGTTCAATCCCAACCACTTCACGTATACTTTATTACGCTTACGTCGCAATATCCTTTCGACAAGGTAAACATGCCTATGTTTAGTCTTCTGTAATTCTAGCTCGTAGAAGCTGCCTAGTATTGGTCGACCGGACATATCCTCAAGTACATATTGCTGTGAACTGTGCCTTTGCTTATGAATGCAGTTCACAACAAATGTCCGGATAAACTCAGTCGTCTAATCTTCTAGCTGGAATCTTCGTACCTCAGGTCTTGCTCTCGAACAAGCAAGAATGCGTAAAGAAAAATACAAAAATAGCATTAATAAAAGTTCTGTTTTCCTTAATATTTATTAAAAAAAAAAAAATCCCTTTACCGAATATAAAGAGAGCTAAAGCCAGAATAACTAAAGCCAGGAGGAAACAGTCTGAGTGATAATTACACGCACACAGAGAAAAACCCCCTGTGACTCGCGAGCAAACATAAAAGCTAATAAATAATTAAGAAAATTGTCAAATTCGACCTCTAAATTATAACCCCTAAATTCAAATGTCAACAGAAACCAAACTATTGACTACGCATGTCAAAATTAAGATCATGGGCAACATAACATGATAGAAAAAATATATATATTCCCTCCAAAACCAACCTGACTACAAAACGATCTCGAACATCTTGACATAACAAAAAAAACTCCCTCACAAAAACATGACAATTTTCTTGAATATTCATATACTACTTTACTATCAAAATTATGAAAATTATAATCTATAAATACAATCATCAACAAATTATCGTACTAGCAATTATATAAAAGAAATGTATCCTGTACTTACATCGATATAAACACATTTACACAAAAACTAGAGATACCAATACCTAATTATAAAAGAAACAACGAGATCACAAATCCTCGTAAAAATCGTAAATGAATTTAAATGCACAAATAAAAGCACTACAAATCAAATAACCCGACTTTAATCAAATACGTCAGGACAAAAAATGAAGTTTTTTATCCATCCACATGCTTTACTATCTCTGGTATCTCTGTCGAAAATACCCCTGGAAAATCTCGTACATCGGGCACATATAGTACATAATTCTACCGAGTCCACACATTTTCAGTCTAAAATAAAATTGTACAGTCCCGATCGTAATAATAAATTCAAACATTATAAACATTTAAATATACACAAATAAATAAAAATACATTTTAATTACATGACAAAAACAATATAATGTTCAATATAAATCTTCGTTTCTTCGGGGAAAAATCCATTACAATATGTTGAAGGATTTGTAATATTCGCTTTAACTATTTTAAATAATTCTGTTGACCAATTAGGCGTGTATCCTTTAGGAAATGCTCCTTTATATTTACTTACACGAACAACGTCACCTACATGAAATTCCGAAGTCCACTAATTTTTATATTATTATAAACACTTTTTAGCAAGCGTTTTTCAATTTTCTTGGTAACATCACACGGTCGCATTTTAATCTTGCTATGTTTAGTATGGTTATACTTTTCAGTAACTGTCCGTAATATATCTAACCATTTGTATTTACCTCGCATACTGAATTCCCTATACAATTTTTCCTTGATCGATCGAATTACACGCTCAGCAATAGATGCTTTCATTGTGCTATATGTGGAATAATGATTTATAGAATATTTTTTTATTAGATTTTGGAATTTAATGTTATAAAACTCTTTTCCAGCATCGGTCTGTAAATTTTTAGGCTGTCGTGGTCCTTTAAGGATTATTTTCATTGCGTTTCTCACATCTTGACCAGTCTTAGTTTTAACAGGCTGCGTCCAAAGATATTTCGAGAAGCAGTCTATAACCGTAAGTATATATTTATAGCCGTTATTCTCTCTAGCGTATGGGAGAAATTCCATTAGATCTGCGTGCCACAAGTCATCGAACCCCTTAATAATAACATGTCGTCTGTTAAACATTCTACGAGCAGGTTTATGTTGTTCGTTCACAACGTCACGTTTAATTTCACTCATTTCTCTATTCAAATATTTAATATCGATATAGTTTAGATGTTTCCAGCTGAACTTTATCTTCGTAAATGAAGTCTCAGCTCGACAGCTCGTATAGAATTACTAACGTTTAAATGTTTTAATGTGTCAACGTAGGTCCGAATTTTTTAGAGATCTACAGCACGACCTAGTGGTAATGTTTTCTTTTTTAAAATTTCCAAAAGTTCTGTAAACTTTTTGTCTACATAGCTTTTATTCACGCATGTTGATATGCTTTTTCTAATATGCTCATCTACTGCTGTTAACTTTTTATCTACATAGCTTTTGTCTATACATGAGGATATACTCTTTCTAATAAGCTCATCAACCACTGTAAACTTTTTATCTACATGAGTTTTGTTCGCACATACAGATATACTCTTTCTAATATTATCATCAACCGCTGTAAACTTTTTATCTACATGAGTTTTGTTCGCACATACAGATATACTCTTTCTAATAATCTCATCAACCGCTGCGATCTGTGTATCTACATAGGTTTTGTTCGTACATGAGGATGCAGTCTTTTTAATAAGCTCATCAAGTGCTTTTATCTTTTTATCTACATAAGCCATATTCACAGAATCATTAGCTTCTACGGGTGATAGAATATTACGTATTCGTTTATTTTAAAATCATAATGTCCTTCGACATCTCTAGGTAAAATAGACTCAAGGTTATACGGTGCGATTGATTTTTTATTTCACTTTTGCTTAAATGACGTCCGAATTTATCAATACTATTCATGTCTGACTTTTACAAACAGTAATGGTATACTGCCATATTAATAAACAGTTTCGATTAATTATACAATTATGCCGGATTCTCTGAGCTCTTCAACAATGGATGCAATTTCATTTACATGTCCAGAGTGCCCGGCCGTTTTTGATGCTATGAGTAAACGTAGGCGATCAACTAGCTCGTTTATATCATCCCAGTACACATACTGATAAGGTGTATTTGTCACTATTAATTCTTCACCCACATGTCCACTCCCCTCTATGTAGCCACTTGTGGACGATGTGCTAGATTCATTGATGAAGTGTCTAGATTCAGCAAAGGTTTAATGTTGTATGAATATTTATAGCTTTTGCTTCCTTTTACATGCTTTTTTGGATCGAAGTCACGATGATGTACACTAGTCTGTTTTAAGATTTTTCTATACTCTTCTTTATCCTCTTGCGTATACTCGCTTGGATGTGTCTTAAATATTAAATCGCATAGTCCTCGCGTCCCCCTATATCGTACGTTGTCGATTATAATATCACGACCATCGGGCGTAACACTAGATTTACCCATTTTAAAGTTATTTGACACGGGATCTACATGAACACCAAAAGTTAAATCATATTCTCTGCTGACATCGGTTAATAATCCTTCCAAGTAGATTCTAGCAAAAAAATATATATCTCGGAATTTTCAAGGTGACGATTAGTTATATTGGGTCCCTCATCTTGGTTCTCAGAACTCTCCATAGATAGACCATGTGGCTGTGTGTTTGATGTTATCTTCGGAATTCCTACATTTCCTTCAGACTCTTCATCCTCTGACTTCATCTTACTCTTCTGACCTATTTTAGTCTGTGCTGATGCTTTTTCTAAAACTTTTGAAGTGACTGGCTTGAAATGTTGTGTTAGTAATGCGTCAAATTCGGAACGGCCCAATTTCAATGCCAAATGTTTTCTTCTAATAGAAGCGCTAGCCCGTATGATTTCAGATGTGATTTCATCTTCATCATTTCGTTTACTCCTTTTCTTCGGTGGCATCATCAAGACCGTCTCGCAAACAGATAATGAGCAGCTCCGAAACAGATAGTGAACAGGTCTGAACAGATAATGAACAGCTTCGAAACAGATATCGAACATGTCTGAACAGATAATGAGCAGATAATGAACAGCTTCGAAACAGATATGGAACAGGTCTGAACAGATAATGATCAAGTCTGAATAGTTATAAAACAGATAATAGACAGCTCTGGAAAATGAATGAACAAGTCTGAACGGATATTAAACGGCTACTGAAACAGATAAACTGTTTTCAGACTTTAATACTATTGAGTGTGTTCATCACTAGCGGAAAAGCTTTATTATAAATGAAGAAATACATTCACAGTGTCCAATATATATCACAACATATATCTTTGATATCGGTTGACGATTGCTCTTCCTCCATTGTTGTGCTTCTTAATCATATGCGTATCGTCAACTTAGTGACTAATATGCTTGTGTTCACAAATATATATAACAATCGAACATTTTTCTATAGCAACCCTCATCGATATTACTATCTTTATCTATTGTTAGAAAACCATATTTATTTTTCCAATACTCGGCACAAACATCTTTAAACTCATCGAAAGTCATATCAATGTTGACATGATCGGCATATATGTGTCGAAGATTTAAATCATCTTGTTTAAATAAAATAATAAAATTGGCATTGTCTCGTATTAAATGTTTTAGTATTCGAGTATACGTCTGACATAAGTAGAAACAATCAACCGACTTATGTCGACCCATGCTAAAATATGCTCTAATTTTATCTTGTGTCTCGCAAGCAACATCATCGAAAATAAAAACAGAGTTTTCTAAAGCTTTGTAGGGATCTATGATGTTATCGTTTTCTGAATACTTCAAATATTTAACGTCCTTCACGTTATTCATCACTGCCTCTAGAAATTGATATTTAGGTTGGTAAAGTGACTTAGAATATACATACATATTGTTAAATTTTAGACCATTCTCTTCGATAATCAAACTCATAAGAGTATTGGTTTTTCCACAGTTAGATGGTCCACATATTATACCTCTGATAGTATTAGGTAATATTTCTCAATGTCTTCGTTTAGAATTATTGTCTACCAAACCGTCGTCCAAATTTTTAACCTTTAAGGTAACCTTCTGCTTAACGATACGCATTTCGCGATAATGAAGCTATATAATACGATCATCTATTCATATATCTTTCATTCAAATGTCTACATTCAAAGAGGGTAGAGGTGTATTAAATTCATTCATTAATAAGTTACCAGTAGAATTACATCTGCCCGGCTACCAATACTGCGATCCTGGTACGAAACTGAAACAACGTGTAGCACGTGGCGACCAAGGAATTAATCCGCTTGACGCTGCATGCAAAGAACACGACATCGCCTATTCGAAGGATGGTGATACTGTAAAACGCCATCAAGTCGACCACATACTACAAGAAAGAGCGTGGACTCGAGTCAAATCTAAGGACGCTAATTTTGGTGAAAAAACAGCAGCTTGGCTGGTCACTAACAGTATGAAAGTTAAAAGAAAATTAGGTATGGGGTTAAATCTAATTAAGATGAAGCGTAGAACATCTATAATGAAAAAACAAAACAGAATAGAAGGAGGCATCGTACTAAAAATCCCGTTTAGAAAGGGAGTTGTCGATCATGCTAAGGTAGCCTTAAAAAAGTCTAAACTTAAGGATATTGTTGAAGGAGCTAAAATAGCGCTCGCTTCTGCTAAAATCGCGATAAAGAAGAATGGAGGTAAAAAAAAGATCAATACACCTAGAGTTATACCTCTACCGAAATCAGGGGGTATCATTCCTCTCATACCTCTATTTGCTGGCTTAAGTGCTTTAGGTGGACTTACCGGGGGCGTAACTGGAATTGTACGAGCGGTAAATAGGGCTAAGGCATCTCAAAAAGTATTAGAAGAGACGTAACGTCATAATAAGGCTATGGAAGAAGTTGCTATGGGGAAAAAAGGTGAGGGGGTATTTTTGAAGCCATATAAAAGGGGAATGGGGTTATATCTTAAATCAAATAAGAAAACAAAAAACTGCTAAATCGACTGCCACGAAGAGCTCTCACAGACGTAGACATTTTAAAGTATGGAGATTATTTACCCTACTTCCGAGGCGTCTTTATGAGAAATAGCTTGCCGAATACACCAGAAAGCAATGAGTGTGCAGTCGTTAATCTTGATTCGAAAGAAGGGTCAGGTACGCATTGGGTTGCATATTTCAAGAGAAAGCTGAAAGTTCAATATTTCGACTCATATGGAAATTTGTCGCCTCCGCTTGAACTCGTTCGATACTTAAAAAATTGTGAAATCGAATACAACCATTCCCGATATCAGAAGTTTAACGAAAAGAATTGAGGACATTTATGTTTAGAATTTCTATATAGTCACGTGTAGAGTGTATAGTGAGTTTAGTATCATGTCGAACACGTTCACACTCAAAAGCACGAACCACATGCTTACTGCAGATTACTATCCTCCAATAGAATTAGATGATCGATATGAATATGGATTAGGTCTTATAGGCCTACACACTTACAATACTATACCCAATGTCTACGAGGGACATAATAAATTCTATTATGATAACGAGGTCTTAGAAATACCCACTGGCTCAAATGAAATAAGTGATTTAGAGGCTTGTATACAAAACCGATTGCCGTCTTCAAACAAAAACATATTAGATAAAAGCGGTTTGCTGTCTATAAAGCCTAACAACAACACGTTACGATGTGAGATATGTAGTATTTTTTCTATAGATTTTACGAAGGAAGATTCAATCGGTCGCATGCTAGGATTCAGCAAAAGTAAATTGCGCGCTAAAAGGATCTACGAATCTGACCTTCCAGTACAGATTATAAAGGTTGTTACAATTAGAATCGAGTGCAATATAGTATCTTCTGCGTATTATGACACACGTCCTTCACACACACTCTTCGAATTTTCGCCTGCAGTAGAACCTGGTTACAGCATCAATATAGAGCCGAAGAATATAGTCTATCTACCAACAGCAACAAAAACCATTAGCAATATTGCGTTAACATTGCTAGATCAAGAAGGAGATCCTGTAAATTTTTGGGGCGAGCAGATCGTTGTGCGTTTATAATTAAAGCGATTATAATGGGTTTAGAGTTTAACAGAACGCATAAAGAACCCCCTTATCAGCAGGCGATGGTCATTCAGTCTCCGACGACTAACGTGCTAACACCTCTAAATCAAGCATGCCTCCAATCATTAGGATTTGTTGTAAACGATGGAAAAGTTAGACATTTACGCAAAGCTAAACTTCGATGAAACGATTACTAAGGAGGAATATCATACATATTACCCCCGCGCCAATAACTTCAATGCGAACGATGAAATACGTATACCAATAAATAATCAAGATGTGTACACAATTCCAGGAGACAGCTACATATATATCGAAGGTACATTTAAACCGAACGTAGATGGGACTGGCTCTTGTGAGCTCATAAATAATGCATACGCGTTTCTGTTCGATCAACTGCGATATGAGATAAATGGCGTCGAAATTGATCGTTGTAATAAGCCTGGAATAACTTCTACCATCAAAGGTTTCTTATCTTTAAGTGAAAATGAGAGTAAGTCTCTACAAATGGCGGGTTGGCATCCTTTCGAAAATACAAACCAGCCGACACTATCAGATGATAAATTTAGTGCATGCATTCAGTTATAATAACCATTATGACATTATACAGAGACGCATATGTTTAGTATCCTATCTGTGTAATATCTACGTTCTCGGTCAAGAGGGTAAAATACCATATCGTATTACAAACATCGACAAAGTCTACCCTAAAGGACCACCTAGGAGTGTCGATACTTATTATAGACATTTTTAAAACATATATACTTTGTAAGATTAAGAAAAAGACGAGTTGTTACCGAATCACTGTCAGAGTGCTATTGTAGTCAAACTCACATAATACATTATATATTTTATGTTAAATTTAAATATTAATATTATAAGTGTAAATAAATAGTTTTTAAAACCACAAGTTTGTTATTCGAAAACATAATTGGCGCAGTCAGTAGGATCCAGAAAGGTAGAATCAAGAAGAATAAACTTCATTTTCAACCTTTGGTATCAACCATCAATTCTGGACCGAATCGACGAAGAAAATAGGCTCCGAAGAAACTTAAAACAAGTAAGTTATTGAGTTCCTATTTTTCTCTCAACCTCATTTACCTTGAACAGCAACAATCGCTTTAATTTTAAATAATTATAATTTATGACAAGTAATTTTAGTATAGATAATCTCGCTGAATCATTAAGCAGAATGTCATTAAATATTTCAAATATTCAAGCAGCCAAAGCCATTGCTGATTGTCTTCCAACGTTTCACGGCAATTATATACAATTAGAAAGTTTTATTAGCTCTTGCGATGAATTTTATAACACGTATGGTGTCACTACTGACAATAATTTAAATCATTTCGCATATGTTTCAATAAGATCAAAATTAAGAGATGAGGTAGCAAATTATATAATGTGTAGACCAGATCTAAACACTTGGACCTTAATTCGTAAGGCTCTTAGAGATCAATTCGGGGATAGGATAGATAGACAAACATTAAATAGAGAATTTTTACATATGACAAAAAACCGCAATGAAAATATAATAGATTTCTTAGAAAAAATTAAACAAATGAAGTCGCGATTAGATTCGAAAATTAACTCAGACTCATCAATTCCGACCGAACGCAAATCCTTGTTTCTTGACCAAAATGAAAGTAACTCTTTAGATATTTTACTTGTTAATGCAGATGATACATTACGAACAAAAATTGAATTGAAAGAAGCAAAGACCTTAACGGAAGTCACTGATATTGTCTTTCGACACTTTTATAATACTCAGCGAATAAATTCGTTACAGGATATAAACAAGAGCAGAAATCCAATTAATCCAAAACCAGTTATACCGTTCAATTCTCATTTTAAACCAATACCTGTTTTTAATACACATAACAATGCATCAGTTAGACCACCGGTTCATATCAATAGAGGAAACAATTCAAACTTCTTTCATCAGAATCCACCATGGCAAACACAACAAAACCGTTCGTATTTCCCCAGTCAACCCATTAATATACAGCCTAAACCACAAATGCAGCAAAAATATTTTACGAATTCACAAGTTTTTGGCAAACCAAAGAACGTATTTACACCACAAAATTCTTATCAACCTAATTATAGACCCGAACCAATGTCAACAACGTCACGAATTCCATCTGTCCGTACAAATCAAAGTACCAATAATAAAAATAACATCTTTCAAAATCGAGGACCTAGAAACTTTATTCCAGAAGAACTCACAAATATTGAATACGAAAGTCAAAATAATTATGATTATACAGGGTGCTACAGTCATGATGAAAATTCTGAAAATTATTATCAGACATCTCATAGTATTCCCAACAATTTACATACCGATTATTCTGAAAGTAATCTTTATGATACCTATGGATATAATCATTCTTATCATCCTAGTTATTTCAGCGAAAATAACCATCCCTCTTATGAATCAACCTCCGAAATTGACTATCATCCAAATACAGAACAACATCAAAATTTTCACAGGCGCGACACATCAGGGCACATAGACCTCAATAATATTTCTCCAAATTCTTTACCATTTATTCAAATTAATGAACCGCCCATGAAGCTATTAATAGATACCGGTTGTCACCCATCGCTAATGAGACCGTATATAGCAGAAAAGTATTTTGCCGATACGATATTTAAAACAGACACACCTATTATTACATGTGCCGGTTCATGCAAAGCTCAATTCAAAGCTCATATCCCTGCATTCAAAGAATTTAATTCCTCAAAAGGTGATTTAGAATTCGTTTTATTCAATTTTCATGATTATTTTGATGGAATAATAGGTATCCGTGATCTGAGAAAATTAAATTTAAATATTGATTTCAAAAATAAACGTCTATTTAACGACTATATTGCAATCCCTCTACAATATAGAAGTGACTTTGAAACACAGAAGATTGAAATACCCCCGCTGTCCTCCATTGTAAAAGAAATTAAAACAAATCTTCCTGACCACGAGATTTCGATACCCGAATTAAAAAATGAGCAAAACACAATTGTTATTCCAGAAAGTTTATTAAGTATAAAGAATGGATTAGTAAAATTAGAAATTACAAATACTGCAAATGACACACAAATTTTTGAAATTAATAGAGATTTTCTAACGCCTTTCGCATCAATTTTCATCGAAACCGATTATGAATGTTTTTCTTTCGAGCAATTAACAACTTTGTTTGCTAGTGAAATTGAAAATAATGATGAAATATCCTTGTCCAATGTAAGAACGGATCATTTAAATTTAGAAGAAAAACAAGCATTACGAAATTTAATTAACGAATATCAATCTATTTTTCATGACTCTAACGACAAATTGACTTTCGCGAATCAAATAAAACATGAAATTAAAACTATAGACGAAATACCTGTTCATAGTAAATCTTATAGATATCCTCATGTTCATAAACAAGAAGTCCAAATTCAAATATCCAAAATGCTCCAAGATGGTATTATTCGACCATCACAATCCCCGTGGAGTTCTCCTATCTGGATAGTCCCCAAAAAGTTGGATGCAAGTGGTAAACAGAAATGGAGAATAGTAGTTGATTACAGAAAAATAAATGAAAAAACAATTGATGACAGATATCCATTACCAAATATTTCAGATATTTTAGATAAGTTAGGTCGTTGTCAATATTTCAGTACCTTAGATTTAGCCTCCGGTTTCCATCAAATTGAATTACATGAAAATTCCATTCAAAAGACAGCTTTTAATGTAGAGAACGGTCACTACGAATACCTTAGAATGCCATTTGGCTTAAAAAACGCGCCCGCTACTTTTCAACGTGTTATGGATAATGTATTGAAAGATCTTCAAAACAAAATTTGTCTTGTATATATGGACGACATCATTATCTTTTCCACCTCTTTGCAAGAACATATTGGTAATCTTAGACAAGTTTTTTCCAAATTAAATGAAGCAGGCCTTAAAATACAACTCGACAAATCGGAATTCGTATGCAAATCTGTAGAATTCTTGGGACACGTAATCACCCCAGAAGGTGTACGCCCAAACCCAAAGAAAATAACAGCAATTGAGAAATTCCCTATTCCTAAAACCGCGAAAGAAATCAAGTCTTTCTTAGGTCTTGTAGGTTACTATAGGAAGTTTATAAAAAATTTTGCCCACATAACTAAACCGCTTACACAATGTTTAAAAAAGGGTGTAAAAATCGAACATTCTCCCGCTTTTGTGAATTGTTTTGAAACCTGTAAGAAAATACTGATAAACGACCCCATTTTACAACATCCTGATTTTTCCAAACCGTTTAACCTCACTACTGACGCTTCAAACGTAGCTCTTGGTGCAGTACTCTCCCAAGGACATATAGGTCAGGATCTTCCAATAGCATATGCCTCTAGAACCCTTAACCCGGCGGAATGTAATTATAGTACCATCGAAAAGGAACTTCTCGCCATTGTATGGGCCGTCAAATATTTTAGACCTTACTTATTTGGTGTTAAGTTCAATATCCTTAGCGATCACAAGCCTTTAGAATGGATCTTCTCCCTTAAAGAACCAAATTCTAAATTGGTAAGATGGCGACTCAAACTCGAGGAATATGATTACAATTTGAGGTATAAAAAAGGTAAATCAAACACAAATGCTGATGCCCTTTCCCGAATAGAAATCAATCCTATAAATACAGATGATAACGCTTCAATCATTGCGAATCCTGGAGATTTCGAAGATATTCTGAAGGAACTCTCACAATTAGGTCCCCAAGATATCATTCTCACGGATATTGACGATATTGACAAAATCTTGTCCGACGAATATAGGAAATATCAAACTCCAAATCCTTCACCTACCACATCTAGAGTAACAATTTTACAAGACATACCACTAAAGCCAGATTTTTCGGAAAACGATACCATTCACACTAGCGTAGAAAACCCTGTTATGGAAATTCCTTATACGGAGAAAAATCTAAACACGTTCGCAAATCAAATTGTAATATCTCTGAATAAAACAAAAAGTGAACGAAATATAAAAGTCAATAAAATAAAAGTCTTTGATAATAATCGATTCTATTTTAAAATTTCTGTCAACAACATAGAAAATGATCTCCTAAATGTCATAAAAGATTATTTGGAACCGAAAAAACTATATTGCATATATTTCACACATAAAGAATTAGAAACACCTCTTATAAAAATAATACAAGAGTTTTTCAAAAATAAAGCCTTCCACCTAGTAATTTCAAATAGCTTTGTAACAGATATATTTGACGAAGAAGAACGCAGAATAAAATTAAAATTATATCATGAAACCAAAACATGTCATCGCGGCATTCAAGAAAATATCAAAGCGATCAAACAATCATGTTACTGGCCTAGTTTGGATAAAGATGTCAAAAGGTATATAAACGTATGTGACATTTGTCAAAGATTCAAATATGAACGTCATCCAACCAAATTCGTTTTCAAACCAACACCTTTAGGGCATGAACCGTTCGATCACATATACATAGATACCTACAAATTCTTGGGACAATGTTTTATTACAATTGTTGACAGCTTTTCAAAATTTGGACAAGCTTACCCTTTACAAAGCCCAAATTCCATAGAAACCACCAATAAACTCATATTATTCATAAGTCATTTCGGTCTTCCACGAAAAATAACATGTGATAATGGTACTGAATTCAAAAATGATGTTATTCAAGAATTTTGCAAAATACATGAAATTCAGTTGCATTATACAACAATCTA
This sequence comes from Melolontha melolontha, assembly GCA_935421215.2. Taxonomy (NCBI): domain Eukaryota; kingdom Metazoa; phylum Arthropoda; class Insecta; order Coleoptera; family Scarabaeidae; genus Melolontha; species Melolontha melolontha. The sequence goes on from OW285239.1 coordinate 65,758,386, forward strand.
CAATCCTAACAGCAACAGTCCAGTAGAACGCCTTCATTCCACTCTAGCTGAAAGCCTTAGGATCTTAAAAGAAACGAGAAACCGTGTCAAACCTTATGAATTATGCTGTACTCCATTATAATAACAGCGTACATAATGCTACAAACTATACACCCTTCCAAGTCATTAGAGGAAAACTCGATTATAAGAACCCGTTCGAATTAAATGAGGAAAACAAAATAACGCAGTACATTCAAAACCACTCCGAAAATTTAAGTATTCTTAATACAATAATTCATAATAAACTAATAGATAAACAACAAGAAAACTTAGAAAAAATAAATAAAGTACGGAAAAATCCCGTTATTAATATAAATGAACCTCTCCACCGTAAACAAACAAGGTTTACTGAATCGAAAAAAAAACACTCCACCTTTTATTACTGCTATAGACCCTACTGTTGTAGATGATAATAAAATCAAAATAAATTCCAAAGTTTATCATCAATCGTTGTTGAAACCTCAACGTTTTGGTCCAGATAACGATGGATACGGGTCTGATCAACGCAAAGTTCATGCTAACACTCAAAATGCCTATTTGGTACCTTAGGCTCTGATAGCTAAATCAATATTGATTCTCAATTCATAAATTTGTATAAAAATAATGAAAAATTGCATAACACCATGTGTGACCAAAACAAAAAAAAAACATATTGAAAGAGTTAGTAAAATATACCATAATAGCTTTGAGACGTTGAAAACAAATTAAAATATTTTATAGAAAGTCTAATTCATCAAAATGTTGTAGTAAGCTTTCTCATTTACTGTCATTTACAGTTTAATGATACAATTATATTTTATCCAAAATTTAATCAACAACATAGAGACAGCCTTTACTGTTTTCAACTCAAGTGATAGTTACAGCCAAAGCTGTTCAAAATCCATACACCTATCTTTGCTGTCCCATACAAATATTTCCAGTTATACTCTGGTCCTGTCTTTAATACTATGACAATACCCGCAGAACCCTTCCTTTTACTCAATAAGACAGATTACTGGATTACATCAGAAAAATGTGCAAGAATCGAAGAATTCACACTATGCAACGCCTGTTAGCATAGAAGAAAGTCAGTGCAACAACAACAGAACCCTCATGATACCAAATCAACATCGTGGCCGTTATCAAAATTATGTAGGTGACCAAATATAAATAATACACGAGAAATTCGCGAACCTTCATTTCTCGACTTAAGGAGGGAAGAGTTATAATAACCATTATGACATTATACAGAGACGCATATGTTTAGTATCCTATCTGTGTAATATCTACGTTCTCGGTCAAGAGGGTAAAATACCATATCGTATTACAAACATCGACAACGTCTACCCTAAAGGACCACCTAGGAGTGTCGATACTTATTATAGACATTTTTAAAACATATATACTTTGTAAGATTAAGAAAAAGACGAGTTGTTACCGAATCACTGTCAGAGTGCTATTGTAGTCAAACTCACATAATACATTATATATTTTATGTTAAATTTAAATATTAATATTATAAGTGTAAATAAATAGTTTTTAAAACCACAAGTTTGTTATTCGAAAACATAATTATTCCCTTAAGGTTTATAGTCGGATGCTTCGAAGACTATAGAAAAGTGGTCGCCTATACCTCTCAAGAGCTGATACTGTTACGAAGCCGATTAGATATTAATTGCTATAAAAATATTGTAGCAGGTGGCACGAAAAAAGCTAAAATAGATATCAGTAAAGTTGAATGGCATGTTCCACATATTGTTATGAACGACTCAATTCGTTTAAATTTATTAAAAACTTTAAACGCTAATAAACCTATCTACATGCCTTTTAGAAAATGGGATTTGCATGAACTACCATCTTTACAAAACAATAAAAAAGACGTGTGGAGTGTTAAAACTAGCACAAATTTAGAGAAACCTCGCTTCGCAATAATCGCCTTCCAAACAAATAGAAAGGATAACTTAACTGCTGACGCTAGTCGATTTGATCATGTGTCAATCAGTAATATAAAATTATACTTAAACTCCGAGAGCTATCCCTACAATAATCTGAATTTACAAATGGATATTAAGTGCTACGCTTTAGCATATAGAATGTATACATCCTTTCAGTGTTCATATTATGGGAGAACGGTCGCTCAACCTCTAATAGATTATAACGCTTTCATTGATTACCCCTTCCTAGTCCTAGACGTTTTGAAACAAGCGGAGAGTATAAAAGCTGGTACCGTAGACATAAAACTGGAGTTTGAGTCTGACAACCCTTTCCCTAACAATACTACGGCGTTCTGTTTAATCCTTCACGACAGCGTCGTAGAATACGCTCCGCTTACTGGAATAGTGAAAAAAATAGTATAATTATTACTATTAAATCGTGTATTTAAAACGATAGCATGAAAGTTACCTTCGATAGACTTCCGATACAATATTTATGGCTTGATAGTGAAGATGGAAAATCCGACTGGGTGTCTATAGCTGCCAACAGATGTCGTTTTGAAAATACAATTAGGAAAGTGGAAAATATTATCAAACATGTTTTATCACGCGTTCATAGAGATCGAATATATAGACAGCGTTTTATCCCAGCTCTAATTATTGATATCCAGGGGTTTAATACACCCAACTTCACCCCTAAGGAGATGTCGATTACCGATGGAGATCGTTCAATACATCTGCTATTTAAATCTATGATACCATTTCGTCAATTACCATCAAAAAATCAAAAAGAAGCACGGTGGTTGATGCATAATTTTTTTCATATTCCGTATGAAGCTGGCTTAATAGATTTAAAATATGTATGTCTATTAAGAAAGTTTAACAATAATTTATTATATACCTACATTTACAATTTGAAGCATTTTTTATTTCTAATTATTAATGTAGTATTTTATAATATTTTCCTTTGTACAATTATTTTTAATTTATAATTGTATTGAAAATTTATTCAATGTAAGACTAACGTAAGTAAAATAATGTACAAATTTATTTGAAGTCTATAAAACTATAACAAAAAATTGTAAAGCATATAAGAATTATTAATTTTGACTAATTAGTAAATACACCAACGTGAGTGCACATTTATACAAGTTATCTAAGTGAGCGCGTAGGAAAAGATTTCCACAAACGACATTATGATATCTGCGTAATTGATATTGGTAATCAAATATTTATTTATTAGGGATTAAACAAAAGTATATACAGTGTGGAGATAGACATTTTGTCCTATAGGAACTCGGCTTCCACTAACAACCGTCGAATAATACACTTTCTTAGAAACAAAATGTCAATAGAATCAAGATATCCATATTCTAAGAGTTAAAACATACACCTTGAGTCCTAGCTTAACATTCACGGGATAAATACCCCATTGGTTAAGTGAAATACTCGAGCGTGGTATTTTTGAAAGATTTAATTAAATCTAAAGAAAAAATTTAAAAGTATGTGTGTTTTAAACAGTTCTAATAAAAGTTTATTATGGTAATTAGAATTTTGTTTTAATCAATGACATATTCCAAAATGTAAATAAATGACTTGTGAAAATACAAATATACAATAAAATAATTTTAACGATTTACATCTTGTTGTATTATTTCTTTACATTTACATTGGATGCTAGGCCTAGTTAAGCAGAACCTGAAAAATATAGCTCTGAGATACACAAACAATACTTAAGAGTCTAAAGAGAAATATGCTTGAGTGATTGCCCACACATCAATCACTTTCACAATTACTTTCTTATAGCAAGTCAAAGCTCACAGCAATATGTCAACGAAGTATTACATTTTTTCATATTTTGTGTAACTTGTGGCTGTTGACGCAATTGCTGGTGGCTGTAGGTGCGATGAATTAGTAAAAATGTGTATCACTGATACAGAAGATAAAGGTGATCTCCTCCTAATCCATATTCCTACACAAAGACCCATGAAAAAAGATCTTTCACAATCTTGTCTACTGGATTTTGGAGTTAATCCTATTAACTTATATTGCAAATATATTCATGTGCCCAAAGAAAGTGAGCATGATGAGACACTTTGTTACCAAAGTGGAAAATGTGCAATGTAATATATTATACACAAGGGAATGAAATGATGTATTTTCCGAGGTCAAGTTTCTAGTCTGAGGGCGAGGGCTCTACAAAGTAGCAAGGAAAAAAATTATTCACTGTCGAAGTGTATATAGTATTTTTTGCACGACTCGACGATGATAATTAAAGAAATCTAAGTTTTTTACAATTATCAACATGTTCTAATGTTTCTAATTGTCGAACGTAAAAATCATGCAGGTCCTGATGGAAACCATTGACGACCGATAAATGAAGTTATTGGTTTATCTTCTTCAATTCTTTAAATAAATGCTGCAAAAACATAATGAAACTATTGCTTCCAAAATAGTTGTGAATTTATTACCAGAAAAATTAAGGAAGATTAATGAAAAATGTTTCGAAAAAATGTTGTGCTTGGCGTCTGGTGAAAGAAGTAGTTTAAATTCACAGCGAGAGGTGTTCTTTGTATATTTTGCAGAAAAGGCGAAGCATTTGAAGGCTTCTACATTTTAGTCACATTATTCTATGATAAAAGCTGTTCTTAGAATAATAATATTATAATAATAATAATAATGTTGAAGAATAATGTCGACATCAGCGAGTACTCAAGATTAGTAGCATTTCTTAAAAGACAAAATACTAGATACCAGCCAAAAAAATTAAAAATTTTAAGTAAAGAGGAAATTCATCAATTTCTAATAGGGATTTCGGATGAAAAGTACTTGATGGTTAAGGTAAATTAAAGCAATTAATATTTCACATTTAAGATAATTCTACTCATATTATTTTAGGTAGCAATTACTATGGGAATTGCTGGAGCTTTAAGATCAGGTAACTAGTAAAATTTACTATAGATGATATCTAAGGCTGGGATCCACCATTTTGGTATCTATAAACAATTCCAAAAATCATGTATGTAAACAGAGCATTTATGATAGTCTTCAAAGAAAACTGTACAATTAATGATGATGATGATTGATGATTATGTTGTTATTTGCAAAAAATATATGGTTCTGCGGAAAAAAAAACAGATCATAGACGTCTTTTGTGTGTTATCGAAATAACAAACATTCCACAAATCTCGTAGGTAAGAATACTTTTGGGGGAATGCCTAAGGAAATAGGTATAGCAAACGCCAATTAAGTTGGCGCGAGGAGGGGTAAGTTCGCGCAGAATTAAAAGTAGTGGGGAGATTTGTATTTGGTTTTACATCAAATGTCAGATAATTTTAACTTCTGAGCGTGTATCACTTTATGATCCCCTAGCAAAGACCTTATGTTCTGTCAAACGTCAATGACAAATGTATTCTGACAATTACTTGAGTAGTGGGGGTGGGCGTTTTTAAAAACGGCGTCTGCGCACCCCCTCCTCGCGCCAACTTAATTGGCGCTTGCTATACATACTTTAAATTACCCGATTCATCTTCTTACACCGGTCACTACTTTCGGCGCTCATCAACATCTTTTCTAACCGATTCAGATTCTAATATTGGAGTTATAAAACGTCATGGTAGATGGAAATCTGATACTGTCACCGAAGGATACATTGAAAATTCATTAGTTAATAAGAAGTTGATTGCCGAAAAACTTCTAATCGAAAAATATGTATTCGGAAAAAGAAAATCAACCATCAACTTCCAGTTATTAAAATCAAGTAAATATGAGTGTTAAGGAAGATCGACTGTCGATTTCTAGCGGCTTTAATTAACCAGATATTAGTGGACTAACATCTTTATTCAGTATTAGTGGCGGTAGTAACATTAATCTCAATATTAATAACAAAAACATATTAATAAATTTAGTTAACTATTTCACTCCATTGATTTTTCAATCAATAGCATCACGTTCTTCAAGAGGATCACTCTGCCATTCTGTCCAATCAACTGCTGTAATTTTGTTATGATATTAATTTTAATAAATGAAAAAAATTTGAGGTTTTGATATTATTATGACAGCAACCGTTATTTATTTTATCAATCTATTTTATCCATCTTCAAGTAAATTTTGATTTTAGAAATGAATCGATGCGGTCAACAATCTATCGAAGATATACAAAAGGCAATTTCAAAAGTAACACCCGTCTATATGGGCTCAATTCCACGAGTTTTCTCAAGAAAGAAAATACGAATTATTGGTTGATACATCAATAGAACAGATTGCTAACATTCTTCAGGACTGGGGATTTAACATGAAAAGGAAGAATGGGAAAGATCCACAGCCAAAAGTATACAGGATAAATATCTCGACGAATACGGCCGCAGAATTGATCCATTTTCTGATATCGTCTTTAAAAATGCCAAAAAATCGAGATGCTACACGAAAAAATCTGCAAGTAGTGTGGGACGCCAAGTGGGCGACCAAAAGTTCGGACAGAAGAAGTGATTGGGAATGTTAGAGAAATAATGACTGATGCCCCTAAAACTTCAGTAAGAACTCTTGCTCAACAAACCGGGTTGTCAGTTGGTTCTTACCATAAAGTTTTAAAAGAAGATTTTCAGTTATTCCCATATCGTATAACTTGTTTGCAAGAAATCCTCGATATTGATTATCCGCGACGAGTAGTATTTTGCGAATGGTTTACAAATAATTTTAATGATGATGTCCTAGACAAAACTTTCTTTTCAGACGAAGCATGGTTTCATGTTAGTGGATATATTAACGCGCAAAACTTGAGAATGTGGAGTGATACAAAGCCCAATAATTTTTATGTTGAAGCTCCTTTACATACTCAGAAAGTTGGTGTTTGGTGCGCTATAAGTAGAAGAAGGATTAATTATTGATCCTATTTTTTTAATGGTACCTTGACTGCAGAAAGATATCGACAGGAAATACTATTGCCTTTTTTTAATCAACTTCGCGATGATGAACTAGCTTTGGGATACTTTCAACAAGATGGTGCTAGAGCTCACACAGCGGGGGAAACAATGAATATGTTACAAGAAGTGCGTAAAATGCTTGGAAGAAGGTGGTGGACATTTTCAACATCTTTTATAATTATGGTCATTATTGTTGGTAATTTATACAACTACAATTTATGATATTTATTATAAGGTTGTAATCTAAGGACTCTACAAACAATTTATTTGTTTCAAATTTATTTTAAGCCATTTCTTACAATAATTTGTTGAATGTTAATATATTAAACTAGTACGATAACTAGATACTATTGTCACTATAAGATGAATAAAACCTTTACTTGCAAAGTTATTTCCTTTTAATTCTGAGCTTCTGAGCTCTTAATGAGCTTTATTACACAAGAATGAATAGCATATTAATTGGATTATGTAATTTCTTCCAGTTATCGCATGAAGAGGTGCAATTGTTCAGCAAGAATTCTCTAAAATATCAAAATACTTAATTTGAAATTTGCAAATTAATTACGGTTACCTTCTAAAATCATTATTTGACTAGTTTATATTAATTAATATGGCATATTAAAGTAATATATTTCGACATAAACTGACATTTGCGTGTATGGATAATTGGAAAATGGTATAAATTCTCACCAATAGGAATCAAAGCTAAAAAAGGCGTGGGTGAACAACAATTAATAAACAAACTGAATTTTTTGAGTAGTTCTTAAGTTGTTTATTTGTGAAATAGTCATCTGAATCTCAATCGTGGCAAAATTTTGTCTACAAAATTTCTAAATTGATTAACTCGAGTTTGTTGTCAATTTAGCTCAAGACATTAATTAAAAATACAAAAATCACTCGCCTTGACGGCTCGTTATTTTTTTGTCAACGTCGCTCGATAAATTGTTACGGAACAAACACTCGCAACAATATCGAAATTTTGTCGACAAAATTTTGCCTCTTATAATATTATATATGACTATGCTTTTTTTAAGAAGAGAATAAAAGATGACTTTTATTTTTGTTTTATTATAATGTGGAAGTGAGGTGACCCTCACTTGTGTAGTTAACTCCACCTAAGGTATCTTGCAAATTGATGTAAAACTAAATACATATTTCTCCAATACTTCTAATCCTGCGCGAACTTACCCCTCCGCTCGCCAACTTATCTGGCGCTTGCTGTATGTATAAGCAAGTGCCAAATAATATGGCGAGAGGAGGGATGCGCAGATGCCGTTTTTATAATCGTCGACGTTATATATTTTACTCTAATAAATTATTAATTTATTAAGTGATAGATATGTAGTTTAGGTCACCTATGGTATCTTGCAAATTAATGTAAAACTAAATACAAATCTCCCCAATACTTCTAATTCTGCGCGAACTTACCTCTCCGTTAGCCAACTTATCTGGCGCTTGCTATACGTGAAATTTACATTGTGATGGAGTCACGCGATAACCGTAATATCTTTCAAAATGTTTAAAACACGACGATATTTGTATAATTTGTGATCCTCGCAAAACTTAAAATTTGTGACACTTGTAAATATTGTAAAGTTTGTCTTTTCGGGTTCTTAAATAAAACTAACAATAACTTTAGACACACACACTATATTAATATTAAAACGTATAACAATATAAAACTAACTATTAACAATAATAAGTACATTTATGTATTTATATTTATGTATCTATATTTATGTGTATTGCGCGAGACTCTAGGATTCAATGAATCTCCATCCCTTCTTCGACGCGGCTTTTATATATCGTAGCCTATATTTTCTCGACGCAAGCAGAACGATTGAGAAAATGCTAGAGAGTATGACGCGCTACGTGTCGTAGGATGAGTCATCACATTGCCCCCTTCTTAAGAATGAAGTTTCGTCCCGAAACATGTCAAGTTTTGGTTCCCTCAACCGATGGCGAAATCGACAGGTAGGGGCCTTTGTTACATTGTGACGTCATATCGAAATAACAGTCCACGGTCTTATCTTGCCTGGATGGACAGGAATATTCAAGCCGGTAACTGCATACCAGAATTTCCATACCAGTATGTCGGAAGATTACTTCTAACATGCTCCTTACAATTCTCCAGTCTAGGCGGCCCAATCCACAACCCAATTTTGGAACTGCTAATTTCAAAATGTCTTGTTCTAACATTTGTTCTCGTAAGTGGACCAGGGCCTCCCATAAGACACGATAGGTTGGCTTCAGGTTTGACAGTTCTTTCGTGACCAAATAAAACATAGGCTGTTCTTCATTTAGTATTTGGAGACTCTTCCCAATTGCTGGTCCCTGCTGCCTTAATTTTTCGATTCTGCCAAATCTCTCTTTAAATTCCCTGGCAATCCCTTTGGCCATTCGCAGATCTCGGGCTACGCAATGAGCAAGCGCGTAGTCTGTCGGCACCGTAAACAAATCTTGCTGTTTCTCAATGGTTACTCCAAATCGAGCTTTTCTCGAACCAGAATATTCTTGCATAAAGTCTTCGAAGGTTAGTTCATGGTATTGGCTATCCAATCGGCGCAAGTCAGCGGTTTCGTCATTATTGTCTCCAGAGTATGGGGCTAATCGATTAAAATGTACGACTCTTGGCTTAGTGTGAGGTGTTCGCCTGATGCGGTATATTACATCGTTGATCCGCTTCAACACCTCGTATGGCCCCTCCCAATTCTTTTGAAGTTTTGGAGATAGGCCCCGTCGACGTTGTGGATTATACAACCAAACTCGATCGCCTTCATGGTAACCACTCTTCTCGGCGTTGATGTCATAGCTCTCTTTCATTCTGTCACTAGCATCTTGGATATTATGTCTGACTTGTTCATGGATATTATCTAGTCGTCGTCTGAGCGTGCTGACATAATCTTCTCCGGCAAGATCATCACCAGGCTTGCTCCCAAACTTTAAATCACAGGACAATCGGAGTTCCCTCCCGAATAGCACGTTGGCTGGTGATTGGCCTGTTGTCTCTTGAACGGAGGCCCGATACGCCATTAGAAATAATGGTAAATGTTCGTCCCAATCTCTCTGGTATTCGGAGACCACTTTTGATAAGTGTCTGATCATGGTCTTGTTCATTCGCTCTACCATCCCATCTGATTGTGGATGCAAGGGAGTTGTTCTCGTCTTCCGTATGCCCAAAAGTCCACACATCTTTTCGAATAGACTGGACTCAAAATTTCGCCCTTGATCGGAATGAAGTTCCAAGAGTACACCAAAACGGCTGACGAACTCCTTCACAATCACGTCTGCTACAGTTCCAGCTTCTTGATTTGGTAGAGCATATGCTTCAACCCATTTGGTAAAATAATCCATGACCACTATTATGTATTTATATCCTTTGTCGCTTTCTGGAAAAGGGCCGGCGGCATCTATGGCGATCCTTTCAAATGGGCTTCCCACAGTGTATTGGCGCATCGATGTCTCTGGGGACCATTGCTTCCGGCGCAATTAGCACACTTTCGGCACCATTCTTTCACATCTCGTGAACAATTCACCCAGTAAAATCTCTGGCGCACCTTCTTCAGTGTTTTATGGACTCCAAAATGTCCCCCAGAAGCTCCATTATGGAGTTCTCGCATTACCTCTGGTATTCTTTTCTTGGGAACCACCATTTGCATCTTCCGCTCGCTTCCGTCGTGATTTTCGACCTCACGTCTCAGGAGATCGTCTTCTATGGTTATGGAATCCCATTGTGCCCAGTATGACTTCAATTCTCGTGAATGGGGAGCAATTTCTTGCCAGGTCGGTCTTTGCCCATTTCTTTTCCAAGCCCTGAGGACTGCAAGATCCGGATCAGCTTCTTGATCTGCGCGAAAATTGTCAGGTTGCCATTGGTCATCAACAACGGTGATTCTATTGCAATATCGACAGTCTTCTGGACAAGGCCTTCTGGAAAGGGCATCTGCATTTTGATGTTTGAGGCCTGCTCTGTGTTCAATGACAAAGTCATACTTCTGTAGCCTCTCAATCCATCTAGCTACTTGACCCTCTGGAGTCTTAAATTGCAAGAGCCACTTTAAGGCGGCATGATCAGTGCGGATCAGGAACTTCTGCCCATACAGGTACTTGTAAAAGTGCTCAATGGTCTTAACTACTGCCAATAGTTCCCTCCTGGTTACGCAGTAGTTCCTCTCCGGTTTGGACAGGGTCTTGCTGAAGTATCCAATGACCTTTTCTTGTCCATCTTGGATTTGAGAGAGCACGCCACCAATCGCTACGTTACTGGCATCCGTATCCAAAACAAACCTCCCAGATGGCAGTGGATAGTTTAAAACAGGTGCACTGATCAACGTACCTTTTAACAACTCAAAAGCTGCTTGGCATTCGTTGTTCCAAATGAATGCTCGATTTTCTGTTAGGCGCGTAAGTGGTTTTGCAATGTTGGAGAATCCAGGAACGTAGCGTCGATAATATGTGCATAATCCCAAAAAGTTTCTTAGCTGATGTTTGTCTTTGGGTACCGGCCATTTTTCCACAGCTTTTACTTTTTCGGGATCCACAGCAACTCCTTTTCTGGAAACCACATGTCCAAGGTAATTTACCTCCTTGCGGAAAAGGTGACACTTCTTTGGACTTAGTCTCAGGTTGGCATCTCTCAACCTCTGGAATACTACTTCCAAATTTTTCATGTGATTTTCAAAGGTCTTCCCTACCACAATCACATCATCGAGATATACCAGGCAGGTATTCCAAGACAATCCCCTCAGTACAGTGTCCATGAGTCGCTCAAAAGTAGCTGGGGCGTTACACAGTCCAAATGGCATGACTGTAAATTGCCAGAGTCCTGTACCTAAACTGAAGGCAGTCTTCTCTTTATCATTGGGATCCATTCCCACTTGCCAATAACCGCTCTTTAAGTCGAGAGTGGAGAACCATTTTGCTCCTACTAAGGTGTCTAGCGTATCGTCTATTCTTGGGAGAGGATAGCTGTCCTTTTTAGTCACACTATTTAAACGACGATAGTCCACACAGAATCTGGTAGATCCATCCTTCTTCCTGACAAGGACCACTGGTGAAGCCCATGGACTATTCGATGGTTCAATTACTCCTTGGCCTTCCATATCTTGTATAATTTGCTTGGCTTCCTCACGTTTTGCCAGAGGTAACCTTCTAGGTCCTTGTCGAATTGGACTTGCATCGCCGGTATTTATTTTGTGCATTACAATATTGGTTCTTCCTTTCGTACCAGTTTCAGTTTCAAAGACGTGTTCATAATGTTTGATTAAATCCTTAACTTGGCTTTGTTCCTTCTTGCTCAATCCTTGACAGGCGGAGTCGATTATCTTGGACAATTTCTCAGGAACCTGCACGAATCCATTCTTCTTCGCCTCTATGCGATGAACGACGGCCGACCCTGGCGAACACCACCCCAGAATAGTACCCTTCTTTAATGAAACAGGGTAATGGTTCACATTCATTACCCTTATCGGTACAGTCTTCTGAGTCTTAACCAGCATTTTGGCAACTACTATTCCTCGGCCCACCTCGTCATCATCAGCCTTTGGTTCCAACATTGTAACATTTCCGTCCAAATAATCACCTTCCATACACGCCGTCAAAAATGTCTCACTTCTTGCATCCAGAACAACATTCTCTGCTGTAATTACTTGTACACTCCCACAATTTTTCCCATGAAGAAACAATTCCTCATTGTTTATTTTTAAAGTGCCTTCTTTCATGTTTAACTGGAAGCCGTAGGTGTTCATGATATCTAATCCCAAGATTATTTGTTCTTCTATGTCGGCTACGAGAACACGATGTCGGATTGATGTTGGTCCTGTGATAAAGTTGACATCTACTTCACCTTCCACAGAAGCTGCTTCTCCAGTAGCTGTCCTAAGTTTCCATTTGCTAGAAAGTAATTCTTTATTCCTGGATATTAAATCGGATCGTACAATGGTTTTCGTCGATCCAGTATCTAGCAAGCAAGCATAGGTCTTTCTTTCCATAACAGCGTCCACATACAGGCCGTTGGTTTGATGTTGCAGGGACGCGACTTGGTCAGGCGTCTTTGGGGCTTCCTGATGCTGGATCGATGATTGCCCCCGCTCATCGACCCGCTTTAGTTTTCCTGCTGCTCAGACGATGCTTTCTTGGCCACCTTACCACATTTACTCCGAACGTGACCAATCTCTCCACAATTCCAGCATCGCAGTACTCTTTTATTTGATTTGATCTGGTTTAGAACTCTACTAACCACCTGCTCCATGAACTCCTCATTTTCCTGCTTGTCAACAGTGCAGATACGAGCATGGTTCCGAGAGGCTTGCTTTGCAGTCTCAAACTAAAGCGCGTGCGCCAAAGCATCGATCAAGGTTTTCGGTCTTGCCAACCTTAATGCTTGCTGCGTATCAATATCCCGGAGACCATCTATGAACGTCTGGACCGCTAGGTGTTCCATGAAATTATCTGGCGCCATCGGATATGCAAGTCGAACTAGACGAGCAATATCTGCCTCAAATTCCTGAAGATTCTCGCCTTTCTTCTGTGATCGATTCTTCAGTTGGGTATGGTATACTTGCTCCAAATGCGCATGGCCATATCTCATCTCCAAGCGTTTAATGAGTTGAGAATAATCTTTACGTTCCTCAGGAGGCAATGTCTGCAAAATATCACTAGCATCACCCCTCAATGCTATGACTAAAGCAGTCGCCTTCTCGGCAGGAGACCATGCGTTTGCTTCTGCGGCCGCTTCGAATTGCGTCAGGTAAGTTGCCCATGACGTCTTTCCATCAAAGGTTGGTGGCTTGATTCTGGTCTTTGAAATAGCCACAAATTCTTCTTTTATTTCGATGGGCCGCGGTATGACTTCTTCGTTGACCTGCTTGGGATCAGAATGACCCGTGGTAGCGGGTAATTTCATCTCAATCATTATTGCCTCTAAAAGTCTAGAATGTTCTCCAATTTTCTCTTCTACAGCTATGAAAACCTCTTCTTTTAACGCTTCTGATTTTTCCGCTAATCGCTGTTCTAGAACTTTCTCCACTTGTTCCAGACTTTTTTTCGAAGTTTCTAGATTTTTCTAGTAATTTCTTTTCCAGATTTTTCTCGAGGATTCTAGCGGTTTCTAGGTTTCTTTGTTCCATTTGTTGCATTTGTATTTGCGCATTCTCTATTAATCGTTGTTCCATATTTTTCGCGCTATCGAGATTCTTCTGTTCCATTTGTTTTAGAGTTTTCGCTAAGTTTCCAGAAGTTTCCAGTTTCTTCTGCTCCATTTGTTGCATTTGAGTTTGTGAATCTATTAGACGCTGTTCCATATTTTTCGCACTATCCAGATTCTTCTGTTCCATTTGTTGCATTTGAGTTTGTGAATCTATTAGACGCTTTTCCAAGGTTTGCGAATTATCTATTAGTCTTTGTTCTATATTTTTCGCACTATCCAGATTCTTCTGTTCCATTTGTTCTAGAGTTTTTGCTAAATTTCCAGAAGTTTCCAGACTTTTCTGTTGCATTTGTTGCATTTGAGTTTGTGAATCTATTATTCGTTGTTCCATTTTCATCAACAGCGAATTCACGTCAGCATCTCCGCCTGGAACTTGAAAGACATAATTCTCTGGATCCTCGCCTTCTTGGATCAACACATTGCGAAGCCGTTGCTGGAGGATCGACTTTTTGCCAGTTGTATCCTCATCCCTCTCTTCTAATTCTCGTTTTAACTCGGACACTTTTAATTCCGTCAGTTTCATTGTGTTGGCCATCACGATATTTAAAATAACGTCTTTCCGCACTGTATGTTTATTTAATCGAATACGTAATTAACACTTAATTGTCTACTTAGTTTATTATTTATTAATTAGTCCACACCTGAATACCACTGTAAAGTTTGTCTTTTCGGGTTCTTAAATAAAACTAACAATAACTTTAGACACACACACTATATTAATATTAAAACGTATAACAATATAAAACTAACTATTAACAATAATAAGTACATTTATGTATTTATATTTATGTATCTATATTTATGTGCATTGCGCGAGACTCTAGGATTCAATGAATCTCCATCCCTTCTTCGACGCGGCTTTTATATATCGTAGCCTATATTTTCTCGACGCAGGCAGAACGATTGAGAAAATGCTAGAGTATGACGCGCTACGTGTCGTAGGATGAGTCATCACAATATAATAAATAAAAAATATGAAATAATAATTCTCTTTTAATTCGAAAGCTTATTCCGTTTCTTTTATTTGATAATTAGCGTCTTTAAATACAAATAAGGCTTAATTTGGAGAATCGCCAAAAGTTATTGGAGTTTTGCGTTATCATATTACAAATATGTAATAAAATAAAAATGTTCAAATAATAGGTACTATCGAATGCAAAAAAAGTGGTACAGTCATATTTTAATCGGTTTAAATTAGGCTGCGTGAATGTAGATATACAGGGTTAGTTAAAAGTATGGAGACGGCGATTTATTGTCGTTAATATTCATTTTAGGGAATTATGTTCAATATAAAAGTTTGTTAGGATATTTTTATCTACATTTGAGAATATTTGAATTTTTTTTTCTTCCATTGTTTTTTAGTTACGCCTGTCCGCGCAGTTTTTTTAAATGGGAACTAGTAAATTTTACTCTACCATTCCATAGAGAATTTTTTTCTCTTTACAATAATATTTTTGTTTTTTAAAATTCATTTTAATAACTTTTTTATAAGAAAAGGCCGGTTCATGTGTTTAACAGATGTTCGGTACATCGCAGATAGACAGAAGCGTAGCTATAAACAAACTTGAGCGACATAATTTTATCAGTGGTTATTGTGTACGTCAAATCTTTGACAGAAATAATTCATTTGTGCAATTTGTTGCTGTTAATATTAACAATGGCGAGTTTAAGTGAACATGAACGAATTGAAATACTTATGATGTTGGGTTATGGAGATAGACGCAGAAGTTTACAAGACGTTTGTAATTTATTTAATGATACGCATCCAAATAGAAATCCAATTTCTAAATCCGTTGTTGGTAAAACTTTAAGACGCTTTGAACAAACGGGTAGCGTTAAAGATTTGCCAAGGAGTGGTAGACCTAGAACAGCAAAAAGCGACGATAACAAACTGGATATTTTATTGGCTGTATCTGAATATCCCCATTTATCAACCAATCAATTAGCGGCCAATTTCAATATTTCACAGTCATCGATCGTGTCATTTTTAAAAAGTGAAAAGTATAAACCTTATAAGGTACACCTTGTACACGAGTTAACGGAGGATGATTTTGATAGGAGATTACAATTTTCTGAAGAAATGATAAATATTTGCAATAATAATGAAAATTTTGTCAACAATATTCTTTTTTCTGACGAAGCTACTTTTTGCCTTACTGGTGAAGTAAACAAACATAACTGCAGATACTGGTCATCGGAAAATCCCTCTTGGTTTTTGGAGCACCATACGCAGTCATATTATCGGTCCCTTTTTCATCAATGGCAATTTAACTTCGGCTCTGTATTTGCAGTTATTGCAAAATGAAATAATACCTGCTTGTGCTACGCTCTATCCTCATGAAAACAATGAACACCTGCAGAACTCTGTTCGGGGTTTTATAAATCGATTGGGTCATTGTCAAATTACTAATGGACGACAATTTGAACACTTACTTTAATTTACTTTGTTTTTATTTTGGTTAATTTTTCTTGTAAAAAAGTTATTAAAATGAATTTTAAAAATACAAAAATGTTATTGTAAAGAGAAAAAAATTCTCTTTCGAATGGTGGAGCATAATTTACCAGTTCCCATTTAAAAAAAACTGCGCGGACAGGCGTAACTAAAAAACAATTGAAGAAAAAAAAAATTCAAATATTCTCAAATGTAGATCAAAATATCTTAACAAACTGTTATATTGAACATAGTTCCCTAAAATGAATATTAACGACAATAAATCGCCGTCTCCATACTTTTAACTAACCCTGTATATTAAAATCAAAAAAATCAAAAACCTATAAGTGTCAAATAACATATACGTTGATATACAGATAGGTGTAAGTGTCAAAAATGACTTTTGCAC
Organism: Melolontha melolontha; assembly: GCA_935421215.2. NCBI lineage: Eukaryota > Metazoa > Arthropoda > Insecta > Coleoptera > Scarabaeidae > Melolontha > Melolontha melolontha. The sequence continues at coordinate 65,775,307 of OW285239.1, forward strand.
GTTACTACGATCTTAAGTATCTTGGCAATGTCACAATACTAAAATGTTTAAAAATTGAGTTTGCATATAACTTCACTACTGTACCACTTTTTTTTATATTCGATAGTACAATAAAGTTATATATAACTATAGTTATATATAAGTTATATAACTACCTTTGTTGTCGTCCTAATAAATTGATGTCAATAAATAGATAATCAAATAACCTTGTTTTAATTTTTGACAAACTTGCCTTTCATCATATATTTACAATAAAATGCTAATAATATGATAAATAAGATTAATATTATATATACAATTATATTTTATCAAAAGGAAGAAAATTTTAAACTATTTTTTGCATTTTTTTAGGTTCTTAGTTTTTCTTCAGAAGAGGGAAGCTTAGGATTGAAAAATTACTTAGCGTTTAATTTAATGGATTTAAGTAAAATTTTCATTTAATAAAATAAAATTATAATTCAATTTATTGTGTATAGGATAAACAATTTTGAAGTTTTTATTATTAGAATTAAATACAAGAAACAAATTGTTTATTATCTACATTTATGTTATAACAACATTTATTATCCGTAACTGTAAACAAGGACAAACACCTCGTATTTTTTGCATTTACTTCTGTTCAATACATATGTTTCAGCCATCTAGGCCTCATCGGTTGAACTAGTGAAGCAATGTATATACAAATTAATACAGATCTGTTAAACAACGGATCTGTATCTACATTTACGCTAAAATCGTCTCCAAGCCATAACCAGTTTCGTTCTATCAGGCGACACCAATTTAATCAGTGACATCTGACGGAAGAAAGCCACTAGGCCAGAAAAGGCGATCTTCCGCTCGAATAGCAAGGCTATTACAAATAAGCGGAAAAATATGTATATTGGTGCTGTCCATTAACACGCGCCAGATGGCGGTAAATATACAAAAAAGGGGATATTTATCAATACGTTTTGCACGTATTACGCGGTTGTTATATAATGAAACAGATATATATATATGTGGGAAAATCAGGTAAAAAATCAAACTTTGGATCATTTCCCTCATTTAAAATCATTTGGCACAGTGAACCAAAAAAAAATGGATGAATATTCTCAACTTCTGCAAAATTTGATCACGGAATTCAACAATCGTTTTGAAGACTTTCACAAAATGAATGAAATGGAATTCCCAATTTTCAACAATCCATTCAATTTTGAAGCTTCACAGGCACAAGTTCATTTGCAAATGGAATTGATAGATGTTCAATCGGACAGTATTTTGAAAGCAAAATTTAATGAGATTAACGCTCTTACATTTTATACACATTATTTCAAGAGTTTGGATAATTACCCGGAATTAAAAAAGCATGCAGCACGCATTCTCTGCATGTTTGGTAGCACCTATTTATGTGAGCAGATGTTTTCCGTCATGAAAATAAATAAGAACAAACATCGCACAAGACTTACGAATGAACATCTCCAATCAATTCTTAAAATAACTACAACGAATATGATACCTGACATCAATGAGCTTGTCAAAAACAAGAGAAGTCAGGTATCTGGATCCTCGAGCTCAACATAATTACCTACCCTCTTTTATAACTTTGATATGAGTTTTAACAACCGTATATTATATACTATATAATTTAATAAATAAAATGTTATAATAATTCTGTTCATTTTTTTTTATTTTCAATCTGGCCCGCCTACGAATTTAAAATTTAATATATGGCCCTCTGCAAAATTGAGTTTGACACCTCTGGTGTAGAGCATGGAGTTTACAAGTAACATATAACAAGTTATGACAATATTTTCTAAGAGACCGGCCTACAGAACACATGGTTGCGTCACCATCGGTCATAAACGTTAATACTTGGTCTTTCGAAAGATTAAATTTTTCCAGTATTTCCAAGTATCTAATAGCACCTCTGAAATTTTTTCGGCATTACATTGTTCTAGTCGTCTGGATGTTAAGAAAATTGAAGACGTTGGTTGATGTGGTTGCATATTACGCGCCATCACATTAACTACAGATTGTTTTTTGCTGTCAGTTGTTTCGTCCACACATAACCACAGTTTTTTATTTTTCAGTTCGGCTTTGATTTTATTTTCAACCTGTTTACGCACCGATGGTAAATTCCTTCGTAACGTTGTCGTGCTCGGTAATGTTTGATTCGCGTATTTATTCCAAAATGAAATAAATGAATCATTACTAGAGTGGATCAATCCGGAGCGAAAGCAGAGGCGTGACTAACGAATTGGTTCACGATTACTTAGTATGTTGTTCACGGTCATCGCGTGTACACGTATAATAGCAGCAGGAAAGTGTATTCTGTGTATTTAATAATGTTGCACAGCTATGTTCGATAGAAGACGCAAGAAATTAGTGTATTTTAAGTAAGTTTGAAAATCACGCCTCTGCTTTCGCTCCGAATTGGTCCACTCTAATCATTACTTAACAAGATAAACGGCAGTGTACACACAATCATAGTTACACATAGTTTATGTATAAACTGTTGTCGATTAATTTGGTATTATTGTGGTTCGAACTGCTTACGTGTTCTTTACAATGTGTTTTTGAGCAACACATTAGATATGTATTGCATACTAAACATTTTATTTTTGAGCCATCGTATATTAAGTCCGGGAAATTCATAATAAACTTATTCACTTCGTCTGACAACGGTCGTTTTCTCGATTTATGTGTCGACGACATTTTATTACGTATGCTTACACTTACATGCAGTCTAAGCAAGTACCAAACACATATGAATGCTTTTTATTAGTTCTGATGCAATACAATCATCCTCACATCGGCGCACACGGAAATTGGTCTGCTCTAATTATAACTGCGCGTTAAAAAAAATATATATTAATAGTTGCAAAAAAAAACTGATTGTGTAACTACTTGAGAAAGATACTAAATAAATAAAAAAGCAAACTAATATACAATGAAACACAAACAAACTAAATGACAGATTACAGTGCCAGATTGAACAAATGTTACTATAGGTACTTATGATTTTTCAACGTTGAACGCGCTAGAAAAGGATGTACATATTAATTGTCAAGTCAATTGTCAAGCACAACAGGAAAATAGTCTTTTTTAAAATTAGTCTGTACTTTTTTCTAAGGTTGAAACAAGCTTCCTCAAGTGTTCTCTATCCTCAATCGTTCAAATTTCTGTATATGATTTGGTCCCAATTGAACCATGTGAATTAGGCAATAATATTAATAAAATGCAGTTAATAAAAAAGTGGTAAATTAAAGAAAAAGAAATAGGGGGAGACAGACAACATAGGGCATATCAAAAATCTCAGATGAATGCTTGATAAAAGTATTAGACCATTAGAATCACAAAAACTGACAATCAAAATCAAACATACTAAATACAGTAGGGAAAACTGGGGAGGGTTGATACAGGTTTTGTAAACTATTTATAACTCACCACTAAACAACTTCAGGATTTAATTTTTTTTTAATGTTGCTCTGAAATGTTTGCACAATGAATTTTTGAAGCAGTTGCCAAGTAAATTTTATTATTTAATACTTGATAATAAAAAAATTAGCGATTGTACCAAACCTCCCTTAATATGGGAAGTTTGATACTTCAATCTGGGAGGAATGATACGATATTAAAAATGCCATTTATTAAAGTAAAAGTACATACCTACATATTAAATAAAATAGAAATACAAGTTATCTTAATACATATGAACTGTAATAAAACATTAACAAAAGAGAAGCATTTTAATTAAGGTTAGTGAATTTCGTAAAATTTACAGGAAATTGGAGTTTTCTGTTGACTCTTGCTGTGCCTCCTACAAAAATATCCCGATTGCTTTCGCCTTAAAAAGCGGACAACATAATCTTCAGAACGAGCCTCAAGATCTAAAACTTGTGCCACATAGTGTGTGACATGTTTTGTTGTAAATTTAACAAGGATAAAGTCTTCCTTGCTTACAATACCATTAAGAAAGTTTTCTTCTTCACATTCATTGCGAATTTGAACATCTATATCTGTAAGTTCTGAAGATTTTGAAGAAATTACTATTAGAGTTTCAGAATCTGAGTCACAATTTAGAGTTTTTCTTCTTACTTGCTTCGCTGGTTTACCCAGTTTTGTTAAGAAAATATTTTTCTTAAACCGTTTCTTTTCCTGTATTTTCGGACGTTTTGCACAATCTTCTTCAATTTCTATCATATTTGGCGTATCTCTTAAGATCTTACTTTTAACTGGTTTTCTTCCTTTTTGTTTTTTTCTAGCTTCAGCTTTTGGGTGTGGGCGCAGTTCTTCTGGAGTCTTCAATGGAACTATAGAGGTTTTAGTTGTTGTGCCGCACTGCTTCTCTGCTGTTTTTAATGTTGAAATGCCCGATACACCTAGCTTATTTTCATCAAAATTATGCACAGAAAGACGCCGTTCTTCTTCGTCTTCACAATATTCTTCTTCTTCTTCTTTTTCTTCTTGATTTTCGGATTCCAGGATATTCGGATTTGGCGAATCAGTGACAACGGAGCACAAGAAATCGGAATCCGAAAAAATATTGGCATTGTAGGGGCAAATGCCGCTACTCTGGAAGCCTTTTGTAATGTTCATTGGGGTGAAAGCTCTTGGATGGGACTTGCCTACTAAAGCTGCAATATTTTTTAGTGTTATAGTTTGTCCCGGATTGGAAACCATGAAATTGTCCGATTCCTGGTTAAAATACGCTTTAAAAGGACCGTACACACAGACGTCAAGAGTAACCTATGGTTTGTGTGGAGGAAGAATTAGAAGTATAATTCCTTTTGACTTACATATATCTAGGCCGTTAGGGGACATATGACTTCGATGATTATCAAGTATTAATACAATTTTAATTTCTTTTGAACATTTCGTATGTTTTATAAAATGCTGAAGATATTTCTGAAAGTTTTCTTCCGTCATCCAATCACTTTTAAATGTTGCTACCATAGATACTGGAGGGGCACCCATAGTCATGTAATCTTGGATATTTTGTCGGGGAAAAATCATAAAAGGCGGGACCGAATTTCCCGTAGCATTAGCAGCGCAACAAACTGTCACGGTAGACCCACGTTCTGCGGACGTTACTTTGCTTACTTGCTTTTGACCTTTTTTTGAAATAATTTTGCGAGGTTTAGGCGCTGTTTGCAAGCCTGTCTCATCGAAATTATAAATACTTGCCGGTGTAAATTTTTCGCTTTAGAGTACTTGCAGAAGAGAGAAGAAGTTATCAACTGTATGCTTATTAAATGCTGTTGACCGCCCCAGATTTGTTTCCTCTGGAGTTCTAAGTGATTAAATAGTCATTACGCGACATAAACCCTTGCAACTAATCATATGTGGCGATTTGCTTGGTGCTCCAGACCTGAGGAACTTTAATGTTATGCTCTACAGCAAACACATAAGCGAGTTCCCGGGTTTGTTTTGACGTTAATCCGTAATTCATATTACAAGCTGTTAATAGATATTCCCCCAAAAGTCGTTCCCAATGATCCGTGAAAATTTGCAAAGTATTAAAATTAGGTGAAAACTTGGGTCCCTCTCCTGAAATTCTATATTTTTAGACATACCGCCTCAGAGTCATTTTATCAATGCTATATTTGCTTGCTGTAGATCAAAGCTTGCCGCCGTCGTGTACAACTTCCTCGACTGCCTTTTTCATTGTATTTGGGGAGACATGTATCCTGTTAGATTTCTTATACCATTTGAAAGGTATTTTGTCTGTAAAAATTAAAAAAGAAATGCTAATTCCAGGAAGTTTATACAAGTTGATATATGTAGGCGTGGTTTCATACATGCATCAAACCTCCCGTGTAAACTGTATCAACGCTTCCATGCATACGATTTAAAATAAAAGTGTTTACATGCACATAACAACTTAAAACAACATAAAAACTTTGTGTTTACAGTATTAGAAAACAAAATATACTTGCTTTCAACAAGCTATAAGATAATTTGGGCAGCTTAATGCAGTATTTAGTTATCGGACTTGTCTTACCTTCCAAAAATTACGAGCACTTTTCACAAATAACTTGTTCTGGTGTAACTTCTATTCGGCACCGTGGGTAGAACCGTTATGCATTTCTAACGATATACCACGCCTTTTCGAATGCGTTGTCAAGTTCAAGCGATCCGTCTCGAGTATTTAGCGCGTATTTTGAAACGTATTTTGAAACGTATTAAGCCTCCCAATAAGGCGCGGCTCGTGATGACGTATTTGGGGGTGCAAGTACAATGATGCGAGTGCTTCGTGTATTCTCGTGTACTAACTGTAACGTTTTCTTAGTAAACACCGAAAACACACGATGCACTCGTATCATTGTACTTGCACTTCCAAATACGTCATCACGAGCCGCGCCTGCTCCCAATGTATCAACTCTCCCCAGTTTCCCCCACCTACTTCTCTGTCTATAAACAATTATCAATATTTTAAAATTTAATGATAAATAAAATTGTACATAATTTCTTAATAAACTATAAATTGTGCAAATAGTTTTATTTGTGACTTATTTCAATATGTGTTAATAATTTGTAAACTGGCGGACAGAAAAACTGTCCGACTCATTTTGACATTTACCTAACATTTTAACAAAATTAACACGTTGTAAATCAGTTTTTAAGTTTTGAAGGTTATTGAGGTGCAAAACGTCAATGTATATGCCAATATAGGCATATTATCTGCCATACAACAATTATATGCCATTTTTGAGAAATCGATAACCCATATCACAATGCAAAATAATGAGTTGGACAGTTTTTTTGTCCGCCAGTTCACCTGCATCCTAAGTATGTACTCAAAATAAATAAATATTCATAAATTTTCAATATGTACTAGTTAATAGGATGGTAAACAAATTTAAAATAATTTCACGGGTGTTTTGAGTTTTTAGAAATAAATATTATATGATTTTAGGTGTAATAAATAAATTAACAAATAATACATTTCTAATAAGTATGAGTTTTACTTTTAATCTTAATTTCGTTCTTTAATAAAATATACGATCTCTATTAAAATTCATATTGGAACAAAACCAAATGTAATTCTGCATATTCTATAGTTATTTTCTTCCGCGGTCAACCTAAAATACCCGCGAAATTTAAAAACGTCTCAACGTGTATGGTACCCAAACGAATTCAATGCAATGCCTATAGCCTAACATAACTGCATTTGTTGTTGCCTAATTTCTAACAATAGGGTTATTTCATTTATAGATTGGCTATACGTAAGATATTGATTTATCGATTTGACATCAAAATGCATGTTGTTTACCTTTTAGGTTAGAAAACTCTCGTCTTAAATCTGTATTTACAAGACGTTCAATTAAGTTAAAATCATTAATGCAAAAATAGGTAGATGTGCATAAATTAAACAAAATCGTTTCGACATTTTTTTTAATTCAATAATGTAATTTTATTTTGGATTATTTTATAATAAAACGAAATATACACAAAAGATGACAGATCGAAAATTTCAAGTGACAGGGAATATATAACAAACAAAATAAAAATCTTCCCCTAGAGACAAAGTGCGCCAAAATAAATGCAACGTCGTACTGTTAAAAAAAGATAGTTATATGAGCAGCGCTATAAGTTAATAAGAGAGGCTATTCTCCATAAGACCCAATACTTCGAAGTTTGGGTGAAACAGACTATAGATCATTACTGAAAATTTATAAGTAGTAAAATAAGCGTATTTTCTTGTTATTTTACATAAGATCATTTTCTAGCATTGTGTACTTGTTGAATGACGTTTTAAGGTAAAGCATATATCTGCCACCGATTTTCGCAAAAATAATTATTGGAGAGTAAAATAATTAAGGAGGGCGTTTAAAGGACCTTTAGAGAAGTGATTTATCCCAAAGCTTTAAGAGCAAAGGCACCGCTAAACTATCAAAAAATCAAATACGTTTAAAATGAGAACTGACCTCGAACGTTACGTTTACATCCAAATACACACATATAAATTTTTCTTGGCATTATATAGTATCCTTGATTTATACTAAAGGCATTGGCGTTTATATCTTCTGTATATTATTAACTTTGATTTAGCGATTTAGCTTATATTTTGTAAATAAACGCTATGGAAAATTCCACTGTAAAAAGGACATTTGAGCGTATTCATTTTTTTTGTAGTTTAATGGTGCTTTTCCTCCTAAAACTTTATTGGGATAAATTGCTTCCCTAAAGGTCCTCTAAGCCCCCCGCCCCCTAATTATTTTAGTCGCCAATAATTATTTTTGCGAAAATCGTGCTTTACCTTAGCCGTGATGGAGATTTTTTTTAGTACTTTTCTTTATTAATTTTTTTGACAGCTTTTGATCATTACAAGTGTCTTAGCCAATAATAGCTTAAAGTTTTAGCGGAAATTTTCAATTTAGATGTATGTCCTACATTTATTGACCGTATTATCGTAATTAGTTTTGTTTACAGGTCCCAGTTTTGTAGTTTTTATACTTTTTGTAGTTAATGAAAACGAATCTTTGCATTAGTATTAAATGGAGTTTAAGTATAATATATTTTATAAAGATTATCAATAATGAAAAAAGAAAAAACCGCTGATAACTGCAGACCATTTAAATTATAAGTATTCAATTGAAATTATATAAATTTCAATTTAACTTTTTACATCTATTTTGAGGTTATTTTTTTTTTACAGCTCACCAAATTATTAGCTTAACAGGTATCAGTTTTGATAGGAAAAGTGTCATTGTAAGTATTTATAATAAAAATTATTCTTAATTGCTAACACACATTTCAGGGTTTTGTTGAATTGACAGTTGTGCCTTTACGTGATAATCTAAGGCATATAAAATTAAATGCTAAGCAGTGTAGAATATATAGAGTTGTTTTGAATGAAAGTTACGAAGCTCAATTCCAATACTTCGATCCATTTTTAGATATTTGTCAAGGCGATACTGAAACGTATGTACATTATTATTTTTCTTTACAAAATTCATTTTTAATGTTGAGAATTAATTTTTAGGAGATCATTAGAATACTTTTCCACACAACATTTGTCTGCTGCTTCTAAAGTAGATCCTGATAACAGTGCTGGTGAATTAGTAGTTACTGTACCTTCTGAAGCGTCACATTTAATTGCCGAAGGTACTGCATTAAGAGTTGGAATAGAGTTTTCATTAGAGCAACCACAGGGTGGATTACACTTTGTTGTTCCTCCAGGGGAAGGTTCTTATGCAGATGTAAGTATACTATAACTTTAATTGTGGCTAGTAATCAAAATACATTTTATAGAGAGGTGTCCATCTTTTTACATATGGCCACCAAAATTCATCTCGTTTGTGGTTTCCTTGTGTGGATAGTTTCGCTGAACCATGCACATGGAAACTTGAATTTACTGTTGATGAAAACATGACTGCTATTTCTAATGGAGACCTTACTGAAGTTGTTTTCACACCTGATATGCGAAGAAAAACTTTTCATTATATCTTAAGTATACCAACATGTGCTCCAAACATATCTTTAGCTGTAGGGCCATTTGAAATTTATGTTGATCCTTTTATGCACGAAGTTACTCATTTTTGTTTACCACAACTATTACCACTTCTTAAAGTCACCACAAGATATATGCATGAAGCTTTTGAATTTTATGAAGAAACTCTTTCAAATAGGTATCCATATTCCTGTTATAAACAAGTATTTGTTGATGAAGTTGATGAAGATTATAAGTCATATGCAACAATGAGTATTTTAAGTACAAATTTACTACATTCTGCGGTAATTATTGATCAAGTTTACATAACAAGACGTGTTATGGCTCAGGCAATAGCAGAACAGTTTTTTGGTTGTTTTATATCTATGCAAAATTGGTCGGACATGTGGTTGCCAAAAGGAATAAGTTTGTATCTTTCTGGACTCTATTGTAAAAAGTGTTTTGGAAATAATGAATATAGGGAATTTATACAAAGCACTTTGCAGAATGTTGTTAAATATGAAGAAGAATACGGTGGCATAATTTTAGATCCAAGTCAACCTCCTGCACCACTTCCAACTTCAGCTAACATTAGTCAACCAAGTCAAAAGAATAATGAATCAAATTTCTATTTTTCCATTAGAAACTTGCATACTATGTCCCCTATGTATATTGAGGCAATGCACAAGAAAGCTCTTTTAGTGATTAGAATGCTGGAGCATAGAATTGGACAGGAGTTATTATTGCAGGTTTTTAACAAACAACTGTCACTTGCATCTAATGCTGCGGGGCAGAAAATTGGATCTGGATTATGGGGCCATATGTTAATTAGTACAAATGTCTTCACAAAAGCCATATTTACTGTAACTGGAAAGGATATGATTGTTTTTATTGATCAGTGGGTTAGGACTGGAGGACATGCTAAATTCCATTTGACTTCGGTCTTTAATCGGAAAAGGTTTGTTGAAATATATAATAAAAGTATAAACACTGTAATTAAATGTAGAATTCATTTTGTCAATTATCTAGAAAAGTTTATAAAGAGAATATTAAATTTTTGTGCCTCAGATGGTTTTCAAACAAAGATTTTTCAGGTCATTACACTTCACAAAGTTGTTAAATATAAATAGAAATGGTTAAGAAATCATCCTAATTAAAAAGTTTTTGAAAAAGTTCAATATTATAGGCACAAAGCCGCAACTACGTCTCTTTCTTATTTTATGCTTGTGCCGTGATGATTTTCTTACAGTTTTGAAAGCTGGATCTCAATTTCTGTTTAATCAGAACATTAAGTTTAATTAAAAACCTCAAATGAAAAATCAGATAAAATTCCGAATATTTATACACAACTGATAGAGAAGCAAAATTAAGATTTGAGTGCATTTAGGCAATTATATTACTAGAGCTGAACTGTCGCGGATAAAATAAAGTTATTTATAGTTACCTTATATTATCATTAATTAATCACATGAAATCTAATGAAATCGCACTACCTTCCAACTTAGCAACTAAATTTATTTATATAATTTTCATTGGTCATAGTAATAATAGTATGTATAATACATATTAAATATAAGTATTAATGCTCAAAATGGTTATGATATTTTGTGCACAATTGAGAATGGACAATAGGTAATAATAGGATATATTCAAAAATCTACAGGTTGTGGTTTGGAAGTAACATAAGAGCTCATTATTAGACTACTTTGTTATGACAGGGTAGTAAATAATTAATTTATCAGAATAATTGAAACATACATGAGTAGGTAAACCCCACCAGTTTTGTATAATACAAAGGTATTTTATATTATTAAAAATACCTTTGTATTATACAAAACTGGTGGGGTTTACCTACTCATGTATGTTTCAATTATTCTGATACATTACACATGCGGTTAAGCCGTAGTATGAGTGAAGGCACAAACAAAATGCAGTTTTCTAGAGTGATTGGCTGTGCTAACCTTTGGAAGGGCGTCGTTACTTCACATTAATTATGTGGACGGTATGCGAGCTACTTCGGCTGTCTGCCAACAGGTAGCGCCGAATTTACTTCTGCGCTCGGTCTGGATAATTACGGTGATAGGGCGAGGTGGTTCTTTTCTGTGAATGTGTCTGGAAATATCCTTTCTCCAGCAGGGGCGTACCGATGAGCTTGTAGAAAAGCGAAATACGTATCTACGTCTCTGGGGATAGGATATATTCGGACACGTTCACAGAAAATATTAATAGTGAACCTGCATTTGTGTTCTTCACACCAGATTTTTAGTAATATTTTATATTATTAAAAATACCTTTGTAAATAATTAATTGTTAGGGTTGCAGTTTTACACTTACGAACATTTTTTAATAACGTGTGTTCAATTGAAAAGGTCTTTTGACATTTTTAAAAAGGAAACGTAGTTATAAGGAGTCGTGTTTTCTTGTGACATTTGACTAAAGTGTCAGTTGTAGTTGTTAATTTTGGATAAAGAATTTTAGGATGTATTGTCTAAGAAAGTCAAAATTTATAATTTTGAATCAATCAAATAATTTTAAATTATTATTTTTATTGCATATATGAAAATGCAAAAACATAAATGACTTCAAGAGTTAAGTAATTAAATTTAATTTAACATGATTGCTATTAAAACAAGAAAATTCACCACCACAGCTCACAGCTTCTATTGTTTAAATATGACACCAATAGTTATTAATTTTTCAAGATCTATGTGTGTGTTTGTGAGTCAGCTTGATAGGCACCTAGAGGTGTAAGGCAAATGTCTCCATTCACACACTCCCTATTGTCTCTATATATTTCACTAACTTGAAGAATGCATAATTTTCTCTAACACTCTAGTTCTAGAAAAGTAAATTTATTACGATTTATGTTGTAAATACATATATACATACAACATGTAACAAACTGTCAAGACCGGTAATTCAATGTTTAAAAAGTAAAGGTAAAATTATTTTTTCTATTTTGCGTTCGTAATGAACTCATTATAACACCCATAATAGTATCGAAATGAGCTAAAGCATTTTTCAATGTTGGCGTTGTTCGAACACAGATGTAAATATTTTATTGCTGTTATTTGATTTTAAGATTTAGGTATATTTGACAGAATCATATACGTAGAAAAGAGCAATACTACACAAACAACGTATATTGAATACAATCGACAACAAGATATATTAATTTCTGTCACTCATGTTTATATTTTTAAATAAAATATCAAGTAATATTAACGAAAATTAATAAATAATATTTCGCAGATAGCAAGATTTAAATTTGAAAATGTTATGGATTAATATGACCAACTGCATACTATATATAAAAATAATATTCTGAACTTTCTGAATGTCTGAATTAAAAAATTTCAATTTATTAATGTAAAAAAAGCAAAATAGAAAAAAATAGTATAAAAAACTCGTTTCATAAGGCCTTTTGTCGCACTCGTTCTTTAGAAAACTCGTGTCATCAGCAGCTGTAAAATTACATGGAAACAAAGCCATAATTTTTAACAATTCCTCACTAGTAATAGGTAAAAGACAGAAACGCAATCTGTCGGAATGAGAATCAAAATTATCGAACATAGAGCTTGGAAATTGAGTGTTCGTAAAAAGATTTGCAAAAGAAACTATAATATCTTGTGGTGAGTCAAGAATAATATTATTGTATATTAAGTTACCAGGAATTCTATTTATGCCCATTTTATTATTAATGATCTTAAATAATTCTTTGAGATTTTCCCTGATTGGTTGACCAATCACTTCAATATAAGAACTGTAACTCGTTCATGTAATACAAACTCATGGTACTCTTCCATTTACGCCTGTAGTAGTCTTTCAGTTTTAGAGAAAATATTGCCGCCGCAGTAAATCAGGGAGGATAAGATTTTTTTATAAGATTTATAAAATGGTACAGATTTCTCACATACATGGTAAAAAATTGTATAAAAATCGTCCAGAGCCAAATTAATATCACAATGCTGATAAAGACATGACCAGTCCGTATTAAATAAATCATGGCACAGTTGATCAAAGTCAGCTTTGTGGAAATTGAATCTATCGTTATCCGATGACGGATAATTGGTATATCTAGATTCAGATTCGATTTTCATTAATATTGATAAAGGCGGATGGAATGTATTAGTAGGTATTATAGGCACTAGTTCCTCATAAGTAAATAGCTGGCAACGCATATTACACAGGACCACGTCCAAAATGTGATCCACAGAGTTTTTAATTGAATTAAATTGCTGAAAACTTATCAAGTTGCAAAAATTATGAAAGAGACGAGTTTTGGGGCAAGTTGTAACAGCAGCAACAAGTTGTGGGAGATTGATTGAAATCGCCAACAAGTAAAACTTGTTTACCTAAGATAAAGGTTTAAAGAGTATCAATGAACAGGTGAAAATTATTAAATGTAATATCTGGGGGAATATATACTGCACCAATATACAATTTGAAGGACTTCAAATAGCAGCAGAAAGCAATATCAATGGAGGGAACAATGTTTGTCAGAATAGAAGTTTGAAGAGTACTGTAATTAATGTTACGATCCAAAGCAATAATAACACCACCGTCTCTGCGACGGTCGACAAGATCAAATCTTCTATCGCAGCGAACCGACATTGTAATAATCTGGAAAAAGTTCAGAGCTGGAAACAGAATCATTTAGCTACAATTCCGTAATAATAATTACATTAAATGATTGTTTACAAGCACCAGTATAAAAGGAGTGGGTTTTAATACAGAGTCCTCGGGTGTTTTAATAATACATGTTTAAGACGGTAAGAGCCCTGTTGGAATGATTTAGTTTAAAGAAGAGACAATACGTGGAATGCCATTTCTATACACGATTTTTAAATTCGATTCACCATTCCCCAGGCGATTAGCCAATTCAGTCCTAGCGTCTTTATGAATCTGCATCGGCGTACGGTCGCGAAATATAGACAAACCAGTAAACTGGGTCAAATTCCGGTTCTTCTTAAATTTTGCCTTGGCAGTTAGAACAGCATCCTCGGAAGAAAAAGTGACTCAATTGGTCTACGACGATCCTTGTGCGTAATATCGAACTTGCCCAGCCCGATAGGCCTTAAATCAGGTTCATCAAGCTGTAAGTCAGTGAAAACCTTCCTGACGAAAGTAGAATCTGGAGCCAGCTGATCCTTATTGGATGAGGTAACAGTTTCCTTATGACCATAAATTATAATATTACACTTGCGCATTTCGCGTTCTGAAATTTCGCTAATAATTTCTTCAGCATCGATAAGAGAATTTTCAGGCATGGGCTGTTTTGCAATTGTGTCCTTTAATACTTTAATTTTCCCGTGGCACTGCTATGACGGCCCTCAATCTATTAAAATCATTACCAAGCTTGGCACAATCCTTACATGACCAAGTCAAACCGGCACCTAAATGAATTTTCCGGGCCTCCAAGTTGGAAATATCAGCACATTCTATTTTAAACGGTTTCGTGCAAATGCAGTACTTAACAACTTTATGTGTACTATCGGATTTACCACAAGAGTAACATTTTAACATGCTGAATATAGAGAAAAAACAATATAACTTTTAATAACATATTACGACAGGGACACACACTTCCCGCTGAGGTAGTCGTCAACAGCGGTACCAAAGACTGGGTGAAAAGGCAACGGTCAGGGAATCTCGAACAGATTACAAAGGAAAAACAAAATTCAAAATATTAACTATTAACTATACCGATAGGTCCAACTCGCAACGGGCCATAGGCAACAATATACGTATGGAACGTAATGCGGTGTGGCAACGTGTGTACGATGCCTATATTGAGTGACTTTCTTAAAATTTAAATTTATTTTGCAGAATTATTGATTTTTTTACATTTATCTTTTAGAAAACGGTATTGTTTTTTTATTACTTAAAATTACTTTATATGAAAAATAGTATACCATAAAAGTGTAAACAAAGACAGTATACATTGAAACGAATATTCATTCAATTGTATTGTCATGAAATTGAATTTGTCAATCGTTGTTAAATTTGTTAGAATGAATAGATATTTATATTTATCGGAAAATACTAATACTTAAAGCAAACAAATAAGGTGTAGTGTTTTGTTATAGGAATGTATAATATCCATTTCTTCCTGCATATTGATTATGCAGATGATGCTTTCGTAATATGCTCATATTTGTATTTCTACTATTATCGTGATATTATTATAATACAGATACCAAAATCTCACGTAATATTTCCATCAGCCTTTTATTAACAATAAACAAGTAAAGTACAACTTCGTAGGTCGACAAACGCTCCAGTCTTCATTATCACTGTATTATACATGAACTGTAGGCTTAGTTTTTCGTAGAAATTGAAGTACGTGTCTGTTCCTTTGTAAAATTATAATAAGGGCAGGGGTTAATTTTATTCTGGCATTTTTAAAAATGCAGAGATCAGTTTTGCGACAGCATTCAGCTAATTACAATCTAAAATAAGCAACATTGTAACGTATTTTGGAATTGTGAATATCCGTAGGTAATAAAAAAGAAGGAAGTATAGTTTAATTACAACTGTAGCTTCCTCCTGGTTTGAAGGAGGTCTGTATGTATCGACCGAAGTATAAGTTGAAATAATACAAATATGAGCATATTACGAAAGCATCAGCTGCATAATCAATATGCAGGAAGAAATGGATATTATACATTCCTATAACAAAACACTACACCTTATTTGTTTGCTTTAAGTATTAGTATTTTCCGATAAATATAAATATCTATTCATTCTAACAAATTTAACAACGATTGACAAATTCAATTTCATGACAATACAATTGAATGAATATTCGTTTCAATGTATACTGTCATTGTTTACACTTTTATGGTATACTATTTTTCATATAAAGTAATTTTAAGTAATAAAAAAACAATAACGTTTTCTAAAAGATAAAAGTAAAAAAGTCAATAATTCTGCAAAATAAATTTAAATTTTAAGAAAGTCACTCAATATAGGCATCGTACACACGTTGCCACATCGCATTACGTTCCATACGTATATTGTTGCCTATGGCCCGTTGCGAGTTGGACCTATCGGTATAAGCAGAGGCACTGTAGGTATAAACAAGAACACAATGGAAAAAACTCGGGAAGAAGTGATACACACAAAAAGTGTAAAAAGACTGGAGCACGATTCATATGATATGATATAAAATAATTGCAAAAATAACAAATCACAGCAATTATATGTAAATATAATTTCCTCACGTAGAAGTGTCGTAACAAACACCACTAACCGAAATAAAACAACTTTAATTCAATAAAATAACAACT
Source organism: Melolontha melolontha (assembly GCA_935421215.2). Lineage (NCBI taxonomy): Eukaryota > Metazoa > Arthropoda > Insecta > Coleoptera > Scarabaeidae > Melolontha > Melolontha melolontha. The sequence goes on from OW285239.1 coordinate 65,792,014, forward strand.
AAAAAAGGTTGATATATAAGAGCAGAGATAAACGTATATACACGCGGTGAGGTTATATGAAAACTATATTGGGACCAATCAAAATAACTGGAAACGAAGTGAGAAGAAAAATGAACCAGGAAATAGAAAAAGAATTGTAAGGCGAAAATATAGTAAAATTTATTAAATCTGTGAGGATAAAATAGTTAGGGCGTGTCTGGAGAGCGGGTCCCGAATGCAAAATACGATCAATAATGGAATGGAAACCAGGAAATAGAAGACTAAAGGGTAGACCAAGAACAAGATGACAAGACAAAGTAGAGGAAGATATAAAGAGACTGGAAATAACTAATTGCATAGGAAAGACTAGCAATAGAAAAGAATGGAACAGCATAGCAGATAGAATAAAAACGCCACACACATAACTAGACGAAAGAACGGGACTAATCCACCCCTAAAAAACAGGATTGTAAGGACTTCGAAGGAAGTGAGGAAACTCTCTCAGGAGTGTGGTGCCTTGAAACGATATTCCACTATCTTTAAGTATAGCAATTTATACATAATCGACGCTCATTAAACCGATCGCTATCCAAATTTATCGATATTCGTGCCTGGAGATTTCAACTTACCAAGGATTGGTTAGAATGATATAGACAATCAATATATTGTCACAGTAAAGTGGAACATTTTGTTTACGATAACTTTGTATTTATTGGCTTTGCTCAATGCAATTTCTTACAACTGTAATGTGATTATGCACCGTGGGCTATTGAAAACTGACAAAATTAATGTACAAGAGAGTTGATTTTTCACATGCTGGTCTCTGAAAATCATTATACATATCTGGAATTCCACTTCTACCACGTAAAAGAAAGAGCACCTTACACCGCCATATTATTAACTGATTAGATCTGATAGATGATTATATTTTTCATTAATAAATCAAACTTTTGCTTGTTAGAAACTTGGTATAAAAATTATATATTATACCATTGGCGCATTTGTATCTAAACATTTTATATTTTTGGGCCCTACTCCACCTAGTGTTGTCTACAACTAATAAAAGAGAGAATGCACTCTACAATAAATTTAAACGTAACAATAACATTAATACTTTCTATAAATATAAAGAATAGCAAAAGATGAAACTACTCTTCGTGAAGACTATGGTTTGGTTTATTTCATTAACTCAATCATTTTCTTGTCATACTGTCAAACCATTCAGTATAATCAAAACCGGTTATTTAACATAATATAAACATCTAACATCTTTGCTGATTTCTTCCAATCGGTATATGTTAATCCTGACTACAATAATCAATTAACATATAATTTTGAACATATTTATAGCAAGCGCCAATTAAGTTGGCGCGAGCAGGGGGTGCGCGAAGTCGTTTTTAAAAACGTCCACCCCCCACTACTCAAGTAATTGTCAGAATACATTTGTCATTGACGTTTGACGGAACATAATGTCCTTGCTAGGGGATCATAACGTGATACACGGTCAGAGGTTAGGATTATCTGACATTTGATGTAAAACCAAATACAAATCTCCCCACTACTTCTAATCCTGCGCGAACTTACCCCTCCTCGCGCCAACTTAATTGGCGTTTGCTATAGTTTGTTCAATGTTGTTATGTACTAGTTTTTAAAAAACTAGTACATTTAAGAGGATTTTTAAATCCAGGCTCTGCCGAAGTGACTGAATATTGCCCCTACTTTACTATTTCCCTTATGATTAATATTTCAGTTATCCCTAAATACTGGACATTATCCAGATCAATGGAAACTAGCTTATATTTTCCAAATATGCAAATCCGGAGACAAACCAAGAGTTGCCAATATCTGGTATGTGCGATGCGTCTAAAGTTCTTGGATATTCTGTAGCAATCTTTAATGCTTCTCACAGCATTATTAACCATCACCATGCTATTTTTTTGCGGGATGAAGCACCCAAACAAATCCAGTGCTTTATATAGAATTTATAAATTCTAGACTCGAGAAGGTTTTCAAGTGACTTCAATTTACTTATGGTATATTCCAAAAAGAGAGAGACAAATTTCGGAATAGACCCCCAGCCCTAATTACAACCTATACATTAATTTTACGCGGTAAATTTAAATTTGAAAATCTGTGTGAAATATGAAATCTTTAGCAAATTAAATTGTATATTGATTGTTCAGGGATAAATCCACAGTTAAGACAGCAGAATGGTAAATGTAGTAATTACAGCACATGAAAATGAGTAAATTTGTCTAAAAAACACATGTTATTTCATTTATTTGTTGAAAAAAAGGTCAAATAGTGCATGTCCTTACTGATAAACTTTGTATGTAATACATAATACAGTAGGAAATAGCTTAAATTCTACGACTGTAACAGTGTTTGACAATTAATTCCAATTAAAACAGATTCATAAGTTAATAACGAAAATATCTTATTTTATAAACTATTTGAAGATTGTTGAATTCAGTCTGACGTTGGTGAAGAAATGGAATCATCACTACCACTATCGTCTCCAAGAGAAATTATTAGATCGATAATTACATAAATATCTTTCATCCGAGCTTCTTTAATAACATGATTTATGCATTTTTGCCAAGTTGTTGCAGTTACATTATTGATAGCATTATGTAAAAGTTGCTTAACTTTATTTAATTTAAAAGTTCTATTTTTTACAGCTACCTCATTTTTTATTTGTGCCCACACAAGTTCAATAAGATTCAGCTTGCAGTGGTATGGAGGTAAACGAAGAACAGTCTTGTTTTTTGACTTCGAAATTTCATCGATTACATTTGAATTATATTTACTTTTGACCATATTTACTAAGTACAATAATTCTTCTCTAACCATATCCTCCTGATACTCTATTCCCTTATTTCGTAGCCAATTTTTTATGTCTGCTTTTCTCTCAGCCTTGCGGCTATGATATGGAGCATTATCCATCACTACGACAGCATTCTCTGGTAGATAAGGTAATATATTAGAGAACTAATCCTCAAACACTGTGGCATTCATTTCCTCATGATAATCAGAGGTTTTCTTCCCCTCAAACAGTAACAAACCATTTTCGATGAAACCATCCGAACTGCCTGTTGCCCTTTTAATCCTGTTGGAAGTCCTTTCACAAAGGCCTGTCTATGGCTTAAAACATTTGTGTCCATCCATATCTTCTGCACTGGCCCTCATTTAACCAGGTTTCATCTAAATAGAAAATTGGTCTATTCTGGGAGCTGTATAATGAAATATCTTTCAGATATTATCGTCTCCATCTTACGATATTATCTCTCTCAGTAACAACACTGTTTCTGCCACGTTTAAGGTATCTGTAATATTTACCACAGTTATATTTATTTTTTTTCTTGTGAACACACATGTTCAAAGTGAGCTCCGTGATTAAACTCATTTAATGGGAGATTACGAGTAATCATTTAATAAAAGTGCGTATGTTTAGGGTAAAGTGTTTATAGTAAAATTAGACATAATAAGAGGTAGGATAGGTTTAGATTGGCAAGTGTCTTAAATAAAAATACTATTCGAAAAAGGTAACAGACACTGATAGAAGTCAAGGTCTCCGATGGGATGACTAGGTCCCTGACTTTTTTCGCGGTGTCGTAAAGATAATAAATAAAAACTAACGCTAAAAATCAAGTTGAAAATATATGTATATGCATATAAAAATAAAGAAACAAGTTGTTTTAAAAAGAAACGGTTTTTGCGAGAAACATACAGGAACGGTAAAATTTAATTTTACAAGAATATAGAACAATTGCGTAAAATTTTAAATTAAAAAAAAGCAGCGAACGTACTGGGAACAGCTTCATGAAAAGAAAGAACGAAGCAAAGCAAAGCCGGAAAAGGAAGAACCCAGATCACGACACCTCCTGGGAAGAATCACAGAAATTAATGCAAATTAACTTCAAGAACACCTATTAAACGCGAAGAAAATAAGCAGTGCGGGATGGAGGAGATCAAAAAAATGTTATTAGAATTCAGAAAAGAATTTAGAGAGGATATAGTGGACATTAGAAGTGAAATTAAAAGCGACGTTAGAGAAATTAAAGATAATTTGAAGGAAGTAAAGGCAGACATTACACAGAACACTGAGGAAATGAAAAATATCAAACAAGAAATTATCAAGTAGAGAAAGGAGCGGAAAGAGGAAAAAGCAGAACTAACAGCTAGGTTGAAGGAAGTAGAGGATAAGCTAGAAAAACTGGACAGGGATAGAATTCGTAACAATCTAATAATAACTGGTATAGTTATATATAATAAAACCATAGCCAATGACGATGATGTAATGCAAAGGTGGAAGGAATATTTTACAGAACTTTTAAACACAAAACGAAAAGACAATATTCCACCTGAAGAGAGAACACGTGCGATCCAGACTAAGGACAAGGAGGACGATCCAATTAATAGAACTTATAGAAGCAGTCAAAAGCGCTAAAAGAGGCAAATCTGCTGGCCATGATAGGATAACAGCAGAAATGATAAAATCCCTAGGAAGCCACGGAACGGAAATGCTTACATATAAGGGGTTTTCCAATAGGTACTTGACAACTTTGAATTTAATTTGTGAACGCACTATATCACTGATCATCTAACTGTTACTTTCCTTTTTTTCAGTAAACTCAACATTTTCATCATGGTAAAGTACACGAAGGAACAACGTATGCAAATTATAAAAATGTACTACCGAAATTCGGAGTCGGTGACCGCAACTTTAAGAGCGTTAACTCCAAGTTTCGGTCGTTATTCTCGCCCTAGTAGGCAAGCAATAACAAGTTTAGTGCAAAAATTTGAGTCTACATAGTCATTGTGTGATGCTGCCGTGCCAGTGAGACAACGGGTTGGTCGAAGTGACGAAAATATCGCTGCCGTTCAGGCGTCCGTAGCAAACAATCCAAATCAGTCGATTCCGCGGCGTTCTCAAGAACTGGGCATCGCCAAGACCACTTTATGGCGAATTTTGCGTAAGGATCTTGGTTTACACCCATACAAGATCAAGCTGACTCAAGAATTGAAGCCGATGGACCATTTGACGCGACGTACGTTCTCCGATTGGGCTCTGGAGAAGATGCGGCAAGATGATGAATTTCATCGCAAAATCATCTTCAGTGACGAAGCTCATTTTTGGCTCAATGGGTTCGTCAATAAGCAAAATATGCGTTATTGGTTTAGTGAAAATCAACATGTGCTTCATGAATCATCACTTCATCCACAAAAAATAACTGTTTGGTGCGGTTTGCATGCCGGCGGCGTCATTGGGCCATATTTTTTCGTCGACAATAACGATCGTCACGTTACTGTGAATGGCGATCGTTATCGCGCCATGATTACCGATTATTTTTGGCCCGAATTGGAAAACATGGACTTGGACGAGATGTGGTTTCAACAGGACGGTGCCACAAGCCACACAGCACGCGTTACAATCGATTTATTGATGAATAAGTTTGGTGAGCATGTTATCTCAAGAATTGGACCAGTCAATTGGCCGCCTCGTTCGTGCGATTTAACGCCTCTAGACTTTTTTCTTTGGGGCTACGTCAAATCATTGGTGTATGCCAACAAGCCGACGACGTTGGAAGAACTCAGAGCTAACATTGAACGCGAAATAGCGGCCGTTACGCCCGAAATGTGTGACCGAGTCATCGAAAATTGGGTCCAACGAATCGACCGCTGCCGACGTGCCAGCGGTGGCCATATGAACGAAGTCGAGTTCCATTCATAAATGTTTTGATTGTACTTCAAGTCGATCATAAAGTTTTGGAAAAATCTCAAATGGTTTGCGTTTTATTTAAATTCAAGGTTGTCAAGTCCTTATTGGAAAACCCTTTATTTTTAATAAAGTATGGAACACAGCAGAAGTAACAGAGTATTGGAAAATTGGGATAATTATACCGATATTCAAAAAAGGCGACACTAGAGATTGGAAATTATAGAGGCATTACATTATTAAGCGTTGTCTCAAAAATGTACAAATTTATTCTGGAAAAAAGGCTAAAAGTCGTGAGAGAGGAACAGCTGTCAGAGGTCCAAAGTGGTTTCAGGAAAGGTCGAAGCCAGGCGCGGCTCGTGATGACGTATTTGGGAGTTCATGTACAATGACGCGAGTGCCCCGTGTGTTTTCGGTGTTTACTAAGAAAGCGCTACAGTTAGTACACGAGAATACACGAAGCACTCGCATCATTGTACATGCACCCCCAAATACGTCACCACGAGCCACGCCTGGTCGAAGCGCTCAAGATCACATTTTTACAATTAAGCAATTAATAGAAAAGATTAGATTAAAAAGCACGCAAGTTTATCTGGCTTTCCTAGATTTGGAGAAAGCATTTGATAGAGTTTCACAAACAGAAATATGGGAGGGACTAGAACGAAGAAATATTACTCAGAAATTAAGAAATGGGATTAAAAGCTTATATAACAACAACAAAAGTTACGTGCGAAAGGATAACTTGCAATCCGGGGTATTTGAAATCAATGCCGGATTAAGACAAGGTGGCGTGATGAGTCCGACATTATTTATATTACTCATGGATGACGTTATCAGAGCCGTAGAGAACAGAATCAGTACTGTACACGTTGGATATAACAAGATGAAGCCGGTGGAACTTTCAGTATGTGCATTCGCTGACGACCTCATGATATGCGCATCTAATGAAAATGACTTACAGGAAAGTTTAAAAATATGGGACACGGAGCTAAAGAAAATGAAAATTAATTGATGGTAATAGGAAAAGAAGACAAAACAATTAATATAGAAATAAATGAAGAAAAAATAGTCAATGGCTTCAAGTACTAAGGCCTGTTAATAGGAAAAGATGGAGATATTGAAAGCGAAGTCAATGAAAGAATATCTAATGCTGCACGTATATATCACAGCCTCAACAAAACTTTTACTAGGAAAAAGGAAATAAGTCGACATACAAAAATAACTGTATAAAACTGTATTTAGGCCAGTCTTAACATATGGCAGTGAAAGCTGGGTGTTGAATAAATCTTTGAAAAGTAAAATTCATGCCATGGACATGAAGTATTTAAGAGGGTGAAAGGAATGATGAGACTAGATAGACAAAGGAACGACACAGTACGAGAAGACCTAGGTGTAGAATCAATCATTGATGTTATTGGAAGAACTCGATTAAAATGGTTTGGGCATTTAAACCGTATGAAAGATAGAAGCCAGATCAAACGTTTATGGGACGCTAGAGTTCAGCACAGGCGGGGAAAAAGAAGACCTAAGAAAACATGGAATGATGAAGTAGCAGAATTTTTGAAGAAAAGAGGAAAGACATGGACAGGTGCTCGAATTTCATCAAAGAATAAGAAATAATGTTCAAAATTTATATTATTTATTATAATTTATTATATATATACACACTGCTCAAAATCGTACAGGGATATTTTTATAATTAAGATGTAGAAACAGAATATCGTATTGTATATAAATATTTTGAGCAAAAATAATATGCGCAAAGGTTTTATCATATTATCTTGCTAACTGCAGCGATTGCGTTTTGTTTGAAAGATCTACTTATTAGTTGTCATAACGGCGTTATTTGTCACTTTCCGTTTAACTACATTGTAGCGTTATTTCTTGCTGCATAGTTTAAAAACATTAAGTTTGGTGTATAATTTGAGTAGTTTTATCAATAGAAAGGCGTTATTTACCGCGCGTAAAAATGTTAGGTGCCATTGTCATGTTGTAAGCTGGGCGGCGTCAAGCTGAAGTTGCAGCTGATTTTCAAATTACACAAAGTGTCATAAGTCGTTTACGACACCGTTATAGGGATACTGTTGAAGTACGTAATCAACATCGTAGTAACGGTCGGATTGCAACGGTAGCCAAGACTTACGTCCAAATTATTGCCCGATGTAATCAAACCTGCACTGTTCGGCAGATACAAAATCAGTTTAACCAAACATATGGCGTACTGCTTGGCGACCAAACTATTCCCAATAGGTTACATGAGCTACACTTAAGGTCTAGACGACCCTTAAGAGTTCCACCTCTAACAAGAGGTAATCGCGGAGAACGTCTTTCATTGGACAAACGAACAATGGTCATATGTAATGTTCTCTGATGATTCTAGATTTGGCATGTACAATGATTCAAGAAGAAATCGAGTTTGGAGGCAACCAAGACGCATAAATCGTTTGAATGCAGTCCAAGAAGTCCATTCTTTCAGAGGTGGTACAATCATAGTATGGGCCGGCATAAATATTGGTGGAAGAACCGATCTCGTTTTGATTGAACGTAATATGACAGCTCAAGTTTATGTGGAACAGGTCATTTTATCTGTCGTTGTGCCATATGCAGGAGCAGTAGAAGAAAATTTCAATTTCGTGCAAGATAATGCACGTCCACATGTAGCTCGAATTGTAATGAATGTGCTAAAACAGAAACACATTTCGTTGTTAGCGTGGCCAGCTCAGCCTCCGGATATGAATCCGTTAGAGCATCTGTGGGATAAGTTACAAAGAAGGGTTACAAATTCAAATAATCACACTAATGATCTCCGAAACCTTTTTAGAGTTCTTCACAGAGAATTGAGAGCAATACCACAGGAAGAGATTGACAATTTAATTTTAGCAATACGTAACTGTATTAGGGCAGTAATAAACAATCGTGGAGGTCATACTGATTACTAGAAGTTGCCTTTGATGATATGTTTAGGATCACTTTTCAAATTTAAACATCTTTAAGATTTGAGATTACATCGTTAACAAAATTCGTATTTGCAATCTTAGTTTATTAGAACTTTTTGAATTTACTTTTAATTTTGGACTTTTTTAGTTGAATTACGCTATAAATATACAAATCTGGTCAATAAACTTTGTTAACATATATAATAATCTTTTTTCTTTTAATTGTGTAAATACTGTTGTACGATTTTGAGCAGTGTATATTTAGATATATAAATATACACTCGTGAGCAAAAAAAAACGGGACACTTTCTGCGTGGGTTTAAATTGTGACCATTTAAGTGGCTATCTTTACTCATAATAGTAAGTCAAGAATTGTCAAAAATGTGTGCTTCATAGGCATTTATTAAACATTTTTAAAATATATATAAATAATAATTACTAAAAACGATAGAGAAAGAATATAATTAAAATAATTAGTATTTCGTCATTGCACCGTTATTATTTATAACTGCATGTAATCTTGTACACATTGAAGCGACAATATTTTGTACAACATTTATAGGAATTTGATGCCAAGCATTTTAAACAATCACCAAAATTCTTCCTCAAGTTTAAATTTCATTTTGTGTTACAAGTAGAGACAGGAAATTGTGTTGTTCTTATAGCTTCCTTTAATGTTTTGAGTGTTTTGAAAGGGTTGTGCCTAACCTCAGCAACTAATGTTTCGTCTTCCTGCGGATTTGAAATTTTATTACGTTCGAAACCTATTTTCCGATTTAAATTATCCTTTTTCCTCCATTTTTTATATATTCTTGCGGCTGAACTTTTACCAATATTAAATTGACCCGCTTCAGTTCTTAATGATTTCCCATTTTCCAAACTAGTAACAGTTTGGTTTTATCAGTTTTCGAAAAATGCGGCATTTTCAATTTTAAATTAGCAACTATGGTAGATAATTTGACGTACAGTTTGAAAATTAATGAAATATCGTCAAAATTACAACGCTAGAGAAAGGAAATTGACATAACGATTTTGACACTGTCCCGATTTTTTTGCTCACGACAGTACCTACTATAAATATTCTCACTTAAAATTTAGTTGCTTCATTAAGCGGTACAGTGTTGAGCGACTCATATTTGGCAGTTCGCTGCTATTATTTATTTAAGCCTGCACTTTATCTAGCGTGGGCAGTTTATTTTGTCAAAACATGATGTGAACAATTTGACGAACAGCAGTTTTGACAGCCTCATAAAATTCCAGTACCTAATGTCTACCAGTTATCTTTTTTGGCTCTGAAGTTTTCCCTGTTTTCTTGTATTCGTGGATAACCCGATATACTGTCAGTCTTGAAATTCCTACAATCATATCTTGTAAGACGGGGACATGTTATATATGTAACATATAACAAGTGATCATTTGAAAAGTCAATCTAGGTTACTTTGAAATTTTGATAGAATAAGACGCAAATATATTAGTATGTTTGTTGTTCCGTAAACGTAAATCCAAATGACATTTGATAATGTTAATCACAAATATAAGTTAGTGCATAAAATAATCGTGCGTCGATTCCGGTTTAAATAAATTGCTTCTCAGTTTTAAAATGGCTTTCACTTTAGAACATAAAATTTTTTTAGTCCAGGCTTATTTTCGAAGTGGTAGTAAAATTGATGGTTTATAGGTTTAATCAGTTCAAGATTGCATGGTAGAATTTCAAGTTGAGTTTCCACATTTTGTAATAGATTATATACAATTTAAGAATACTTTGGATAGAACTCTAAAACTTTTTTCTGAAACTGGTAGTCTCTTAAGAAAATCAGGCAGCGGAGCAGTTAAGAAACGTACACCTAAAGTTGTCAATCATGATGAAGAAATAATGGAAAATGAACCACAAACATCTGTTCGACATTTGAGTCAACAAATAAACCTTTCTGTTGGTACAACTCACAAGTTATTAAAAAAATATATGCAACTTTATCCATACCGTGTCACAGCAGTACAAGAATTGTTAGAAATTGATTACCCACGTAGACTACAGTTTTGTGATTGGTTTGTAAATATGAACAATAATGGAGAACTTTCGCAAAGAGTCATCTTTACTGATGAAGCATGGTTTTATAAAACGGGATACCTAAATTCACAAAATACAAGAATTTGGAGTAGTGAAAATCCACATGTAATTAATGAAGAATCACTACATCCAGAGAAAATTGGTGTTTGGGCAGCGATAAGCCAAAGGCGAATCATTGGAGCAATATTTTTTCAGGGAACGTTAACTGCTCAAAGGTACCGTACGGAAATTTTACAACCATTTGTCAATCAGTTGCATGATGATGAACTTTAAAATGCATATTTCCAACAAGACGGAGCGGAGCACCTTTTCACTGTACTGCAGAATCTTTGGATTATTTAAGAGAATTTTTTGATGAGCGTTTAATTAGTCGAAATACTGAAATTGCTTGACCTGCACGTTCATGCGATTTAACACCTTGCGACTTCTTTTTGTGGCCTTATCTAAAAAATAACATATTTCGAACACCTATATTGAATTTGAATGATATGCTACAGAGAATCGAACAGAAATGCATGGAAATTAATAACAATCTAGTAATGTTGCAGAATATCATCAGAAATTTTGAACGGAGGATTTTAAAGTGCATTGATCTTGAAGGACAACATTTTCAACATTTGTTATAGTTTTCAATAAATACCTATTATTTGTTATTTATTTGTATGTATGAAACTGTCAAAATATACGATTTCGTAGGTTAAGTAGTAAATTTTAATTTACGACATACTTCAAAATGTTCTCAGTAAATCACATGCTACTAGATTGACTTTTCAAATGAACACTTGTTATAACATGCTACATAACGGGTGTTCGTTTGAAAAGTCAATCTACTAGCATGTAGTTTACTGAGAACATTTTGAAGTATGTCGTAAATTAAAATTTACTACTTAACCTACGAAGTCGTATATTTTGACAGTTTCATACATACAAATAAATAACAAATGTGATTGACATTATCAAATGTCATTTGGATTTACGTTTACGGAACAACAAACACATACTAATATATATGCGTCTTATTCTATCAAAATTTCAAAGTAACCTAGATTGACTTTTCAAATGAACACACGTTATAATATGTCGCACTCTACAAAGTTACCTAGTACTTGAGAAATCTGATTAATCATGTCACCTTTTCTCATGTCGGGTGTATCTGTCACAAGTTGGTTGTAAGCATTTATTGCTGTTTGCTTTTCAGCACTACTCAAATGACTTGCTTTCTCTCGTTTCCTTGGAGGAGAACACATATTTGTACTTTTAGCAGCACTGGTGCTGGGTTCTGCATCCATATTTGAAATCAACAGCTACAAAATTATAATTTTACAAGAACTGAAATTCTCTTATTACTTACATTATCTATTAATCTTCAAATCGAAGCTACAAAAAGAACAAATCTACACCGGAAAATAGTTAAAGTAATATAATAAAGATAATACATAATTTAATAATATGATAACAAAAATCTAGAAACGTAAACATAATATAAAGATGTCAAAATATTTGACTAATTGATGGCAAAAAGCGAATGTTCTACGGTGTTATTTTGCCTTGCTTTGGACCAAAAAGAAACAACTGTCACTTGAGTCTGTTCAGAAATTTGTTTCTCTCTTTTTGGAATATACCATAGACCTTGCGAAATTTTTTGGTTTTTCTAGAACGTCAGGAGTAGGAGTAACTTTTGCTTTTGTGAATTGTAAATTATTATTCATCTGCCTGCTCTTTTCCTACTATAGATTAATGTCTTATATTACAGCATGAGTATCTGATTATCAGGCCTATACTGATGACTAAAATTTATTCCAAGATTTCGTCAATACTGGATTGTCAGTTATTGCAGAAGGATTTAGTCTCATTATTTGATTGGTGCAATATTAATAAAATGTACTTAAACTTCTTCAAGTGTAGAATATTTTTCTTTTCTTGAAAGGTTTTAGCAATGGCTTAGAATTATTACTTTGGTAAATTATTAGACAGTGGACGCGGTGAAGGACTCGTGGAAAACATTCGACTACATGCTTACTTTTATTCATCACTTTAATTCGACGATTACTAGAATGATGAAAGTGTGTGGCTTTATTAGAAGAACTTGTTTTGCTTTTGTTTGAATCTGTATAGAAAAAAATTGTCATTTTTGTCCTATTTAAACTAAGTATTGATAAAAAATAACTAAATTTATCAGAATCGTTTACCGTTGTTAGGTATCCAATTTCTGTCAGAAATAAGAAGTATTAATTAGATTCTTTGGTCTCGGTTTAGTTAACAATGGCATAGACTGTCCTGACTTAGTCTCTTTGTTGTCTTTCCGAGATCCATCTTACTATTCTCGTTTGTCGACGATTATCTTTCATTCGCGATTTCATCGTACTAAATATCAGTGGCAACTGGTACTAACTAAAGGACACGTGCCCACCCAAACACCAAGATAAACACAGAAAGAAATTCGCATGTAATTCGGTGCATTATTTTATTTTATTATTTTTACGTATTTTTATAACGATAGTATCAAAGTTTCTTTCCGCACCACAGACCCTATTCCAACGCTCAAAACTATGTTCCGGGGAACGAATTCAGATGTACCTATTTCGAGTATGAATCGGCCGGGGGAACAAAATAGTCCGACTCCAGCTAACGTCTTGCATGCATTGCGACTGCATTGTTTTCGGCGCGTACCGCGCGTGTGTGATTTCAAAGCCTTTGAAGTGACGTTTATTATTAATGATGGAAGTTAACTGTGTGCAAAATCTTTTAAAAAACCCGCTCTCATTTGAGGAAAAACTTTTAATTAAGAAGAAAGGAAGGTCTATTCTTAATCTTCAAATAAACTACACTTCCACGAGTAAAACTCGAACTTACAATACAGTATTCAATAAAAATATATATGAAAAATATGAGTGGATTTGCGGATGTTCACTAATAAACTATTTTGTTTTATCTGCTTAATTTTTAAGAAAGAGGTTAGTGCGTGGTTTAAAAAAGGGTTGAATGTTCTAAAGCATATCGCAGAAAGGGCAAAGAAAATTCCGTTTCTCACATGAATGCATGCGTGAATTTTAGTGTTCTAAGCAAAGACAGTGCTTATTTGCGACATAAAATTAAGTACAACGAAGATGTGGAAAAAAATCGTCATAATTTTGCGCCTGTTAATTATGTGCATAAAATTTTGCGTAGCTTTTGAATTGGCGTTACGAGGCCATGATGAGACATTGACGTCGGAAAATCCAGTGTATTTATATAGGCTTAATCAACTTAACTGAATTAGACGATGTGCTTACAATACATATGAAAGGTTCACAAATGTTTAAAGGCGCCTCAAAAACTATTTCCCAGCAACTTCTTTACTTTTCCGTGCAGTAAAGAGGTTGCCGGGAAAGGGTTGGCGGCCCTACGCAACGGCTGGTTTTCCGATCTCTCTAAATTTACGCGACCGGTCACTAAACACACGCACGAACACACCAACATACAAAACCCTACACTTACGCGCTCACACAAACACAAAACCACACACCCAGAGAGAGACACAAGTTCATACCCAGAAAGAGACACAATCTGCTAGCAGCGAACAACACATATGTTCACACCTTGCTATCTGCTTTTGGAATACTAAGGCATGATTTATTATTACTTCAATTGGAATGTATCTTTGAATAATTTAAACCATAGCAACTCAATTATTTGACATTTGTATTCTGTCATTTATATTTTTTATATCCTTGATAAAGGCATCATTGCCGAAACATGTAGGGTTTTTTTAAATATATGTACTTTGAAGTGAAACAGACCTTTAATCGCCAACTGATTTGATTTACCATATCATACCAAGGTCACGAAAATATTATATATATATATATATATATATATATATATATATATATATATATATTCATTGTAGTAATTCTTGCTTCTAGTTACCTTACTGTATTGTATTTTAATTCAAATTTTCTATTCATTTATACAGATGTAATCACTTTAATTGTCCTTACTCATTATTAATCTAATTTTAAATTTTAACTTTAATTGTTAATCCAATTGGTAATTCAGTTCAATTTAATCTAATTTTAATTTTAATTGTTAATTTAATTGTTAACTCAATCTCACAAAAGCAAACACAAAAATATGTTCTCATGGTATTAATTCTTGTTTCTAGATACTTGAAAAAGACTGAAAAATAATAAAAGTCGAAACGTCGTAGAATAAAACATCATAATTCAATAAAAGGTCGCTAAACCAATAAAAAGTCTATTATTTTTAATATATATATATATATATATATATATATATATATATATATATATATGTAATAATTTCTTGACATTTGTATGTTAAGTAGATTAAATTAGTTGGTGATTTAAGGTCTGGTTTACTTTGATATGTATACAGGGCAATCCAAATTAAGTGTTCACAATTGGTAACTTTGTTATTATTAAAGATACAAGATTGTTTAAATTAGCAAACTAGTAGTACTTTTAACGCTCTTTAAGATGGAAGAATTAAAAAAACAAATGAGCAGCGCGTTTTCGAGTTTTCCCGAAAAATATGTTTTTTTCAAATGGAAACCCCTGTATATTATATCATTTTCTGTTAGAAATTCAATTTTTAAACAAAAAATCTTATAAGAAATTTTTTACTGGGATTAAAAATACTAGAGTTATAGTGAATAAACAGAAACAACAAAAAGTCAAGTGCATTTCTATGTTTCTATGATAACGACGTTAATTCTTTCTAGTAAACGTCAAATATTAGTACAGTTTTATTAGTCTTTCACTCATAAATTTCATTTTGCTAGTTATTAATTTGACAAAAAAATGATTTTTACCCATGCAGAAAAGTGTGATATGTTAGAATCTTATTTAGTGTGCAGAAAATCTTCTAGGAGGACAAAAGAACACTACGCTGAATTATATCCACTCCGAACACAACCAAATGAGCATTTTTTTCTGAGACTGTACCGAAAATTTAGAGGCAATGAGAGTGTTTTTGCCAAAACAAGAACAAGAAGGACTTTTATAATAAGCGAGGCCACGGAAATTCTAGTTCTTGCATATTTTGAGGCCAACCGTGAGAATTCCATACTAGATATTATCAAGGAATCTGATTTGAGTCACGGTACTGTGCATAGGATTCTGAAGAATCACAAATTCATACCTTATAAGTACAAACCAGTTCAAGTTTTCTTGCCAGGGGATCCAGAGAGAAGAATGTTTTTTTGCCACTGGTATCTTAACTTTTGTCGCCAAAATGTAAACAACTTTCGTTATATTTTATGGACCGATGAATCAAATTTCTCAAATTCTGGAATGTACAATACAAAAAATCATCATTACTGGTCAAAGGAAAATCTTCTTTTAGTACATCCAAGACGCCCGCAAGTCCGTTACAGTTTTAATGTTTGGTGCGGTTTAATTGGTTCAAGGATTGTTGGTCCTTTCTTTTATGAGGGCACTCTAACTGGTGAAAGGTACATAGAATTTTTGACTGAAATTTTGAATAATTTCTTAGACGATATTGATCTCATAAGTAGACAGAATCTGCATTTTCAGCAGGATGGCGCACCTGCGCACAACTACAGAGGTACTCATCAAATTTTAAATACTATTTTTAACAATTCATGGATAGGAACAAATGGTCCTATTGAGTGGCCTCCCCGATCGCCAGATTTAACACCGCTTGATTTTTTTTTATGGGGTTATTTAAAGACAGAGATTTATAAGCAAAGGTACGAAAACGTAAACGCCCTAAAAATTGCAGTTAGTGAAAAGATAAACCAAATAGATGGTAGGACCATACTAAAAGCAGTTCGACAAGTTCAGAAACGTGTTCAAAAATGTATTGAACAACAAGGTGGTATTTTTGAACATCTTCTATGAAAAAATCAGTGCTTTTTATTTTCTTTTAATGATATGTTTATGTATAAAATAAAGTTTATAAAAATTATTTAGTTGTTTTTGTTTATACATTATAACTCAAGTGTTTTTAATCCCAGTAAAAAAGTTCTTATAAGATTTTTTGTTTAAAAATTGAATTTCTAACAGAAAATGATATAATATACAGGGGTTTCCATTTGAAAAAAACATATTTTTCGGGAAAACTCGAAAACGCGCTGCTCATTTGTTTTTTTTTAATTCTTCCATCTTAAAGAGCGTTAAAAGTACTACTAGTTTGCTAATTTAAACAATCTTGTATCTTTAATAATAACAAAGTTACCAATGGTGAACACTTAATTTGGATTGCCCTGTATATTTAAAGCAATCTTACATGTTTCGACACATAGTGTCTTTTTCAAAGAAATTAAAAATATATATTTTTAATATTTATATATATATATATATATATATATATATATATATATATATATATATAATTAGACCAGGAGTCTTTACCGTTAGAACATGTATGGAAGAGATGGTTTTATTAATTTACAATATTACAAACATATGAGTAATTTCTCCAGAAAAAACAAGTTCACATTTGTAAGTATGTATTAATTTCTTTTGTTAACAAGTAATAATTTAAAAAGGTATATAACCCCTTACCACAAATTGATAGTCGTATCCTAAATACGTATTTCGACAACTAAGTTGTCATCATCAGTAGGTAAAAACTACTAATTAAAGTCACACGGGGCACAATAAAGTAAGATAAACGCTTACGCACAACTACTATACACTGCAACCCTATAAAGACTAAATTTACCATGCACATTTCAAACTACGAGATAAAACACTTGTCTCTTTGGAAAAAGGTTCTTAAACATCTGTTAACATATCGAACAAAGGGACGGCAAAAATTCTTCTCTAAATACGGCGCCAACTAAAAACGATTTTAAAGCTACGGTGACTTACTAATAAACTAAATGAAATACCTATATTTCCACAAAACACTAGTATAATTAAATGTATGAGCATTTCATGTGCAATGTACAAATTAATTGTTATTATTTAAACGTGTTATATTCCAATACGCAGGTAATGACAAAATCTATATTGGGTCCGAATGTAGAAACACTTTCTATTAACAAAAGGTTAAGAAGTCGTATCGTAAAGGCCGAACTCTCATGACAATTCTGAGAAAGACAAAATTAAGAAGAGGCGTTATATGTGAAAAACTAGACATCCGGCTTGTTGTATTATACTAAATGAGAATAACAATCCTCGTGAAAAGGGTCAATAAATAATTAGATATTGTAGGTGTATGATGAATTTAATTATAAATAGGTGACAATGTGTTATATTAAATGAGAAACCATTTCGGTGAACAGGAGGTTTATGAATAATTAAATATTGTAGGTATATAAATTTAAAAGTTAATTATAAATAGGTGACAATGTTAAGGGGTTAAGCAATTTAATATAATAAAAGTTAATTATAAATAGGTGGCATGTCCTGGTTAAGGAGTTAAGCAAAATAAAATAATGTATAGAATTCACGGTAGGCTCTAGGTGAAACATGATAAATAAATTTATAAACAAAAACATCCGGTACATCTGTTCCCCAAAACGCGAAACAAGATTTACATTTCGTGAAACAAGCCGAATGCCTCATTCAAAAACCATTGTTTAGGAGGTAATTGTATTATTTCACGTGTATGGATTCCCACATGTCTATAATTACTGATGTTACATCCCCCAACCCACTTATAAAAATGTGAATAGACTGCTGAACGGTATTGGAGATTTATCGCTATTCAAGGAGGTATGTTTATTTTTCGCGATAAATATACTTTCGTAAGCATCAAGTTCATGGGGTTTATTAATTCCTTTTATCAATTTCAAACCTGTAATCGGTACATTGTGTAGTGTGCTCAAAGCGTGATTTGCGACATTTGATTTATCCGGTCTATTGTATTTGATATGTGCTATGTGTTCTTTAAAACGTGTTATTATGGGTCGTTTAGTTTGGCCTATATATTTCAAATTACAATCCGCGCAACTAATTTCATAGATCCCTGATTTCGAATTGGAATTGATTTTATCTTTAGTATTCCCTAGCAGACTTTTGATAGTGTTTTCAGACCGAAATGCTACCTGGAGACCTCTTTCTTTCACAATTCTATTAATGTTTTTCGTGACAGGGTGGTATGGTAGACATATGTACTTTTTCTCTTGGTTATTTTGGGGTATCAAACTCGTGGATTCGCGGATCGTATTTTTTATTTTAGTTTTTCTAATTAATTTATTGATTATTTCTATGTCAAAGCCATTGTATGTCGCAATATTTTTAATGAAATCTAGTTCTGTTTCATATCTCTCCTTTGTTAACGGAAAATTTAGTAACCGATTGACTAAAAAGTTAAAGGAAGCAGTCTTATGTTGATAACTATGATTTGAATCCGCGGTGATGAATCTATTAACGTTGGTTTCTTTCCGGAAAATATCGATTTCTATTTTATGTTTATTTCTAATCAGTAAAGTATCTAAAAATGATATCTTGCCGTATTGTTCCTTTTCTACCGTAAATTTAATAGTCGGATATTTCAAATTTAATTGATTAACAAACATGTCTAATTCGCATTTCCGTGTGTCAAAAATCGCAAGAATGTCATCTACATACCTAATCCAGACTCTAGGGAAATATTTAGTGTTGTTTTTGAATTCTACTTCAAATTGACTCATGAATAAATTGGCTATGAAAGGAGATAAGCAGTTACCCATAGTTGTGCCTTGTTTCTGTTCATAAAATTTTTCTCCTACTTGGAAACAATTCTGCGCCATGCACAGAGTTGTCAGTCTCATATATTCTCTTATTTTTGAAGGTTCAATGTTGTTCTTGTGGAGCAAGCTTTCTAAATATTTCATAGTCTCTGGAATAGGTACCGAGGGAAATAACGACGTCACGTCGAATGAAACTAAAATTTCCCCGGTTTCCAGTTCACAATCTTTAATTAATTTAACAAATTCTAAAGAATTGCTGACTGACAAATTTTCTGGTTTAACGGGTAGATTTTTAAATTCATTCACTAGCCATTTGGAAATCAAGTAAGTCGGTGAGTTAATACCTGAAACTATAGGTCTCATCGAGTTACCTGGTTTATGTATCTTCGGTAAACAATACATTCTTGGTACTACAGGATTACTCACATTCAATTTATACTTTTGGGTAGAAGTTATTAAAATTGGACATTTCTTAATCGCGTCTTTTGTGTCATTAATCATTTTAGGTAACGGATTTTTCTTCATTTCTACATACGGACCTTCGGCAATTAAATTTTTTACTCTTTGAAAATAGTCGGTTTTGTCCATAATTACTAACTTGTTCCCTTTATCTGCTTTTAGATAAAAGCAGTCCTTCGATCTAAGAGTTTTAATGATATTCCATTCTTTATTGACCGACTTCTGTTTGTGCTGCTGTAAATTCTTATCGATTTGGGTTTTACAAGCTTCTCGAATAAAGTTTTTTGGCCCTTGTTCAAAATACTTAATCGAAGTTTCGATGCTTGCAATCACCTGTTCCATAGGAATCTGACGGCTTGGCAAACAGTATTTTAACCCTTTATTTAACAAATTTATTTCTAAATCACTAAAATTCTCAGATGATTGATTGATCACTAATGTTTCTTTTATAGGAATTTTATTAGTATCCTTTTTAGGTGGACATAACTTTTTAAATTTCTTATTAAGTTTTAAACATTTCTTTTTCAATTTATAGTCTTTAATTTCCGTAATTTTCCTATAAAAGTTACACCAATCTTCGAATTCATTGTTGTCCATGCTTTTAGTTAATTTTAAATGTAAATTATATAGTTCTAATTCTAATTTATTACGTTTACTGTACAGATATTTCATTTCTAGGTTCAACCATTTCATTTTAGCATATGAAATGACCTTATCGTTATTTCTGTAACGACTAATTGTAGAAATAACGATAAGGTCATTTCATATGCTAAAATGAAATGGTTGAACCTAGAAATGAAATATCTGTACAGTAAACGTAATAAATTAGAATTAGAACTATATAATTTACATTTAAAATTAACTAAAAGCATGGACAACAATGAATTCGAAGATTGGTGTAACTTTTATAGGAAAATTACGGAAATTAAAGACTATAAATTGAAAAAGAAATGTTTAAAACTTAATAAGAAATTTAAAAAGTTATGTCCACCTAAAAAGGATACTAATAAAATTCCTATAAAAGAAACATTAGTGATCAATCAATCATCTGAGAATTTTAGTGATTTAGAAATAAATTTGTTAAATAAAGGGTTAAAATACTGTTTGCCAAGCCGTCAGATTCCTATGGAACAGGTGATTGCAAGCATCGAAACTTCGATTAAGTATTTTGAACAAGGGCCAAAAAACTTTATTCGAGAAGCTTGTAAAACCCAAATCGATAAGAATTTACAGCAGCACAAACAGAAGTCGGTCAATAAAGAATGGAATATCATTAAAACTCTTAGATCGAAGGACTGCTTTTATCTAAAAGCAGATAAAGGGAACAAGTTAGTAATTATGGACAAAACCGACTATTTTCAAAGAGTAAAAAATTTAATTGCCGAAGGTCCGTATGTAGAAATGAAGAAAAATCCGTTACCTAAAATGATTAATGACACAAAAGACGCGATTAAGAAATGTCCAATTTTAATAACTTCTACCCAAAAGTATAAATTGAATGTGAGTAATCCTGTAGTACCAAGAATGTATTGTTTACCGAAGATACATAAACCAGGTAACTCGATGAGACCTATAGTTTCAGGTATTAACTCACCGACTTACTTGATTTCCAAATGGCTAGTGAATGAATTTAAAAATCTACCCGTTAAACCAGAAAATTTGTCAGTCAGCAATTCTTTAGAATTTGTTAAATTAATTAAAGATTGTGAACTGGAAACCGGGGAAATTTTAGTTTCATTCGACGTGACGTCGTTATTTCCCTCGGTACCTATTCCAGAGACTATGAAATATTTAGAAAGCTTGCTCCACAAGAACAACATTGAACCTTCAAAAATAAGAGAATATATGAGACTGACAACTCTGTGCATGGCGCAGAATTGTTTCCAAGTAGGAGAAAAATTTTATGAACAGAAACAAGGCACAACTATGGGTAACTGCTTATCTCCTTTCATAGCCAATTTATTCATGAGTCAATTTGAAGTAGAATTCAAAAACAACACTAAATATTTCCCTAGAGTCTGGATTAGGTATGTAGATGACATTCTTGCGATTTTTGACACACGGAAATGCGAATTAGACATGTTTGTTAATCAATTAAATTTGAAATATCCGACTATTAAATTTACGGTAGAAAAGGAACAATACGGCAAGATATCATTTTTAGATACTTTACTGATTAGAAATAAACATAAAATAGAAATCGATATTTTCCGGAAAGAAACCAACGTTAATAGATTCATCACCGCGGATTCAAATCATAGTTATCAACATAAGACTGCTTCCTTTAACTTTTTAGTCAATCGGTTACTAAATTTTCCGTTAACAAAGGAGAGATATGAAACAGAACTAGATTTCATTAAAAATATTGCGACATACAATGGCTTTGACATAGAAATAATCAATAAATTAATTAGAAAAACTAAAATAAAAAATACGATCCGCGAATCCACGAGTTTGATACCCCAAAATAACCAAGAGAAAAAGTACATATGTCTACCATACCACCCTGTCACGAAAAACATTAATAGAATTGTGAAAGAAAGAGGTCTCCAGGTAGCATTTCGGTCTGAAAACACTATCAAAAGTCTGCTAGGGAATACTAAAGATAAAATCAATTCCAATTCGAAATCAGGGATCTATGAAATTAGTTGCGCGGATTGTAATTTGAAATATATAGGCCAAACTAAACGACCCATAATAACACGTTTTAAAGAACACATAGCACATATCAAATACAATAGACCGGATAAATCAAATGTCGCAAATCACGCTTTGAGCACACTACACAATGTACCGATTACAGGTTTGAAATTGATAAAAGGAATTAATAAACCCCATGAACTTGATGCTTACGAAAGTATATTTATCGCGAAAAATAAACATACCTCCTTGAATAGCGATAAATCTCCAATACCGTTCAGCAGTCTATTCACATTTTTATAAGTGGGTTGGGGGATGTAACATCAGTAATTATAGACATGTGGGAATCCATACACGTGAAATAATACAATTACCTCCTAAACAATGGTTTTTGAATGAGGCATTCGGCTTGTTTCACGAAATGTAAATCTTGTTTCGCGTTTTGGGGAACAGATGTACCGGATGTTTTTGTTTATAAATTTATTTATCATGTTTCACCTAGAGCCTACCGTGAATTCTATACATTATTTTATTTTGCTTAACTCCTTAACCAGGACATGCCACCTATTTATAATTAACTTTTATTATATTAAATTGCTTAACCCCTTAACATTGTCACCTATTTATAATTAACTTTTAAATTTATATACCTACAATATTTAATTATTCATAAACCTCCTGTTCACCGAAATGGTTTCTCATTTAATATAACACATTGTCACCTATTTATAATTAAATTCATCATACACCTACAATATCTAATTATTTATTGACCCTTTTCACGAGGATTGTTATTCTCATTTAGTATAATACAACAAGCCGGATGTCTAGTTTTTCACATATAACGCCTCTTCTTAATTTTGTCTTTCTCAGAATTGTCATGAGAGTTCGGCCTTTACGATACGACTTCTTAACCTTTTGTTAATAGAAAGTGTTTCTACATTCGGACCCAATATAGATTTTGTCATTACCTGCGTATTGGAATATAACACGTTTAAATAATAACAATTAATTTGTACATTGCACATGAAATGCTCATACATTTAATTATACTAGTGTTTTGTGGAAATATAGGTATTTCATTTAGTTTATTAGTAAGTCACCGTAGCTTTAAAATCGTTTTTAGTTGGCGCCGTATTTAGAGAAGAATTTTTGCCGTCCCTTTGTTCGATATGTTAACAGATGTTTAAGAACCTTTTTCCAAAGAGACAAGTGTTTTATCTCGTAGTTTGAAATGTGCATGGTAAATTTAGTCTTTATAGGGTTGCAGTGTATAGTAGTTGTGCGTAAGCGTTTATCTTACTTTATTGTGCCCCGTGTGACTTTAATTAGTAGTTTTTACCTACTGATGATGACAACTTAGTTGTCGAAATACGTATTTAGGATACGACTATCAATTTGTGGTAAGGGGTTATATACCTTTTTAAATTATTATTTAACCACAGTCTCCATTGAAAGAATTTTAACAAGTAATAAATTTATGTCCATCTACTCTTAAAGTGATCCCCTGAGGAAGCATTCGAATTCGATGCGAAATATTGGGCTAAAAAATAAAGAACTGACTTAATTAATAGAGTTTAATTTTGCTGGATTCCCCCCCCAAAAAAACGACCATCCCTTCCATATACATATATATTTCAACGATTTTGTATTTACTTTTACTTAACGGATTAACATTAACTCTCTCCCATCTGTAGAAGGTGACAATAATATTTCCTTTGAACTTTTAAAATTTTAAACAATAGAAAATAAAGAATATTCCATTTTTAAAAGATTGTAAATAAGCTGTATTATTTTTATTAAGAAATTTGTTTATTTTTTATAGAAATACAATTGAATTGGAAATTAGACAAGATGCTACTACGCAGACAGGCATTAGAAAATATGTTGGCCCTCTCTTAGTAACATTACAAGAATTAGATGGCACATTTAAGCATATGCTACAAATTGAAAATACCGTCGTTAAATCAGATATTACTTGCCATTCTAAGAGTCGACGTAACAAAAAGAAGAAAATTCCGTTATGTACCGGTGAAGAAGTCGATATGGATTTGAGTGCCATGGATGACTCTCCTGTATTGTGGATTCGTTTGGATCCAGAAATGACATTATTACGGTCAGTAGTAATTGAGCAACCAGATTATCAATGGCAGTATCAGCTTAGGCACGAAAGGGACGTTACTGCTCAAATGGAGGCTATTATGGCTTTAGAACGATATCCTACACCAGCTACAAGAATAGCTTTGACAGATACCATTGAAAATGAACAATGTTTTTACAAAGTTAGATGTCGAGCTGCACACTGCCTTACCAAGGTTGCTAACGCTTTGGTCAATTGGTCCGGACCGCCAGCGATGTGGCAAATATTTCGTAAAATGTTTGGATCTTTCGCAGCACCTCATATAATTAGACAAAATACTTTCCAAAATTTCCAGCATTATTTCCTGCAGAAAACTATTCCATTAGCCATGGGCGGTTTGAGAAATTCACATGGAATTTGTCCACCAGAAGTATTTAAATTTCTTTTAGAACTTTTCAAATACAATGATAACTCTAAAAATAGATACTCAGATAATTACTATAGAGCTGCTTTGGTAGAAGCTTTGGGTCAGACAGTAACTCCTGTTGTTTCTGTTATACATGGAGCACCAATAACGTCCGAAAGTCTCAGTGCAGATACTAAATTAGTTTTGGAGGAGATCACTAGAATGTTAAATTTAGAAAAATCACTGCCTTGTTATAAATATACTGTGACTGTTGCTTGTTTAAAGGTTATAAGGACTTTACAGAAATATGGTCATCTACCTAGTAGTCCAACACTCTTCAGGAGCTATGCAGCATATGGTAGATTTATAGGTTGGTTTAAATTTTATTCTAAAATATGATCATATATATATACAACGTGTCCACTTAAGTATGAGACAAATGGGAAATATTTTTATTTTTGATTTCACATAAAACTTTATAGAAAAGAAAAGTTCGTGCATCCTAAGAAACTTGATATTTTGTATTCAGGGTTGCGTTGTATTACTTGGTTAGAGGAAAAATTAAAAAACATTGAAGTTGCCGTAAGAGTACGCTACACTTATTTTTAAAGATATCAAAAATATTCATTTAAAAATGTTGTTTCAAATTTAAAAATATGCTCAAATACGAATTGTTATTTAAAATTTCGAATAAATAAAAATTAAATTATCGAGCAATAATAATAGCAAATATGCAATAGTTTTTAACATCCATCTATGTGACAGTAGTTCTATGGTTGTCATTTGTATTGTCACTTTAGTAATAAATTTTATGTGATTGTCAGATCCGTTGTCACTTTAATAATTAAGTAATTTTAAGACAATTCATTAAGTTATTACCTACTAACTATGGCTGAACGGTTAACTATGCAAGAGCGAGCTGAATTAATTCTTATTTGCGGAGATAACTACAAAACATGTAGAGACGCAGCTGATATTTTTAATGAAAGACATCCCAACAAATTTATTAGTTTCCAAAGCGTCTCTATTTCTGAATTTGTTGTTTTTGTTAATTTCATATTTATTTTGTAATATAAAAATGTATTTTCATAAAGTTATATGCAAATGATTTTTGTTTCATTCTATTGCATTTCAGCGATAAAAAATTGATATCGAATGTAAATGATTTCACGTGCAATTACATAAAATTTATTATTAAAGTAACAATACAAATGACAACCATGGAACTACTTCACATAGATGGATGTTAAAAACTATTGCGTATTTGCTATTATTATTGCTCGATAATTTAATTTTTATTTTTTCGAAATTTTAAATTACAATTCGTATTTGAGCATATTTTGAAATTTGAAACATTTTCAAATGACTATTTTTGATATCTTTAAAAATAAGTGTAGCGTACTCTTACGGCAACTTCAATGTTTTTTAATTTTTCCTCTAACCAAGTAATACAACGCAACCCTGAATACAAAATATCAAGTTTCTTAGAATGCACGAACTTTTCTTTTCTATAAAGTTTTCTGTGAAATCAAAAATAAAAATATTTCCCATTTGTCTCATACTTAAGTGGACACGTTGTATATATATATACATATTATTATATAATAATTATATATATATATAGTATATACATACATATATATATATATATACATTATATATATATATATATATATATATATATATATATATATAATTTAAAAGAAATTATCGATAGTAATATATTGAATAAAATAAATTAAAAGCGGGCAAGCGGTCTGTCAATAATTTTATTGTCCTTGTACGTCACTTTTATTATTTTTTTGAACTCTACATTTTTATCTCCGGAAGAAGCAACAAAGTTGTTGCGAAATATAGGGATAATTAATAAATGAGTTTTTAATTGACAGACCGCTTGCCCGCTTTTAATTTATTTGATTGTATATATGTATACAGTGCTTCTCAAAAGTCCCCTCCCCCCCCCTCTTATCTTTGGAACGATTATACATACACAAGTGAAATTTGGAAACTGAATATTATAGGTTATAAACTTCCCTACTAGTGATGATAGATGACGAAATCGTCATAGATGACGTCACAAGGCCATTGTGACCAATAATTTTAAATGGAACGCTACGGCAAGCGACACCTCTTTTAAAAGGTATCGAAAAAACCTATTCAATGATACTAATTTTGTTTGTGTTTGAGGCAGTTTTAATGGCTCATTAGTAAACATGAAAATTTAAATTCCATTCAGTATGATATTAAATACAGATTTAAGAAACAGTATGTACTTAAAGAAATTGCTCGAAGTGACCTCCATTTACTTCCTGACAGTAAAATATTCTATTTTTAAACTCTTCTCGTACTTCTTCAAGTGTGTCTGCGGAAACAGCCTCACATTCTGCAACAATACGTTGTTTTAAAACGTCAAATTGTCAAGTTAATACTAAAATTCCAAATTCAAGCTCCGCCTATGGTTAGTTGTCAAATAATCTGACGTTTTTGTTAGTCTCCAATATTCGACGTTTTTGTAATTGTCCAAGTTTTTGTACATTTAATAATTTGTGTATTGTTAATCGAACGTCTCACTGTTTTTACAGCTTATGGTACTTTTAATATTTTTGTACATCTTAATAATTTGTTAAACTGTAGTGAGTCGAAAGTTTAAGTGCTTCAAGAATCGAAATGGTACGTGCTTCAGGTGATAAAGTAGCAGCGGTCCTAATTCTTGGTGAAACTAGACAAAATATTCATGCAGCAGAACGCATTTTTAATGAGAGGTTTCCCGATCGCCCCATTTCGAGGACTTATTTAAGGGAGCTTCTTCGTAAGTTTGAAACAACGGGTAGTATTAATGATGCGAAACGATCTGGCAGACCACAAATTTCTGATGAGAAAAAAATTGATATACTGGCAGAAGTAAGAGTTAATCCTACTTCTTCAACAACTCAAGTTGCATCTACCTGTGAAGTTAGTCGAAGTACAGTACACAGAGTGTTGAAAAAATACAAATTTCATCCATACAAATTAAAAATGGTTCATCAACTCTCAGACGACGACCCAGACCGAAGACTAGAATTTTGTGAAAATATGGAAACTAAAATTAACCAACAGCCAGACTACGTCAAAACAATTTGTTTTAGTGACGAAAGTACTTTCTATCTAAATGGAAATGTAAATACACAGAATGAGTACACAAATCCTCACCTGTTTCGTGAAACACATACCCAATTTCCCCAGAAGGTGAATGTTTGGGCAGGTATCCTGGGAAACCACATCGTTGGGCCTCTTTTTTTAAATACTAATTTAACTGGTGAGGTTTATCTGGAGATGTTGCAAAACGCAATAGAACCGTTAATCCTTGAAATTTTGGAAGATAATCCAGATGAATTCGGCAATTTGGAAATAACATTCCAACAGGATGGTGCTCCTCCACACTATTACGGTGCAGTAAGACGGTATTTGCATGAGGAGTATCCTGGTAGATGGATTGGACGACGAGGTTCGACGGAATGGCCACCTCGATCACCGGACCTCACACCTTTGGATTTTTTTTCTGTGGGGGTACCTTAAATCGAAGGTTTACGCCACTGAACTTCACAATATTGACGTTTTAAAACAACGTATTGTTGCAGAATGTGAGGCTGTTTCCGCAGACACATTTGAAGAAGTACGAGAAGAGTTTAAAAATAGGATATTTTACTGTCAGGAAGTAAATGGAGGTCACTTCGAGCAATTTCTTTAAGTACATACTGTTTCTTAAATCTGTATTTAATATCATACTGAATGGAATTTAAATTTTCATGTTTACTAATGAGCCATTAAAACTGCCTCAAACACAAACAAAATTAGTATCATTGAATAGGTTTTTTCGATACCTTTTAAAAGAGGTGTCGCTTGCTGTAGCGTTCCATTTAAAATTATTGGTCACAATGGCCTTGTGACGTCGTCAATGACGATTTCGTCATCTATCATCACTAGTAGGGAAGTTTATAACCTATAATATTCAGTTTCCAAATTTCACTTGTGTATGTATAATCGTTCCAAAGATAAGAGGGGGGGAGGGGACTTTTGAGAAGCACTGCCCATATCGTTATGTTCAAATTTTAGGAGTGTAAAGTAGACTTCATTTCAAGTAACAAAAACGCAAAACTTGTATATCCATTTTTATTTGTTTCAAAGTTACAGATCTATGAATGTGATTGTCAGATCATGAAAAAAAATGTAATCCTAAAGTCAATAAAAACTGATTTTATTAAAAAAAGTTCAATTAATAATATTTTCGCAATGTCCACCTCCTTGTTAAACGCAGGCTTGTGCCTATAAGCCAACAGAAGAAGTACTTATCCGAATTTCATACTTGTTTTGTCGGATTTGCTCGGCAGCCAGGTGAATACGATCCAACAACTCTTCTCTTGTGTTCGAAACTTGCGCGTAGACTAAATCTTTCATGTATTTCCATAAATAAAAGTCAAGGGGATTAAGATCGAGTGATCTGGGTGGCCATGCAACAGGACCACCTCGACCAATACATCTTGGATAATTGACGTTAACCCAATTTCGGACAGCAATTCCGAAATGTGGTGGTGCCCCATCCATGTGAAACCACATGTCTCGTCGAACATTCAGTGAGACATTCTCTAAAAGACCTGGCAGTTCGTCAAAAAGAAATTGAAGGTAATTGTCCGCATTTAATCTCCCAGGAAGAACGACAGGACCAATCAACAAGTTATCGATTAGGGCCGCCCAAACGTTAATAGAAAATTCATGTTGAAATTTAGATGGGCGTATAACTTTGGGATTTTCTGATGACCACCTGTGCAGGTTTCTCAGATTTGTAACACCACTTCTCGTGAACGTAGATTCATTTGTCCAGAGGACTGTTCTGCAGAAATTAAAATGAAGCGGTGACTGTCTTAATATCCAGGCAGAATAAATTAGACGAGCATATTGGTCTGCCTCAAGCAAACCGTGTCCCCTGCGATAGTGATATGGATATAAGCCCTCACGTTTTAAAATTCGCCAAACTGTCGTTCGTGGTACTCTCAGTCCGCATTCCCGAAATTGTCTGTGTACTTCCAGAAACGTTCTGTAATGAGGAATGCGCCTATCGGGAAACCGATGTCGGTATTCAATAACTGCTTGACATGCACTGCCGATACAGTAGCCATACACAAAATGCATGTCCGCATACTCTTGAGAAGAAAATCGGTAAGGCATTTTGATTAAAGAAAACGTGTTCAGTCACTAATAAGCTGTTGTATGAACTGAAACGTAATGTAATCCTTTATTAAAAAATGCAACGCTAACAGTCATCTGAACATTTGTTTATTGTATGATATTCATGGTTCATCACTTACGAAATAAGTAAGAACGTTCCTTATCATAAATCAATTTACAGTACTCTTTTTTGTAGATCTCCAAGAAATTATGTATGCACTACGACACGTGTTTATTTATTTTAGGAGAACATTTTATTATGCAACGTTAACAATCACAGGCCTGTTATTGAATCGTATAACTTTTTTTAAATAAAATCAGTTTGTATTGACTTTAAGATTACATTTTTTTTCATGATCTGACAATCACATTCATAGATCTGTATCTTTGAAACAAATAAAAATGGATATACAAGTTTTGCGTTTTTGTTACTTGAAATGAAGTGTACTTTACATTCCTAAAATTTTAACATAACGATACAGGACACTTGTATATGTATAACGTGTGTTCATTTGAAAAGTCAATCTAGGTTACTTTGAAATTTTGATTGAATAAGACGCATATATATTAGTATGTGTTTGTTGTTCCGTAAACGTAAATCCAAATAACATTTGATAATGTCAATCACATTTGTTATTTATTTGTATGTATGAAACTGCCAAAATATACGACTTCGTAGGTTAAGTAGTAAATTTTAATTTACGACATACTTCAAAATGTTCTCAGTAAATCATATGCTACTAGATTGACTTTTCAAATGAACACCCGTTATATGTATGTCATTAATATACTGTATTTATATTTTAAATTTTTTTGATAAAGGCATCATATGCCGAAACATGTAAGATTGTTTTAAGTATATACATATTGAAGTAAAACCAGACCTTAAATCGCCAACTACTACTATGTATATATATATACATATATATATATATATATATATATATATATATATATATATAATGTGTGTGTGTGTGTATTTATATATAGAAGCTGAAGTAATATTGTAATCAAAATTCAACAGCATAAATTCTACTAGAAGACCGCCGCAAATTTACAAATTATTTAAAAAAATATATTAAAAATTAAAAAAATAATAAAAGAATAAAGAAGTATCCGGGATAACATTTAAACATTGATCTCTCATGCATTTTACGTGTGTTATTAAAGAAACAAGTCATTATAATTAACTTACTACTGGACGATTACGATGTAAAGCTGCAAAGGTATCCGAAATTCCACGACTTGAATTATGTATGCTGTCAGTGGCGGCTCTTGATGACGTACGATGTGCGCTGCTGCACGGATGAGACTGCTTCGTTTAAGCTTTCATATATACAGAGAAGCAAGTAACCGTACCGAAATCTTCCGAAATAGTTCGAAGTAGTCTCATCCGTGCAGCAGCGCACATCATACGTCATCAAGAGCCGCCACTGTATGCTGTAACTATTTCGATTCGTTTTTGAATAGTATGAACAAATATCCTGTAATAAAATATTTAAATGTTCACTGATTGATCAAAAATATTTTCAGCTATAATAATATTTTGTTTCTTTTGTAACACAAGGAAAACGTATAAGAGAGAGTCGATGTTTAAATCTTACCCCAGACAATTTTCTTGTCTTTTCTTTTGTAGAAACTAATTTGTAGTAAATTTAAAGCAGTTTTCCTAGTAGAACTTATGCTCCTAAACTCTGATTAACAATATTTTTTCAAAAAATATTGTAAAAGGTTACACATAGTTGAAATATTGACATATACTAAGTAAACGCCATATATTCTCAGTCTGACAGAAAAAATAAAGTTTTATAATGTTGATTTTTCAACACAATTTCTACTAATTTCAATCCATTTATTACAACGATTAATCAAATAATTCTATACCCTTGTAAAAATCTGATGTTTTCGCCTCAAAATGTTGCATTACGGCTGTTTGCAACTCAGTATCGTCATGAAAATGACGTCCCTTAAGATCTTTTTTTTTAATAGAAAAATAAATAGTCACTAGGAGAGACATCTGGATTGTACGGTGGATGTCCAATTTCGTGAAAGCCGCATTTACGAATTGAAGTTCGTGAAAGGGCGACAGTATAAACGGGGGCATTGTCATGCAGCCATTGAACACATTTTGACAATCTTTCTCGTTAATTGAACGACTTTTACCTACATGAGACGAGGTTCATCTGCTCGCCGCCATTTCATCGAATCCTTTTTCAATAGCGGATCATAATACAGAGTCATGGTTTCATCTGTGACAATGGACTTCCAATCAGGTTTGGATCGTTTCCACGTATGTTTAAAAACGAGCATCTATCCAACGTTGACGAGCAGGAGAAGTTATGATACAACAAGTTATCTTACAACTTTTATTCGTAACCATATGACCAATTCGACGAACACTTTTTTTCAGAAATGTTAATACTGCTGATATATTTTCACTTTCAATCGGCGATCTTGTAATACTAATTCTTCAATCAATGAAATGTGGTGTCGTCACTTCAATTAGCTCATTATCTTCAAGGAATTCTTGCCCAAAACGGAAACGTTTTCTACTTTTTTCAGTAGAATATTAACGAGATGTATCTACATGTTTTTTAATTTGGTTAGACGTATTTTTCGTCTTTTATTAAAGATGCAATGACCGCTCGGTATTCTGTTTTTATTAACTGATACATTTTCATGCATTAGCGATGTTACTTGTTTGCAGATTGATAAATATATATATATATATAATATTTTCGTGACCTTGGTATGATATGGTAAATTCAATCAGTCGGCGATTAAAGGTCTGGTTTACTTCAAAGTATATATATTTAAAACAACCCTACATGTTTCGACTATGATGCCTTTATCAAGCATATAAAATATAAATGACATATATATTTTATATCCTTGATAAAGGCATCATTGCCGAAACATGTAGGGTTGTTTTAAATATATATACTTTGAAGTAAACCAGACCTTTAATCGCCGACTGATTGAATTTACTATATATATATACAGTATGACTGAAGTTTCATTTTGTTTTTTTGGGGATATATTCCAAAAAATTCAACAAATAAAATAGTAAAAATTTTTTCTAATAAAAGTTGTCTAGTAACGCAAAAAAAAAAAATTTATAACAGCCCAATGTTTTCAAGTTTCACTGTACAAATTTCATACATAATAGGTCAGTAACCGATGAGTGGCCGTAACGATATCAAACTGTGTCAGGGTCAAGTTTAATATGTGAGACTGCAGTTTACTTGGTACATGTGATAGAATGAAATACCCGGTTTATTTGTATACTTAGTGACGTCAAGCGAAACAATGCGTGCAATTTTTCGCAGATAAAATATTAGTCCAACGGTATTTTTCGTAGTAATAAGACGTTAGTTTTACTTTATTGCTAGTTGAAAAATATTTTTGTATGAACATAAAATACACTTTACCAATAGTGAGTTAGTTGATATTATTTTGATTTACGGTGAATGTCAACAGAATAGTCATGCAGCGCGTCGTAAATATTCTGAATTATTTCCGAATCGACATTTACCGTCGGCACCTACGTTTATAGCAGTTGTTCAACGGGCTCGCGATACCGGAGAATTACAACCTCGACGCCGAGATACTGGTCCAGGACGTGCTGAAAACGTTTTAGCCGCTGAAGAAGAGATTTTGGAGGCAATAGAAAATGATCCAACGTTAAGCACACGACACCTTGCTAATCGGTTTAACGTATCACAGTTTGTTGTTTGGCGAACCTTAAGAGAACCTCAACTTTATCCTTTTCACTACCGACGAGTGCAAACATTAAACCCTCGTGATTATCCGGCTCGGGTACAATTTTGTGAATGGTTGCTTCAAAGAAATCGCGAGGACGAAATTTTTTTATTTAATATTCTCTTTACAGACAAAGCTACTTTTACACGTGAAGGGACTTATAATCTGCATCAGTGGGCAATAGACAATCCTCGTGTGGTCCTTCGTGTGCATAATCAACAGCGATTTTCGCTTAAATTTATGGGCGGGAATAATAGATAACTTTATCGTCGGCCAGTTTATTCTCCCTGCTCGAGTTAATGGCCAAACTTATTTAGAATTCTTACAACATAATTTACAACCGCTGTTAGAAGATGTCCCCCTTAATATTAGATATCGGATGTGGTTTCAACATGATGGTGCTCCGGCACATCTTACAGCTAAATTTATGGACGGGAATAATAGATAACTTTATCGTCGGCCAGTTTATTCTCCCTGCTCGTGTTAATGGCCAAACTTATTTAGAATTCTTACAACATAATTTACAACCGCTGTTAGAAGATGTCCCCCTTAATATTAGATATCGGATGTGGTTTCAACATGATGGTGCTCCGGCACATTTTACAGCTAAATTTATGGACGGGAATAATAGATAACTTTATCGTCGGTCAGTTTATTCCCCCTGCTCGTGTTAATGGCCAAACTTATTTAGAATTCTTACAACATAATTTACAACCGCTGTTAGAAGATGTCCCCCTTAATATTAGATATCGGATGTGGTTTCAACATGATGGTGCTCCGGCACATTTTACACACACTGTTCGTAGACATTTCAATACTGTGTATCAAGATCATTGGATTGGACGCGGGGGTACTGTCGCATGGCCACCGCGTTCTCCTGACTTAAATCCGCTGGACTTTTTCTTCTGGAGCTATTTAAAACAACTGGTGTATGTGAATGAAATAGATACCATCGATTGCAAAATCGTGTGAATGAAGCAAGTGCTTTAATACGGGAGCAAAATGTCCTTCGGCGTGTCAACGAAGCACTCATTCGACGTTTGGAGTTGTGTGTGCGAGTCGGTGGGGGAAACTTCGAACACCTGTTGTAGACATGTAAAGTACGTATTAACTATCCTAAAAATATCGTTTTTTTTACTATTATTAATTTATATATTTTTTTTAATTTTTAAATTAAAAAATGTTATTGTTTTTAAGTTTGTTTTATGTTATTTAAGTTAACAAAAGGAAACTTCAGTCATACTGTATATATAAGTGTTTAGATAATTTCTTAGCCGTTTATTAAATATAACAATTGATAAATTATCAATAATTTATCAATTGTTCTTTAATATGTTTGGAAATCTTATTTTTTGAACATTTTCACAATATTATAAATGTGATTTCTTATGCGCTAAAGATTTTAGATTCATTAAAACATCTATGATAACAAGGAAACATTATTTTTCAAACATTTTTAATTATACTTGTTAATGAAGAATGTCTTTCCATTCATTTGGCATTCGCCTGTCTCACTTTTTTTTATTCAATAGATTATGTAGCATATTATCATTGTTTCCCGAACATCTTTAATGCATTCGTTGCTAATCTGATCAGAACACGAAAATTTCTTTTCTTATTAAATTTTGGATTTTATGTATTTAAATATTTACATGTTCATAATTTCTCTTCTAGCATTTTTTTGCTTTGCAATTAAGAAAGGCTTTCTTTTTGACATTTGTTTCTTAACATTTCTGCATATTTTATTGGTCTTGCATATCATGAAATGTAAGATCAATGCCTGACCATGACCATGTTTGCAAAGCACAAATCCATAGTCAGGACTAAATATATGTAATTGATTACTGATAGTTTTCCTCTATTGTTGGACTAAGATATTTGTGCTGAATGCCATGTTTGTAGAAAATGTTATTTGAAGTTCAGTCATGGCACAAAACTAGATTAGTTTTACTTGCATTCATTTATCACACCTCCAAATCTCTGTTTAATGCCACAGGAAACATGGTTACTTACTTGCCCATAAAATCGAAAATTTATCGGCTTCCTTATGTGTAAATAGTGCTCATTCTTTGTATATACACTCTTGACACTTTGTAAATGTCAAATAACATTCATGCCTTATGAAATTGAATAAAATAAATGATGCAAAATTTACTACGATAGTATATTGTAGTTGTGGTATCGCAACAAAATGTAAGAAAACACTCACTTTGATTTTTGGTCTCACATTACAAATGGATCATCCGCCGGCTTAAATTTTTACCCTTCAACAGCATTTTTGTATAAGAAGTGAATACCAAATCACATGGAAGTTCGGGCTGCAGTGAGTAAGACCTAACACTTTTAAGCCTGAATCGTTCTAAAAGTTGGTGATTTTTACAGAACGATACGTCGTTGCATTATCCAGATAAATACACTCGAATTCAAGCGTTAATATTTTAACGTTTCGAAATTTTCGAGTCTTCGGTATACTATTTCGAAGTAACTGTCTTATATTACTCCACCATCACATTTGCTACTAAAGAACCTACTCCCATTTGTTTGCCAATTTATTTATTTCGTATGTCAAGCGAAAAAAAAAAGAAAATTGAAAATTAGATATTAGCGTATAAATCACTTATATGACAAAAAAGTCATAAAAATAATTTACACACTAATATCTAAAATTTTCAACCAGTTCAGTACTGTAGGAGTTGCCGTGCTCTGCTCGTGGTTGCGACCAGGGAAACTTCTGGGGCGGTCGTTTACTATGTGGGCCATAATTTGTTCTACATTTTCGCAGTCGCAGAGGCTAGTTTCCATTTATACAGCATTGAGTTGCACCTCCGTGGGAAGGTTACACCTGCCAGCGGTTCTGAAGGATTAGAAATGAAATGTCTATTCCTCGATTCAGGACGTTGTTCTAGGAGGGCTATCCAGTTCTCACTCATATTGAGCCTATCAATGAACTTTCGTATCCAACCAAAGTGGTCTCCTAGATTTTGGTCGGGTACTGGGGACGCTCTCCAAATCATCGTGAATACAATATTGTTGGTAATTTTAGCCCATCCATTCTGTGCTGCAACAAGACGTCTGTTGTCCGGCGGATATCCAGTAAGCCAGTGCAATGGCTGTCGTTCGCAAGGTCTTCCCATCCACTCGGCAAGTTTATGTAATATATTATTGCAGGTCTTCACCTTTGACTATTTTTACAAAAGACTGTCTGAATGTCAGAGACCGGTCTAAAGTTACGCCCAGATATTTAGGGTAGGGGTTGTGGTTGATCCGACCACCACCAAATTCAACATTCAGCTCTTTATTGGCTTCTTTGTTACACAAATGAAAGGTACATGATTCAGATTTTGATAGGTTTGGTTGTAAGCGCCATTTCTTATAATATTCGTCTAAAGCTTGCAGATCTTCACTAAGTTGTAATTCTCCATCCTCTAAATTCTTGGTTTGGATGCAAAAAGCCAGGTTATGTGGGTGTAGGTGATTTTGTGTGTCGGAGATCATTGGTGTAAATGTTGAGCATTAGACGAGCTAGAACCGAACTTTAAGAAAGGCCATTTTTCAAGGTTTGCCTACTGCTAGTTCGATTGTTTATGCAGACTGTCAGTTGACCGTCACTTTCGAGCTCGAATTGATGTTTCTTCATCCTCGAAGATTTTATTCTGTGCTTTGGATGTCAACATTCATCACCAGTTACGATAAACATTATGTTCTGACGCTATCCGAATTTGAATATTTTTAATTATTTTCTTGCACCTGTTTACATCCTGTTGGAAGTCAGTTAAATAGTGTACTTGCAAATGATCACTTATACGATCAGTACTTTGTTCGGATATACACGGGGTTTGCTGTAACTGTACAGATCGTTTATCAGATTTCTTTTGACACCGTCAATTATTACAACGTTTTTTGTCGACATCTCTGCAAGGCGGAACGAACGAGATTCATTTTCCAAATCAAATTACAGTTTAATAGTTCTTAATGATGAACAGTTTTCAAATACACCACACACCTCCAAACATTTTGCTAGAGCGACGGCCTAAGATGAAGTAAAAAAGAAGTTAACAGATTAGTAGATGGTATACAAAGCCATGCATATCTAAATTTCACGGGAGCCATGGAGACGATTCCCACAGCTACATTGAAAGTTATATTGAATTTATCACCCCTAAATATCCATATATAAGAAGAAACACGATCAAGAAGCCTTCCGACAGTAGTCGTAGACTATTGACCTTGTTTCTTGATTGACCTTCATTAAAAGGTCAATCACCTATGAGTCGAGTCTACAGCACTGATCATCATAAGTTGATTGAAGAGCTCAACCCAGACCTCTTACATTGAAGCCGAATGATGCAATGCTACGCAAATTCAACTTTGATGAGAACTATACCAGATCAAAAGGAATGGAAAAACGGAACACCCATACAAGCAATATATATCTGGTACACGGATGGCTCTAAGGTGTAGAATTCCCACACATGGAGTTAAATAATCAAAACGTGTCCATGAGTATAATATTGGGCAGTTATTCTGCTTCTTCTGTAAATAATAAATAAAAATTACGTCATTGGAATCCTAAAAAAAGTGAGCATAACCTCATTGACAGAAAAAAGTGTTTTTGCTTTTTCCGAAGCACGTCCACCAGAAGAAATCCATCATATCGAAGATGTTTTTATCTCTGGAGTATAGTAATGTTTCCAACTTTCATTTACGATGACATATCGACGAAAAAATTTTCTTGGATTTTTGTTTGTACTTTGTATAATCACTTGAAATTGTAACATGAGTTTGCCTTCTCAACAGTAAGCAAACGCGGCATCCATCTTATGGTTAGCTTTTTCATACATAAATATTGATGCAAAATATTGTGTACCAATACAAGACAAGCGTGCTTATAATCTCTGAAAAGAGAATTTCTCATTAAAATTCCCTTGTTATTAACAAAATGTAACGATTTAATTATTGAATTATAGACAATTTATTGGGATATTTTATTTTTATTTTGAAGTTTTTTACTGGAAAGAAAGTTTTAGTTTTTGGTTGTACGATTTAAGTTTTAGCAGGTGTTTACACAAAACATACGAAGCAAGCGGTTTTCGATTTTTTGTGTGCGGGTGTGTTTTACAATTGAAAGTAAAAAGCGTTAAAGTGATTGAACACTTTAAAATCTTCATTGGTGGACGCGGGGCGCCGAACTGGGTGTTTACCTCGAATCCGGAACAGATTGTTGAATCTAGGTTTAGATATATAGCAAAAATTGTGAAAGTAAGGAAAGGTCTGGAATCTATCTTGTATAATGAAAACACGAAAGTGTCACATACGGTAAAAAAAATGAGTCTCCACGAGTTTGGTAGACTGGAGAATTTTACCATGACTAGGGTGGAGAAGACGTCCAGAATGGAGGGTAGACTACATGAAAGGATGGACATGGAAAAATTGATCGGGAAAGTTAATCTTGGGGCCAGCATTCCCGACAAAGGTTCACCAGTTAAGAAACAATCTTTTGTGGAAGGAGTAAAGGCCCCTCCTCGCGTGATCATTGTCAGGCCATCTTTGGAAGACATGGCCTGATAGGATAGTGAGGAGATGAAATAAATAAGGTAGAAGGAAAGGTAGACAGCATTAGGATCAGCAATATCAGGAAACTAAGAGATAAGAGACTATTAATTTAAACAGAATCGGATCGAGGGTCGGATATATTCAAGGATCAGGTGTCAAGAGATAGGGAGGTCATTTTTGGAGGTGAAGTGTCTTTATAGAATTCTCCAAAAATATATATGATGTTCTTAGGAACTATTCTGAAGAGAAATTTTTGGATTTATTAGCAAATATTAACTCAGAGTATTTGGAAGAGAAGGCTAAGGACCAAATAAAAATCATATGTAAGATGGTGCCAAGGGATAAAGGCTCTATGCGTGTGGTGATTAGCGTTACTGGGAAGATTAGGGACAATTTATTATCAAGAAGTCGGGTATTTTTAGGATGGGGTGCATAGTGCTAAAGATTGGATTCCAATGTGGAAGTTTTTAAATGTCGGAGATATGGTAATATAGCTGGTAAATATACTCGTGATATATCTGTGGCCACTGTGGCGAGAAGGGACATAAATTCGGTGATTGCCAATAGAAACAGGAGAAGCCGGTTTGTGTGAATTGTAAAATGATGGGCCACCGCAGTATGGATCGAAGTTGTACAGAATTCTTTCGCGCATCGGAGGCTTTCCGCGCTGGAAAAGATTTTTCTTAATTGACGCGGATCCCGTCCAGATTATTGATACATGGCCGAAATGTTCTGAAAATATCAGAATTATGCAAATCGATGGCCAAAGAGCGAAAGTGGTGGTTTCGGAGATTTCGAAACTTATTGAGAATTGTTCCATAGACATTACGCTCGTACAGCTACCTTACGTTATCAGGGTTGATGTGTGGATGGAGAGAGTGCGAATCACACTGCTGTCAGACAGGATAATGAGAAATATTATAATCCGCCAAGATGAGAAAGAATTTACGGAAAAAGACTTAGTACTAGTTGTCCAGAAGATCAAGAGAAGAAATGGTGCTGGTATTAATAGAATACCGGGTGAAGCAATAAGATATA
This sequence comes from Melolontha melolontha, assembly GCA_935421215.2. Classification (NCBI taxonomy): domain Eukaryota; kingdom Metazoa; phylum Arthropoda; class Insecta; order Coleoptera; family Scarabaeidae; genus Melolontha; species Melolontha melolontha. The sequence goes on from OW285239.1 coordinate 65,832,503, forward strand.
TTTATTTAAACAGGCCAGATCTAGTTTTTCCAGTACTCAATACATGTTTAGATGGAGAGAGGTTTTCCGATGATTTGGGAAAAATTAACATATTGATGAAAGGCCCAGATAAGCCTAAAGACAATTGAAAGTCCTGTAGTCCTTCATTTGGAAAGTTGCTTGAAACTAGATAACACCTGGAAAATGGTGTGGTAAGGCTGATGGATCACTGGAATCGATTTGGCGAGATTTCGGTAAATCAATTTGGATTTTTTAATTTGCGAAAGGTTATCAATTAAATCGGCTGTGCTCATATGACCACTTTGGAAGGCAGTGAAGAAGCATATTCGTCATAATATTTATGTAACTTTTCTTCAGTCACTTTAGTGATTTTTGCATATGAAAAATAATGTTTAATTCACACACGAAATTATTTTTCTCGTTTACTCTAAACGATTGTAAAAGCTTATGTATCTCACAGATTTGTACGAAATTTTGGCAGTAGGCTTCTGAAATATGGCTAAAATCAAGCAATATACTCATCATGGCGAAAGTGTTGCCAACTTTTGAAAAGTCACTCTTCCATAAAATCATCTTCATAGATAATGGAAACAAGAATTTAGTAAATGAATTAAGTTCATGTTACTTAGGTATGAAAAGGGATTAACTATACTATTAATAATTTGCAGTTACACAAAAAGAAAATGATTAGACGTTTATACATGTATGTTATTTATTATTGGTTTGCAAAAAGAAGAAAATATTAACAAAGAATTTTCAGCGCATGAAAAATAGCACTTGAAAATATAATCAGTAAAACTTGGAAAAGTTGTGTAAAATAGTTTTTATTTATTTCTTTAAAATACTCTGCAAAATAAAAATCATGGTACTTAAAACATAAAGAAGAATTTAAAAAGAAATTCTAAAACCGAATCATTCGAAACGCATACCAAAAATTAGTAATTAAAAAAGAAGAGAGAAAAGTAAATAAAGAGATGTTATTTAAGATATTTACAAATTTCTAATACTAACTCAGAAATTTTATTAATTGTGTGTTAGGGCAGAATATCTTTATTATTTTAGATTATAATAATGAAGTTACTCTAGGAATTACCAATATTCTTTTAGTCTAGAATTAATCTAATTTACTAAAATTATACAAATCTTATTATCTTGATTTATTGTAACAGACGTGCGATTGGCTGCTTTTGAGTGTCTAGTTGATTTTGTTAAGAATGACGGTCGTGTCCCAGATCTTACACATCTCCTAGACATTGCTGAAAACGACCCAGATCCCGGTGTAAGGCACAAGTTAGTCCGAATGCTCATCTTAAATCCTCCTTTTGAAAGGGCTTTCAGACACCGACTAGATACACCAGACTTAGTAGATCGAATATGGACAAATATAAAGTAATTAACTGAATTCAGATTCCGTTGACAAATTCATTTAATATTTAATATTTTTAGTGGTATGTTATCACACGATTCGAAACTGCGTTGCGATTTCGTAGATATGTACTATAAATTATATGGCATTAAAAGACCAACGTGCTTGCCTATTCCTGAACTAGCAGGTATTTTGAAACCTCAAAAAGTCCACGATGAAATGAGAAAGAAGTCACACTTTAGTAATGAACCTAAACCCTCTGTAAGTAGTTTTAATGAAATAAAAAAACCTACTTCTCCATTGGAAAAAGAAGGTCTTAGTGATATTATTATTGAGGAAAATGTGGAATGTATTAATGTAGAAATTATTTCTAAGGAAGATCGTTTCATTAAGGTTTGTTTGTTTTATTTTTTCCTAGATAGCTTTCTAATAAATTTTATGCAGCAAGAACCTGTCGAGATTAAGCCAGATCCTGTTCTTAAACAAGAATATTTCTCTGACAATTCAGTTTCACTGCCAGGTTTGATGGGATTGCCAGGGCCTGTTGGGTTTGAGCCCGGGATGTTTAAGAAAGAAGGAGAAATGAAACATAAATCAGATCCAACTAAAGTGTGTATCTTTTCTTGAAGTTAAATTGTTTAATTTATTTTCATTTTTAGATTAAAAAGAAGAAGAAAGATAAGAAGAAACATAAACATAAGCACAAGCATAAACATGAACACAAACATAAAGAAAAAAAAGAAAAAGATGGTAATAAACTAAAAATAAAGGAAGAGACTCTAAGTTCTGTGAGTTCAACCCCCAGTCCTAATCCACATTCTCTTGGAGGTGAAACTATATGAATATTTAAATTTCCTTTTTATATTATATTATTTTGTAAAATAGTTATAAATATAATATACAATTTACATTCAACACTTATGTTTGTGAAAATAATGTTTTAGTAACTGCATCTAAAAAGTAAAGCTATATATTTCTACTTTAGTCATTGTTTGATTGAACCAGTTGGCAGTGTACATGAGATGACTGTTCATAGTTTCCTATGTGTTCAGTTAAAAAGTGCGTCTTGTTTATTTTCACATTTTATTAAACGGAAACGGAATTGAAATTCAACGTACTTTCTTTTGTCATTTACATAAATTCAACTGACATTTGACTAGTGTTTGTTATAGTCAAGTTCGGTAAGATTTGTCTTTTCAAATTAATTTTCTTTTCATACTTTTGACAAAGCTTTTAGCTTATTTTTGAAATGGTAATAAAGTTGATGGTGTATGGACTGTATTTAGTATAAGATTACATTGAGGAATTTCGAGTTGAGTTTGCAAAATTTGTAGCAGATTACATGCAATTAACTACTAAAGTAGTAGGAAGTTAAGAAACGTACATCAGAAGTTGCTACTAAGTCGAAAAAATAATAGAAATGAACCAAAACGACAATTAAAAACAGCATATTTTGAACACCTATATTGCATGGAAATTAAGAACAAAGATCGTAGAGTCGAGGATAATGTCCAAGCTGTCTAAAGGTTCATTTTCCTATGGGTCGAACTTAACATAAAAGGAATTGAAGAGCCAGAAATACAAAACAGAATAATTTCAGCCAACACTAATACTACGCCCTGTCACATACGTTCCGCTTCAAAAATGTACACCAACAATAAAATTTTAAGTCTAAAGAACCATTATTCGACCAATAACATGTTATTGTGATGACTAAAGACGGCAGACTATGTGCCAGACAGACAAGAATCATTTCACCATGTGTACTAAATATTGTTTTGGATACTATAATATAAAAATGTTTTGAAGGTGCATCTGTTATTGCCAATAATACCAGTTTTTCTTTAGAATAAATGTTTCGTTCATTGTTAGAAGTACAAAATAACGTTTTTTTTTTTATTTTGATTTAGAACTGTAAAATATATGTTCAAATTCTGTTATCTCTTTGATAAATGCATGTATGGAAATATTTAGGAAACTAAATATAAACTATAACTATAACTACTAAATATATGTTTTTCTGCTCCGATATGTAAACAAAGCGAGAGGAATGAAAAATAATATTTAGTACAGATGGTGAAATGATTCTTGTCACCATGTACCGGGCACATAGTCTGCCGTCTTTAGTGATGACTCATCCAAAGATGCGTCGCGCGTCATATCTCTGGCGCTTTCTCGATGGATGTAGAACGCTCGAGAAGCATTCCATACCGAATCATCGCGGATTAAACTTACATAAATATAAATGTGCTTATTGTTAGTAATTAGTAAAGACGGCAGACTATGTGCCCCACACTGTTAAATTTAATAATACACATAAGGTGTATTAGATAAAAATGTAGATTTTACAAAATTAGGGCAACTTTTTACCAATACTGAAGATCCATTGTACAGATACAAAGAGCACTTTAACTATGCAAATATAACATCTCTCGACGTCGAACAATCCTTCTCAGTATATAAACATATATATACGTCGCTACGTACGAACCTTTCCGAGACTAATACAGAAACATATACAATATGATCATTTATATTTACCCTCTAGCAAGCCATGAAATTATTTCTTGAAACTATCGTGTTGGTAGTGACAAATAAAATACATCTGTCATTATGTGTATGTTCTGATAAATAAAACTCATCTGTCATTAATATATTTATTAATTGACACTTAAAAATGTTTACAATAAATCATAAAGTTTTTCTGATCGAATCATACTTTAGGAATGGTGTAAAATTAGAAAATGGAGAATGGTCGTACTCCTTGCAGCCTTGTATAGAAGAATTTCGGGCAGAATTTCGAAATTTTCCAACAACATATGACAGTTTGCGGCAATTAATTCAAAAGTCAGTGGTTAAATTCCGTGAAACAGGGTCTGTGTCTCGAAAACCAGGTGCTGGTAGACCACTAAAGCGGACAGTTGAAAATATAGCAGATGTTGAGGGACGAATAAATCAATCACCTAAGAAATCGATTCGTAAGCTTTCACAACAAACACAACTGTCATATGGGACCTGCCAGAGAATCCTTAAAAAAGACTTACAAAAATTTCCATACAAATTTCATTGCGTGCAAGAGCTTTTACCAATCGATCATGTAACCAGAGTTAATTACTGTCAGTGGTTCTTAGGTACGATTAATAACGATGACGTTCTTGACAAATCCTTCTGGTCCGATGAAGCATGGTTTCATTTATCAGGATATATAAATAAACAAACAATGCGCATCTGGTCTAGTGAAAATCCACATGAAATTCTTGAAACACCCTTTCATTCACAAAAAATAGGCGTTTGGCTTGCTGTTTCTCGTAGACGGATTATTGGTCCAATATTCTTTAATAATACGATAAATGCAGAACGATATCGTAATAATTTATTGCTACCATTTGTAAATCAATTACATGATGATGAGCTCCGCGAGGGATATTTCCAGCAAGATAATGCAACAGCCCATAAGACAAGAGAAACGATGGAATTATTGCATGAATTCTTTAATAATCGAATAGTAGACTTTCCACCACGATCTCCGGATTTAACAATTATGGACTATTTCATTTATCCACATCTAAAAAATAGAGTATTTACGAATCGTCCACATACAATTGAAGAACTTACTAATGCTATCCGAAATGTCTGTGAGGAAATTACACCACATAATTTAAGGAATGCCTTCAATAATATGAGACGAAGAGTTGCGCTATGCATAGAAAATGAAGGAGCTCACTTTGAACATTTATTGTAGCTGTTTTTATTATTAAACTTTTTATTTTTTCAACTGAAACGTTTGTATGTAATTATTTGTCAAAATGACAAAACCTAATCTGTCATCAGTATAAAATAACCTATATCACACACATGCTGCAAAATAAGTTAACTTAAATTATGGTACCAACTTAAGTTTAAAAAAGAAAAATATCATTGCCTTCTAGAGGGTAGAAATATATGATCATATGGTATTATAGTGCAGTTTTTTCATCGCGCACATCCGCATTGTGTTGCAACAATGTAAACATGTTAGGTAAGTTATTTATGTTTTTTCTTAACGTTTTGTATAGGGATTCGATATATTTATTTTTAAAAAATTTAACCGTGTATTATTAAATTTGACAGTGTGGGCACATAGTCTGCCATCTGTAGTAATTAGTTTTAATATTGTTGTCTAAAGTTATCGTTAGTTTTATTTAAGAACCCGAAAAGACAAACTTTACAGTGGTATTCAGGTGAGTGCGGTTTAATAAATAATGAACTAAGTGGACAATTAAGTGTTAATTAAATATCTGTCTAAATAAATATATAGTGCGAAAGACGTTATTTTAAATATCGTGATGGTCAATGGAGTGAAACTTGCGAAATTAAAAGTGACTGATTTAAAACGAAAATTAGAGGAGAGGGACGAGGATGTAACCGGCAAAAAGGCAATCCTCCAGCAACGACTTCGAGATGCGTTAGCCAAAAAAGGCGAGGATCCAGATAATTATGTCTTTCAAGTTCCAGGCGGAGATGCTGACGTGAATTCGCTGTTGATGAAAACGGAACAACGCATAATAGACTCACAAACTAAAATGGAACAGAATAATCTGGACTGTGTAAAAACCATGGAACAGCGTCTAATAGATTCACAAACTCAAATGGAGCATAAGAATCTGAACAGTGTGAAAAGTTTGAAACAACGATTAATAGACAATTCGCAAACAGCATCTGGAACAGCATCTAATAGATTCACAAGCACATATGGAAGAAAGAAACCTAGACACTTCTAGAATTCTCGAGAAAAATCTAGAAAAGAAATTACTGGAAAATTCTAGAACTTTCAAGAAAAGTCTGGAACAAATGGAGCAAACTTTGGAAATGATGGAAAAGAAGAATTCTGAAAATTCGAGAGCTTTGGAGAAAGTTCTAGGACAGCGACTAGCGGAAAACTCATAAGCGTTAAAGGAAGAGGTTTTCATAGCTGTAGAGGAGAAAATTGGAGAACATTCTAGACTTTTAGAGGCAGTAATGACTCAGTCATTATTGCCTCTAACTTCAGTCATTCTGATCCCAAGCAGGTCAACGAAGAAGTTATACCACGGCCCATCGAAATAAAAGTAGAACTTGTGGCTATTTCGAAGATCAGAATCAAGCGATGGAAAGACGTCATGGGCGACTTACCTGACGCAATTCGAAGCAGCCGCAGAAGCAAACGCATGGTCTTCTGTCGAAAAGGCTACTGCTTTAATCATAGCATTGAGGGGTGATGCTAGTGATGTTTTGCAGACATTGCCTCCTGAGGAACGTAAAGATTATTCTCAACTCATTATGCGGTTGGAGATGAGATATGGCCATGCACATTTGGAGCAAGTATACCATACCCAACTGAAGAATCGATCACAGAAGAAAGGCGAGAATCTTCAAGAATTTGAGGCAGATGTTACTCGTCTGGTACGACTTGCATATCCGATGGCGCCAGATAATTTCATGAAACACCTAGCTGTCCAAACGTTCATAGATGGTCTACGGGATATTGATACGCAGCAAGTATTAAGGTTGGCACGACCGAAAACCTTGATCGATGCTTTGGCGCATTCGCTTGAGTTTGAGACTGCATAACAAGCCTCTGGGAACCATGCTCGTGTCTGCACTGTTGACAAACAGGAAAATGAGGAGTTCATGGAGCAAGTGGTTACTAGAGTTCTAAACCAGATCAAACCAAATAAAAGTGCGCCGCCTGTATGGCCTGTACGTGGACGCTATTGTGGAAAAAGGGACCTATGCTTGCTTGGTAGATACTGGATCGACTAAAACCCGCACCATGGTTTTCGTCGATCCAGTATCTACCAAGCAAGCATAGGCCCCTTTTTCCACAATAGCGTCCACGTACAGGCCATACAGGCCGCGCACTTTTATTTGGTTTGATCTGGTTTAGAACTCTAGTAACCACTTGCTCCATGAACTCCTCATTTTCCTGTATGTCAACAGTGCAGACACGAGCATGGTTCCCAGAGGCTTGTTATGCAGTCTCAAACTCAAGCGAATGCGCCAAAGCATCGATCAAGGTTTTCGGTCGTGCCAACCTTAATACTTGCTGCGTATCAATATCCCGTAGACCATCTATGAACGCTTGGACAGCTAGGTGTTTGATATCCAGGAATAAAGAATTACTTTCTAGCAAATGGAGACTTAAGACAGCTACTGGAGAAGCAGCTTCTGTGGCAGGTGAAGTAGATGTCAATTTTATCATAGGACCAACATCAATCCGACAAACGAAGAAATAATCTTGGGATTAGACATCATAAACACCAACGGCTTCCAATTGAACATGAAAGAAGGTACTTCAAAAATAAATAATGAGAAATTGTTTCTTCACGGGCAAAATTGTAGGAATGTACAAGTAATTACAGCAGAGAATGTTGTTCTGGATGCCAGGAGTGAGACGTTTTTGACGGCGTGCCTTGAAGGTGATTATCTGGAAGGAAATGTTTCAATGTTGGAACCAAAGGCTCATGATGACAAGGTGGGCCGAGGAATAGTAGTTGCCAAAATGCTGGTTAAGACTCAGAAGACTGTACCGGTAAGGGTGATGAATGTGAACTATTACTTACCCTGTTTCATTGAATAAGGGGCCAGAGGGCTGGTGTCGGCCGTCGTTCATCATATAGAGGCGAAGAAGAATGGATTCGTGCAGGTTCCTGAGAAATTGTCCAAGATAATCGACTCCGCCTATCAAGGATTGAGCAAGAGGGAACAAAGCCTGGTTAAGGATCTAATCAAATATTATGAAGACGTATTTGAAACTGAAACTGGTACGAAAGGAAGAACCAATATTGTAATGCACAAAATAAATACCGGCGATGCAAGTCCAATTCGACAAGGACCAAAAAGGTTACCACTGGCAAAACATGAGGAAGCCAAGCAGATTATACAAGATATGGAAGGCCAAGAGTAATTGAACCATCAAATAGTCCATGGGCTTCACCAGTGGTCCTTGTCAGGAAGGATGGATCTACCAGATTCTGTGTGGACTATCGTCGTTTGAATAATGTGACCAAAAAAGGACAGCTATCCTCTCCCAAGAATAGACGATACGCTAGACACCTTGGCAGGAGCAAAATGGTTCTCCACTCTCGACTTCAAGAGCGGTTATTGGCAAGTGGGAATGGATCAATGACAAAGAGAAGATTGCCTTCAGTTTAGGTACAGGACTCTGGCAGTTTACAGTCATGCCATTTGGACTGTGTAACGCCCCAGCTACTTTTGAGCGACTCATGGACACCGTAGGGGGGACTGTAAGAGGGGGACTGTCTTGGAATACCTGTCTGGTATATCTAGATGATGTGATTGTGGTAGGGAAGACCTTCGAAGATCACATGAAAAATTTGGAAGTAGTATTCCAGAGGTTGCGAGATGCCAATCTGAGATTAAGTCCAAGAAGTGTCACCTTTTCCGCAAGGAGGTAAATTACATTGGACATGTGGTTTTCGGAAAAGAAGTTGCTGTGGATCCAGAAAAAGTAAAAGCTGTGGAAAAATGGCCTGTACCCAGAGACAAACATCAGCTAATAAGCTTTTTGGGATGATGCACGTATTATCGACGCTACGTTCCTGGATTTTCCAACATTGCAAAACCACTTACTCGCCTAACAGAAAATCGAGCATTCATTTGGAACAACGAATGCCAAGCGGCCTTTGAGTTGTTAAAAGGTACGTTGATCAGTGCACCTGTTTTAAACTATCCACTGCCACCTGGGAGGTTTGTTCTGGATACGGATGCCAGTAACGTCGGGATTGGTGGCGTGCTCTCTCAAATCCAAGATGGACAAGAAATGGTCATTGGATACTTCAGCAGGACCCTGTCCAAACCAGAGAGGAACTACGGCGTAACCAGAGGGGAACTGCTGGCAGTAGTTAAAACCATTGAGCACTTTTACAAGTATCTGTATGGGCAGAAGTTCTTGATCCGCACCGATCATGCCGCTTTGAAGTGGCTCTTGCAATTTAAGAATCCCGAGGGTCAAGTAGCTAGATGGATTGAGAGGCTACAGGAGTATGACTTCGACATTGTACACAGAGCAGGCCTCAAGCATCGAAATGCAGATGCTCTTTCCAGAAGACTGTCGACATTGCAACCGAATCGAAGACAAATCGGTCAACGCTCTTCGAACCACTGTGGTTGATGACCAATGGCAACCTGACAATTTGCGCGCAGATCAAGAAGCTGATCCGAATCTTGCAGTCTTCAGGGCTTGGAAGAGAAATGGGCAAAGACCGACCTGCCAAGAAATTGCTCCCCATTCACGAGAATTGAAGTCATACTGGGCACAATGGGATTCCTTAACCATGGAAGACGGTCTCCTGAGACGTGAGGTCGAAAATCACGACGAAAGCGAGCGGAAGATGCAAATGGTGGTTCCCAAGAAAAGAATATCAGAAGTATTGGTGCTTTTGGGGGACATTTTGGCGTTCATAAAGCACTAGAGAAGGTGCGCCAGAAATTTTACTGGGTGAATTTCTCACGAGATGTGAAAGAGTGGTGCCGAAAGTGTGCGAATTGCGCCGGAAGCAATGGTCCCCAGAGGCATCGACGTGCACCCATGCGCCAATACAATGTGGGAAGCCCATTTGAAAGGATCGCCATAGATGCCGCCGGCCCTTTTCCCGAAAGCGACAAAGGATATAAATACATAATAGTGGTCATGGATTATTTTACCAAATGGGTTGAAGCATATGCTCTACCAAATCAAGAAGCTGGATCTGTAGCAGACGTGATTGTGAAGGAGTTCGTCAGCCGTGTTGGCGTATCCTTGGAACTTCATTCCGATCAAGGGCGAAATTTCGAGTCCAGTCTTTTCGATATGACGTCACAATGTAACAAAGGCCCTACCTGCCGATTTCGCCATCGTTTGAGGGAACCAAGGCATGACATGTTTCGGGACGAAACTTCGTTTTTAAGAAGGGTGCAATGTGATGACTCATCCAACAATGCGTCGCGAGTCATACCTCTGGCCCTTTCTCGATGGATGTAGAACGCTCGAGAAAAGAATTCACAGCGATATATAAGCCGTCGAGGAAGGGATTCAAGGATTCCATACCGAATCATCGCGGATTAAACTTACATAAATATAAATACATAAGTGTGCTTATTGTTAGTAATTAGTTTTTATATTGTAATTCGTTTTATTATTAATATAGTGGGGGACTAAAGTTATCGTTAGTTTTATTTAAGAATCCGAAAAGACAAACTTTACATTATCAATGCGCGATATATGTTATGACTAAACCTATACATATTTTTTTTGTTGCTAGAAGGGTACGCCGACGATCGCGCTTAAATCTATGGGCATGCATGTTGAGTTCTTGGATGTAGGCGAGCAGTGAGGTAGCGTCTTTTTGGAACTCTTTCGATTCAGGTATCGTTAGGACCGTGTGGAAAGAGTTAGAGTTCACGCGTTTTCTCTTGACACCAACCTGCGCGAAAATATAAACGCCATGTGGTACAGACAGTCCAAAAAATATCGGTGTAGGATGCGTTCATAAGTGATTAATTTAAATATATTCTTAACTAGAATAATCTTATCTATACAGAAAATAATGTATGTATTTGATAGTTCTTGTTGGAGTGCGGTCGCACTACAAGCGAGTCGTAGTTCGTGGTGTAATCACAAACACAAGTAAGTGTGCCGGCTTAGGTCCTAGACGTCTGACATGTGCGGCGTATGTAAGTAGAAGTGTGTGAAGAGCGCCGCGTAGAACAATCGTTTCTAGGTTATATATGCGTTATACATTTTGTCTATTAACTGTAACATCCATTTAAATATACGTATTAACCACAAATGCGTTTCATTCTGCAACCTATCTAACAGTTTTAAATTTTGGTTCTTAATTAAAAAATTGCTTCTGCAACAAGCAAATATACTTCATAATTTAATATATGCATAAACTTATATATTTACAGCTTGTATGTATGCATTTTTATTGACTACGAAGAATTTATTATTTGTCATGAATTAAACAAATTCTATTCGCTTATTACATGTGGCCAAGAGAAAATATCGAAATAATTATACTATAATTATACTATAATTATAATATATATAATTTGAAGTTTCTTTTTGCATTCGACAAAAGAAAAAAAGGTTTGAAATATTTATTTTCTAAGCAATTGTACAGGAAAATAATACAAATATAAGTAATATTTTTTTATTTTAAAGCATTAATAAATCCATACATATATAAAAAGCACAGTTATTTGAATTTGAAATGTGAAATGCATACATGTAAAGGACAACACTTTGTTAAAGCTAATTATATAAACTATTCATTAATTATTCATTATTGTTAGGCTTCGCTAGAAAGAGCGGATGATAACGGTTCCAACATTATAACCTCTAAAAATATTAAATTGTACAATTTATTAATACACGAAATTCCTATAACGCATTATATTACCTTTTAACATGATAAAAATACGGTGTAGTTTTGGAAAACTTTTATATAATAAAAGAAAATAAACACGTAAATATAAAAAAATGGCACAATAAATATAAACAATACAAAACGGTTGACGAACGACAAGTGAGAAATTTTTACAGGGGCTAGTTCATATCTCCATCTCATTTCAATCATACATACCTCCTTATTCTTGGTCAAAATGTGTATCTGCGCAAGTGTCAGTGGAAAACGTGTGAACTTTATGCCGCTTTATACCGCCTAATTCTGAGCAAACGCAACGGCCTGAATGTACGAATATTTCTCCCGCTTCGAATACAATTCCCCTGAATGCTGTAGGCGTGTCAACATCAATGTCATATATCATACATACTTACATATTATGGAGCCGCGTTAGAAAAATTATCTGATTACCAAATTACTATTAAAGGACTATAAATTGTTTAGTCCTGTGTTATGGTAATGAGTAAATTGCAATACGTTATTCTACAAAGCGTAATGAAATTATTAATAAGCGGTTAAGAAAATTGCAAATAAGGCATCAAGAGATTTAATAAATTAAATTTTAATAATAAAGGTCACAAAAACTGTTCATAGTAAACTAAATAAACTTCAGAAATAAATAAAAACTAAATTAAATTCTAGTAATGTTAAGAAAAATTTACTCTTACAGATAATAAAATAAATTGTTCATAATGAGAAATTCATTATATAATAACGGAAATTCATCCGTTTAAACTGATCACCGTCAAATAATTGATGATGTTTGGAATATTTATAATTACGAAAACCATTTAATTTTAGTATGCGGTTAACGGAAGAGCAGCATATGCCTAAATCGTTGGAAATATCGCTAACTTTCAAATTTGAATTTAGTTCTATTGCAGCGCATACTAAAATAAACGTATCATTAGGAACTCTGCGATTTGGGAATAATGGTTTTAAATTTTGTACAGAACCAGTAATGTCTATTTTCTTTTCTTATTTTCTTATTTTCACTATTCAAACGCTTAAGAGACTCCGTATAGGGTGACAGTGGTGACACTAATTTGTGACATTAGTTGTTAAATGGTTGCGCGACAGACTGGTTTGTGATTGGCTAAACGCGTTCAGGGGGAATTGTATTCGAAGCGGGCGAAATATTCTTACGTTCGGATCGTTGCGTTTGCTCAGAATCAGGCGGTATTTTGAGTATCGTGCTATGTTGCAACTAAAAACACCTGTTGAGCTGTATATTTGACGTTGCAGGGAAACGCCCACGCAACCTGATCCGCACCTTGTAATTGGTCGTGTGACGTAGCCGGGGACCAGATCGTTACCTTCACAAGCAAGTTTTTGTATATTGTTTTCGTAGGTAATACGTAATTAATATCTCAAGTCGTTGAAGCACGTAGAACTGTATTTTCCCTTCTATATTTCAGATTTGCCTTTTTATAATTATTTTTATATTTTAATATTTGCATTCTTTAGTTTATTCTTACTTTTATTTAATATTCGAACCATATAAAAGTTATTTAACAGTGAATAATCAACCTTAAAATTTTGTATTCAATATTATATATATATATATATATATATATATATATATATATATATATATATTGAAGAAACGCTGTGAAGCTGTTAAGATCTAAATATGTATAGAATGATAAATGTAATGAAAGTTAAAGTAAATAAATTTGAATTAATAATTGGGCGCCTTATAATGTGAAATTATATTTAGATCAACGCTATCTATGTTCTTAATATACCAACTAGCAGTCGTGAGCATGTAGTACTTAGAATATTGACTTCTCAGGATCTTCGTCGATAGAATGTGACTGTTTACTTCTTTGTATGGTGTTTAAATAGATAAATCTAATATGAAATAACTCCTACAACTTAACACTAACAAATAAAAGAGTGAATTAGGTAATAAAAATAAAATAAAATAATTTATTGAAATAAATAGAAAACTGCAATGCAAACAAATAAATGTGTCTAGCGACAAATAATATTAACTACTTATAATGCACGTGTGTTTTATACTTAAAAGGTTATGTGTAGAAAAGAAATATGATTTTATATTAAATTACTATGGTTTACACATCAAATCAGGCAAGTACTACTATGTTATTAATTATTCATATGGGATACCTATAATATTAAGGTTTTAGATATGAATAAAAGTAAAATTCTGGTTTTTATTTTATTAATAGATTAGTTTTTATCAAATAATATTAACTATTTCGACTTTGTTGTTGAATATAGATAGAAGTGAACCTTTTATCCTATGATCTCTGCAGTTGTCCGGAAAATGAGCGAGATGATCGGGAAATACAATGTGCGGGTCCTCCAAATATTTGATGTCGGCGTATGCGGTGTATTCGTCTTCAATTCTGCCACCTCGTCGGAACTCCAATTTTAAAGATGCTCGTCTCGAATTCTGTAAATTACCAAGCTTTAGGCTTCAGGTTTGTTTTCAAATGTTAGACCAATTATTAATATCTTGATTCAGCATTAATTTATTATGATATCACTGGTATTTTAACTACATATTATATAAATTTTCTTCGGAGTTGTACAAAATTACGGCCATACGTTATAAGTTTTTTAGGAAAAGACGCCGATAGCGGTTATTTATTTTTCAAAGCCTAGTTAATAATATGATATAGCCTCGAAGTTTTACTTTTACTAAATCCATTAACAAGAAATATATAAACAATTTGATGATTTTGTCTTAATAATAAAATTTATAGAATATTTTTTAAGCTTACCAAACATGTTTTCTAATGCTAGGTTATGTTGTATCTGCGTATAGTAAATAACGTTTTCGCGGGTTAATTGCATTTTAAACAATGGGCGTGTTTAACTAGTATCGATACAAAATATTGATGTACATAAATTAGATATCTGTTATTTCGCGCTAAAATTTTGAATTATGAAATTGAAAATAAAAATATAAAAGTAAGTTTAGAAATTAAAATAGGTTAATTAAAAGTATACAAAGTTATCGTCATATTAATTTATATACATTTCGATACTAATTTTACATATTATATCCGCCTATTTAACCCTTCTTCTATGAGTTTTATTATTGTTAATGCTGTTTTTCCTATTATAGTTGCTGGAATAAGGGTGTTGTTTGCCCCATTACAATATATATATATATATATATATATATATATATATATATATATATATATATGTATATATATATATATTATATATACCGCATGTGTCAAATATTATTAGGCATAGGGAATACGTATGAGTACATACGATGTATATGTATATAGAAAAGCCGATCCAATGCCGGCGAAGACGCGACGGCCGGCAACGATTGTCTCCGATTGTTTCGCAAATACAATTTAGTTTAGCAGTAATCATTTGACCATCGACATAGGTACTTGTAATGCGTTCTAAAATAACATTTACGAATTGCAAGGGATTTGCTTTTCTTATTTCTTTCAGTAGATGCAGGAAATTTTTACGCTGCGGTGCGTCGCATAAACAAAAGCGTAATTCTAATAAAATTAAAAAATAATCCTAATAAAATAAATAAAAAAGGATTCTAAAAATTATAATAAATTATACAAGAGGTTCAAAAATTCCTCCTTCACAGCAAGACATTGTCCTAGGCGGTCGTAGAAATTAGCTCTTAGATTTGCTAACATGTCGGCAGTTAATGAATTCGCAGGCTCAGTTATTTTTTCTCTCAAGGCAACTAGATTTTCTGCTCTACCAGCTTTATGAGTATAAACAATATTTTTTAGATATCCCCACAAAAAGAAATCATTTGGAGATAGATCAGGAAATCGCGGGGGCTATTTAATGTTTCCTGTTCCAGTAATAAGACGGTCAGGAAAAGTATTTCCTAGAAATTCCTGTATCCTTACTGCATTATGTGCTGGGCAGCCATCATGTTGAAACCAAACGATTTCCTGATTTATTCCAATATTTTGAATGGCGGGAAGTATTTGATTTTTCAGTAATTCGAGATACTTGTCGGCATTTAATATACCATCAATAAAATAGGGGCCTATAGAATGGTCACCTAAAATACCTGCCCAAACGTTTAGTTTTTGAGGATACTGAGTGCGATTTGCAAAATGCCGGTGTTGATTTTCCAAAGCCCAATATCGAAGAACAGAGGGATTGTGCTTTCCGTGTAATGGAAAAGTTGATTCATCGGTGAAGAGAATATTTCTAACGAAATTTTCATCTCGATGTATCTTTTCCATAACGTCTTGACAAAACTCCATTCTCCGGAAATTGTCCTCGGGAAATATTTCTTGAGTTTTCGAATATTTGAAACATTTTAAACCATTACGTTTCCAAATACGTGAAATAGTTGTGTTACTTGTACCCAATTCCTCGGCAGCACTTCTAGTAGATCTCGTGTTATCAATTCCTACAATACTACAAATTAATACATCCCGCCGTTCTCTTTCCTCAATATTTTGTGGCGATACCTCCCTTGGTTTGCATTTCGTACAGTTATTGAGACAGAAACAAGTTTAAAATTTATTTATAATATTATAAATTATTTGTCTGCAAGGCACAGAACGGTCTGCAAAAGTCAGCGCAAACAAATTCATGCACTCCATTGCAGACTTGCCAGCATAAAATCATTTTCTCTACGGCTATTGAATAATATATTCATTCTGCATACTTATTCAATTGTATAATGGCATCAATTCTTCACCCTGTGTGTAATGAATCATTTTACACGGCCTGTTGACGAATCACATCACTCGTATTTTCATTATTCAACGGGCAGTACAACATTGATGCAGTATAAAGTATGCGTTACCTAGCAACCGCTAAACAAGTCAAAATTTAAAACGTCAAAAACATTTTCTGAGTATCTTACGTTGCTCGCATACTTTCTTCCTAAGAAATGAACTTTGTCGCTAATGAAAGCGATAGTGATGAAATGTGTACACCCCCAGATATTGTAGACATTGCAAAAGCAACATCTATTAGTAATAAATATTAGTAATTGTTCTAATTTTAAATTAACATTTGCAAACAAATAAATTAAACTGTTATGTACCTACGTATTCTCTTTTTTATTTAATCCTGTAGCCGTAGAGAAAGTATAGTCTTTAACTCGCGTATAATAGGCTATTATTAACTCGGGTGATTACAACGCTCGCCTACGGCTCGCGTTGTAATCTTCACCCTCGTTAATAATAGCCGTCATTATACGCTCGTTGAAGAATATACTATTACTAACTGAAGCTTTTCAGTGGGTGTATAAAGAGCCATTATACATTAATTTTATTGTACGCTTTCAAACTGTAACGGCCGCAGCTAGACTGAATGCAAAATTTCCAGTCAATCAGTATCGGAGACAATCGTCAGTCGTCGCGGTCTTCGCTGGCATTGGACTGGCTTTCTCATGTACGTATACATTGTATGTACTAATGCGTTGATTCTCTATGCCTAATGATATTTAACACATACGGTATATATATATATATATATATATATATATATATATATATATGTTACTCTTGATGTTCTCGCGGACGTATGACGAAGGTGTAGTTTCTCGGGTTCTTGGCAGCGTGTGAGTTTTGTCCTGAAATAGTAAATAGTCCTTTTCAGGACAAAACTCACACTCGGCCAAGAACCCGAGAAACTACACCTTCATATATATATTTATATGCTGTGACGGTCGTAATATAAAAAAATATATATTATTTATGAAAGAAAGATGTATTAATATGAATATTAATATGATCAATTGCAGTTAAGTTGCAATATTAAATAGACCTCTTGTTATTCTCTTAAATTGAAGTATACTTGTTTACCTATCTGAAAGGCTTTGTCTATTTTTAATATTGTACGATTAAAATTGGAAACAGATAGGTTAATTTTCCAAGAAATGTATTTTAAATCTCTTTAAATATAGTTGTGAATAAAACATATAGAGGGAGAGGTTTTGAATATTGCATATGTTGCATGTGGGTGATACCTTTAAAAGTTTTCGTTTACAAACGAAGTATACATAACCTCAACAGGTGTACATGTGTTTATTATATTGTTTCTTTCTTTAATGGGCTCAAAATTATACGTATAAGTGTCCAGCTTTTTAAGAACATAGAGACTCTTGTGTGGTGCATCTGGAATACACTTTACTAGTGGGATCGGTGACTCGAATAGAAATACATATGGACATTGTTTATGACTAGAGCTGAGGATGTTTGCGGTATAACCATGGTTATATCATGTAACCATAGTAATTTACTATGGTTACATGATATAACCATGGTTATACCGCAAACATCCTCAGCTCTATTTATGACCAACACAATAAATGATGGTGATTTTGTCTAAATAATAAGGATAATTCTACAAAAATGAAACGAGTGCGTACAGGAATAAAGTAAATGCTTTAATGGATGATATTGTTTCACAGGTAAGCTAAATAATTTAAAATTAGTATTTATAAATATGCATCATGTCACGTGATTATCTCTACGTAAACTAAATTTAAGGTTAAATTAATAAATGTGACAAATTTTACTTTAATCTTTAAACAAACATAGATGCTTCTATTAAAATTTAATGGATTAAAATATAAAAAAAACAAAGAATTGAGAACTGAGAAAAGCGCAAGTTGAACTGTATTCTTCGTAACTTAAATTACGTAATACTTAAAACTAAAAGTACCCATTAGGTATATTCATTTAAAAAAACATTAATCAAAGTTTGCTACGAGAAATTAATTAATATAATTCTCAAAATTACAGAGGAGATTTCAAAATACTTAAGTGACCAAGGGATGAGGCAGGCTCTTGCAGAAAATCTTCTCGTTTCCACAAATGCCGGATACAAGGTTAGCGGGTGGTTGAATGGCGTCACCTCTATAGTTCGGGCCTCGTAAGATGCTGTCCTCGGTGAAATGAAATTTCCGTTTTGTCCGGAACTGGTTGAAGTATCGATTCCCAAAAGGCGTTAAAATGTTGCTGGATATTCTGGTAATGTTTCAAGATGTGTGTTGTATATTTTTCTATTTAATTTACCACTTTTTTTCTATTTTCAGACGGAGCACTTCATTAAACGTCGGCGTGGTGTTCGGAGAATTTCAACTTAATGACGCCCACTATCTTTTGTTTTTAATCCTCGTTTCTGATTCGTTCAATTAGTATTTGTTAATTTAATCTCGTTACTTTTATTTAATGAAAATGACAATTTAATTATTTTAACCAAATGGCTACTTTACAAAAATTATATACATTGTTCTTGTGAATAAATAATAGTTATTTGTACATACAAGTCTTATTTTTATGCTGATTTATAGTCGAGATATTTCCAACGGTTATTAATTTGAAAATGTACAGCTTTCTCTAAAGTATATGTCATTGATAATCGATCAATTAAGTTGAAATGTTTTCGGTAATTCATGATATATAAATAAAATGACTTAGGCAAAAGAAAAGACAAACATAAATGATAATGCAAATTAATTTCTAACAATTAAAACGCGAAATCAACTTTATTGATCTGACAGATGAAGAATTGAGTTCAAAAAATTATCTTAATTTCTAATTTTTACATTCTAACTAATAATCTGTATTTTAACTAAACTAGAGATTCTTGTGGGGGTAGGCTTGACCTACCTCAATATATATATATATATATATATATATATATATATATATGTATTTTATATATATATAATAAGTGTTCATTTGAAAAGTAAATCTAGTAGCATGTGATTTACTGAGAACATTTTGAAGTATGTCGTAAATTAAAATTTACTAACCTACGAAGTCGTATATTTTGACATTTTCATACATACAAATAAATAACAAATAATAGGTATTTATTGAAAACTATAACAAATGTTGAAAATGTTGTCCTTCAAGATCAATGCACTTTAAAATCCTCCGTTCAAAATGTCTGATGATATTCTGCAACATTACTGGATTGTTACTAATTTCCATACATTTCTGTTCGATTCTCTGTAGCACATCATTCAAATTCAATATAGGTGTTCCAAATATGTTATTTTTTAGATAAGGCCACAAAAAGAAGTCGCAAGGTGTTAAATCGCATGAACGTGCAGGGCAGGCAATTTCAGTATTTTAACTAATTATACGCTCATCAAAAAATTCTCTTAAATAATCCAAAGATTCTGCAGTACAGTGACAAGGTCGGTCTTCCGTCTTGTTGGAAATATGCATTTTGAAGTTCATCATCATGCAACTGATTGACAAATAGTTGTAAAATTTCCGTACGGTACCTTTGAGCAGTTAACGTTCCCTGAAAAAATATTGGTCCAATGATTCGCCTTTGGCTTATCGCTGCCCAAACACCAATTTTCTCTGGATATAGCGATTCTTCATTAATTACATGTGGATTTTCACTACTCCAAATTCTTGTATTTTGTGAATTTAGGTATCCCGTTTTATAAAACCATGCTTCATCAGTAAAGATGCCTCTTTGCGAAAGTTCTCCATTATTGTTCATATTTACAAACCAATTACAAAACTGTAGCCTAGTGGGTAATTAATTTCTAACAATTCTTGTACTGCTGTGACACGGTATGGATAAAGTTGCATATCTTTTTTTAATAACTTGTGAGTTGTACCAACAGAAAGGTTTATTTGTTGACTCAAATGTCGAACAGATGTTAGTGGTTCATTTTCCATTATTTCTTCAACACGATTGACAACTTGAGGTGTATGTTTCTTAACTGCTCCGCTGCCTGATTTTCTTCTTTCAATCTTGAACTGAATAAACCCATAAACCATCAATTTTATTATCACTTCGAAAATAAGCCTGGACTAAAAAAAATTTATGTTCTAAAGTGAAAGCCATTGTACAACTGAGAAGCAATTTATTTAAACCAGAATCGACGCACGATTATTTTATGCACTAATTGATATTTGTGATTGACATCAAATATCATTTGGATTTACGTTTACGGAACAACAAACACATACTAATATATTTGCGTCTTATTCTATCAAAATTTCAAAATAACCTAGATTGACTTTTCAAATGAACACACGTTATATTTATATATATATATATATATATATATATATATATATATATATGTATATATATATTTCAGAGTTACTTCATTTGTATCCCAATCGTGGGACTTCTGACTTACTTCAATATATATATATATATATATATATATATATATATATATATTGAAGTAAGTCAGAAGTCCCACGATTGGGATACAAATGAAGTAACTCTAAAAGCGATATTAGATGTTATAAGTGTTATAAAAGTTAAAAATAATTATTGGGCGCCGTTATAAGATTAAGATATATTTTTATAAATGTATCTCTTCGTATAATCAGCTGATTCAGTAGCAGTATACAATGCTATGTATAGATGTCGCGGAGAGCATGAGATTAATAAAGAATATTTAAGTTTTCTTATCTCAGGATATAGTCGGTAGTGACACTCAGATTGGGCTGTAAAAATTACACAAAAAATATTAGAAATATTAATTTCTGAATGAATAGAAACACACCACTTTTATACTTTATATATTGAATAATTTATTAGATTAAAGAAAACTGTACATATATGGTTAAATGCTTTGACTCTTTCGGTCGATTTGTGAGTTATATCTTTGTGATTAAAGTATCAGAATAATTGAAACATACATGAGTAGGTAAACCCCACCAGTTTTGTATACCTTGAATACCTTTGTGATTAAATAAAATTAATACTAAAGATGGTATGGTTATGTTTATCAATCAAATACCAAGTAAACTAATATTATTGGTTAAAAAACGCAACAAATAAGTGAATTTATATGAATTTTAAATAGATCTTATTCTTGACTGTTCTGTCTTTAAACAATTACTATCTCTTAGTTAAAATCAAGATTTTTATATAGTCATTTGTAAATGTAATAATATAGAATAAGAATTATTGCTTTTAATATAACTAAGGGCCTGTAATTATAGGAGTTGCGACAGGCAGGAGGAAGGTGGTTTCGGTTCGGGTCTCAATATGCCGCCAGGTGGAATAACAGTTAAGGTATTTCCAACTTGGTGAAAATGGATGATATTTTTCTATGTTTGGTGCTGTGTTTATTATTTTTGGCACTTTGGATGTATTTCCAGGTACGTTTTAGCTTTACTTCGTTGTGAATACTCGGTCGCTCGGATGAGCGTTCCCTTATGATGCCTTGTAGAATATCTCGTAGAAAAATTTTGACAAATAAATATATATATATATAACAACATAATTTGAAACATACTTGAGTAGGTAAACCTACCAATTTTGTATAATACAAAAGTACGCTCTGTCTTAGTAATATCTGCAAGATGGCTAGGTAGTTGTGTTTTGTTGAATGTGTCTCTTCTCCAACAGGGGCGTATTGATAATCATGTAGAAATGTGAAATACGTATCTACGTCTTTGGAGAAGATACATTCAAAAATACATATGAACTTGTATTGTGTTCTTCACACCCCATTTTTAATAATATTATATATTATTAAATAAGTATATGTTTAAACGATGATTTTAAGGTTTATATATTGAAATATTATTTTAAACCAAATTTTGATGAAATATAAACGGACAAGTATATTTTTAATGCGAACGATATAAATTTCGCGAATAGACGCCAGTTGTCCATTATTTATTTCAAACCCTTACTTTAAGCAAATTATCTTGATTTTTACCTTGAAATAAATGATTATTTAAGATGAATTTTGAATGTAAAAATCGTTTAACTAGATTTACAAAATTATTTTGAGAATTTACAAGTATTAAAGCTTGTGCCTTAGACAGTAGGTTATGTATGCTGCGTGTATTACAAACTGATACATTCGCGCGCTTATTTTAAAAAATAGGCGTGTCTAAACTTATTTCGACTTTGAAGTAATGAACCAGACCTTTAATCGCCGACTTATTAAGTTTACCTTATCATACCAAGGTCACGAAAATATTATATTTATATATATATATATATATATATATATATATATATATATATATATATATTTAGTGTTTATAAGAATTTTATTTTTCTTATTTATTTTATTGGCCGTGTCATAATATTAAAAATAATAGACTTTTTATTGGTTTAGCGACCTTTTATTGAATTTTGATGTTTTGATGTTACACAGAATGCGTGCTTTTCAAAACCAAAAAAACGGTGAGTTTTATGATCATTCATTGTTCATTCATTGTTTCTTACTGTAATTGTAGTTTAATTCAAATTTTCAATTCATTTATACAGATTTAACCACTTTAATTTTTCCTTACTCATTATTAATCTAAGTTTAAATTTTAACTTTAATTGTTAATTTAATTGGTAATTCAGTCTTTAATCGAATTTTAATTCTAATGGTTAATTTAATTGTTAAATCAGTCTCACAAAAGCAAACACAGCTCTCACGTTTTCGTTGTAGTAATTCTTGTTTCTAGTTACCTTACACTATTGTAGTTTAATTCAAATCTTCAATTCATTTATACAGATGTAATCACTTTAATTGTCCTTACTCATTATTAATCTAATTTTAAATTTTAACTTTAATTGTTAATCTAATTGGTAATTCAGTCTTTAATCTAAGTTTAATTTTAATTGTTAATTTAATTGTTAATTCAATCTCACAAAAGCAAACACAGTTCTCATGTTTTCATTGTATTAATTCTTGTTTCTAGTTACTTGAAAAAGACTGAATAATAATAAAAGTCGAAACGTCGTAGAATAAAACATCAAAATTCAATAAAAGGTCGCTAAACCAATAAAAAGTCTATTATTTTTAATATATATATATATTGTTATGGTTCATGTAGCACCCATAAATCAGCTTCTGAATTAGAGGAACAGATAGAACAATACTTATAACTAATTACAAAAAGGGTGAAATTGACGAATTTTGGAAAATTTGGGAAAAACAATTAGAAACGACTTCAAATGAAATATATAATATAACGGAAAAGAAAATTAACACATCAACCAAAGAAATTCAACAAAATGTTAACAAGTTAATACAAGATAATAATGATATAATAGATACGAAATTAACCAGTTATCATAAGACTAACGAAGATAACACAGAACTTATTAAGCTAACATTAAATCAAAACATCAATACTCGTATAAATGAGTGCCATGAAATATATAATCACGAAATAGACATAATTAAAACAACTCAAAATGACAATTTTATTAAGACACAAACAAATTTACAACAAATGGAAAATAAAATTAAAAATTATGCTATACCAATAAATTACTTGAATAATACTAATCCAGCTATTAAAATAGACAATTTACAACACTTTGACGGTGACATGACACGAGTACACCCAATGACATACTTAAATTGCATACGAAGGTATTTAGAAGATGTTTCCGAAGAGAAACAAAAGATAGAAGTAATCCGGGCAACACTTCGCAACAGTGCACAGGAGTGGTTCCAACGAATAGAGGATCATTGCCTCACACTAGATCACTTTATTATGTCATTCACACACAACTACTGGGACGAGACACAACAAAATAGAGCGAAAATTCGTTTGCTTACAGGTAAATATAGGATTGGACAGGTTACACGAGAAACATACGCTTCACGTATGTACAATCAATGCAAACACATCAAGGATATGGAGGAATCCATGATTGCTAGACAACTTCTTAATCACTTTATTTATACTGACACGCAGGCTATCATTTGTCAAAAAGTATCGGATATGGACTCTCTTATTGACATTTTACGACGACTAGACGACTTTTCTGAGAACAATTCACAACAACATCAGCCCAATTACCGAAATCCTAATAACCGTAATCATCCCGCTCAAAACGTTGACCCTATTAATAACGGACTGACAAATTTACCACCAACCCGATATAACAATTTTAATAATAATAGGTACCCGAATATTTCACGACCATATAATAATAACAACAATAATCAACATACAAATCCCAATAATAATTACAATAACTTCAATAACACTCAACACAGGCCAAACTTTAATTATCAATCGTCCAGAAATACAAATGGTAATTACAACAATAATCAAAATCCTAATAATTATAATGGCAATAATAATTATCGCAATAATGATAATAATCGGCACAACTTTAATACATATTCGCAATCTAATCAACAATCAAGACGTGGTATTAATCATATACGTAGCAGAAGTCAAGGTCGTGTCAATCACAGTTATCGACGATACCGTTCAGCTTCTCCAACTCGTGTACAAACGTGGAGGAGGTACAAAAAAAAACTTCGATGGAACAGGTAGATCTATATACCAACCCAATGCCGGGTCCATCAACTCAACAGAACTAAGTACAAACAATATTGACTATAACATACCTTATAAGATGCAACACATTTCTTTTTACCAATCGCCAGAGGAATTCATAGAGATAGAAGATGCAGAAGACCAGTTAATAAAAACATATACTTTACCCATAGTGAAAATAAGATTTGAGAACATCATATTGAATTGCTTAATTGATACAGGGGCCGAAATCACACTGATAAGAGCAGATAAAGCTAAGCTAATGAAGGGTTACGAACAAAACATAATAAAAATAAAAGGTACAGATATAATGGCAGCAAATGGTAGAAAAATGGGAACAATAACCAAACAAATATGCGCTGAAATATACATAAATGAATTCAAATTTATATTACATTGTTATTTGATAGAGAAATTACAATACGATTGTATTATAGGTATAGACAATATTAAAAGGCTTAAGATGATATTAGACTTCGAGAAAGGTACAATAAATATTGAAGATAATCATATATTAATAGAGCAACAGTTGTCTGAGGAGGAAACAAAAAAATATAATGTATACAAAGAAGAGGTGTTGTTGAAAGAAATCAACAACATACTATTAGAAGAAGTACCGTACTATAGTGGAGAAAAGGAGTGGTATAATAGGAAAGACGGAAATATATATGAATTAATTAATAATATTGGAATGGATAGAATGGATGTTAGGCAAGGCACGATAGTTAGATACGATGGTGGAGATGATGAGAAGATTGAAATAGATAACCAGACACTCAATACAATAAGAAATATTGAAGATATTAAAGAATTGATATACAAATTAAATATACCTTATACAGAAATCATACCAGCCTTTATTACTATTTTAAATGATAATATAGACTTAATAAATAACAATATAGTATTTGCTAGAGGATACCAACATCCTATTAAAATCGATAATGACGAACCTTTATTTAACAAGAATTACCCAATACCGTATCATTACCAGCAAAGAGTAGGACTAGAATTAGAACGACTAGAACAATCAGGGATAATTGAGAAATCAAATACTTATTTTATTAACCCTATCGTAATAGTACAAAAGGAAGATACCATATATCCATGTTACAAGATTACCTATGATAATTAAAGATAACACATAAATGTATACAAGTGCATCTATTATAAATAAATGTCTATGAGGGTATGTTATAGATCAAATTAACTAATAACTTTACGAATAAATTAAAAATTTAGAATACTTAACTAATATTTACTATCTAATAATCCACTATATAAAGAGATAACCCATGATATAAATAAAATAAGAAATAAATAACTACTTATGAATATAACACAATTTTTAAAAAAAAAAAAAACCTTATTGATAATTATAAAAAGAAAGAATATTTACTTAAGCAAATAAACACAGATTTAATACTATTTTGCAAACCCAAACGAGATATAAACGTTTCTAATTAAAAAAAAAAAAACACAGATCAGTAATTTAATGTTCGTATATCTTTACTACATTTATTTTTTAATGTTATTAGACACATATTTTCGGAAGTACTACTGGTTGACATTCTTATTTCATTCATCTTATACGGGAAAAAGAAGTATCTTCATTACATTACAGATATTCTTTTTACGGGGATTAATGTTATGGTTCATGTAGCACCCATAAATCAGCTTCTGAATTAGAGGAACAGATAGAACAATACTTATAACTAATTACAAAAAGGGTGAAATTGACGAATTTTGCTTGTAAAATTAGTATCAACATGTAAATAAATTAATACAACGAAAACAGTAATACAAATCAATTTATTTTTACTTTTATAACTTATTATTATATTTCTAATTCAAATTTCATAATTCAAATTATTCGCGCGTAAATAACGGTATCTAATTTATCTACATTGAAGTATTGTATTGATACCGATTAGACACGCCCTCTTTTAAAATTTAGATTGAACACAAATGAATACATCTAGAAATTCATAACAACAACATAACCTGCATTCACCCGAAGACAAACCGTATTTGAAAATTATTAATAAAATGTTATGATTAAGTTAAGAATGTAATATCAATTAAAATATAAACACAAAGCGATGTTGGAATAATTAAATTTCGAGGCTATTTGTATACATTAAAATAGGCGGTGAGAATAAAAGAATAACGAGGGACGCGGAGAGATATTGAATTTTACAACCGATGGCTGTATTTTTTTACGTGATGTCCAAGTTTTAATTTCAATTATTTTAACAAATCTTTAAATACAACATCCAAAGTGCACAAAATAGAAGCATAATTAAACGGCCAACCTGCTGACGTATAAGCGAGTCTGCTATCATAGAAGATACACCGACAATCGTCCATAGCATCATCACCAGTGTTCCAGCGGTGAAGCGTGGGTCAATTGGGAGAACTATCAGAGGCAACCCGAGACCAAGCTTTAGTACACCGGACTTGGAAATACATAGCTACGAGCCCAGCCAGATCCAACGCCGTATATCCAGTGAAACACAGGTTCTTGACGTCCAACTTATTCTATCAATACGTATTAAAATCACATTATAATAAGCCAATTCAGAATAAGAGAATCTAACTTGCTTTAACTTCGATTTTAAATATTTAAACATCGTTTTCACTAAGATTTATTGCTATAAGTATAGTTTACCATGTAAAATAAGTCAGTGGTACTCACCAGATTCATATAAGCAATACATTTATTTGTTAGGTAACGTAGTTTTGTCCACACATATATTATTCAATACAACATATTAGATTCACGTAGGTTAAGTTCATTATTTTTACTATAAACACTAGTTCATATCATATGTTTGTTACATATTTCTATTTTTAGCTCAATATATTTTTTTTTAATCATTTCATACTGTCGTATTATTTGTTAACGTTTAATTGATGAGTTTAGCATTTTATTTATACCAAATTACCAAAAAGGAGATAGTTCAAGACCGACTTAGAACCCTGAAAGGAGTAATTATTTTATTTACTTAATCATCTTGCTCTTCGACTGCAGTTAGTGCCTTTTTATGTGTACAGAGGACGCAGTTTAATAATTGTGATTAATTTAATCACTGGCGCTCAATATAAGTTAACTATTAAAACACAATCACACCTCAGCTAGCATCTTATCAATATATATATATATATATATATATATATATATATATATATATATATATATATATAATTCATTTGAAAAGTCAATCTAGGTTACTTTGAAATTTTGATAGAATAAGACGCATATACAGGGTGTCCAGAAACTCTCCTGACAAACGAAGACCGGAGATTCCTCTGATAATTTTAAGACAATTAATCCCAAATTCACCTAGTCCGAAAATCCTTTCTAAGGGAGCTAGAGTTCTTTGAAGATGGCGCCTTGTATTTATTTTTTTTTAAATTCCTCCAGAACGCTTCTATTTAGAAAAACAAAAACTGGTATGCTTATTTATCCTCCAGAGATGAATCGATTTCATCAATTGCGAATTTCTAGTACCGGTCATAGGCGTCCGTTTTGGGTAGGTCAACGGTTATTTTAAGGCATAACTTTTTTGTCTTTAACTTTTAAGCATTTATTAAAATTTCAGGTATTCCAGTACTAAAATGTACTCTTACTTTAAGTCGGTAGGATACACCGTTTTCTAGAAAAATCGTTTTCGACCGAGGAGTAAATTTGCCAGCAGAGGAAGAAGCAGTAGCTATTGTTACAAGGGATACAACTCTCAGTGTACGTCGAATCGCTAGACAACTAGGAGTGCCACGAACGACAGTTTGGCGAATATTTAAATGTTAGGGCTTATATCCATATCACTATCACAGGGGGCATGGTTTGCTTGAGGCAGACCACTATGCTCGTCTAGTTTATTCTACCTGGATTTGAAGACAGTCACGGCTTAATTTTAATTTCTGCAGAACAGTCCTCTGGGCAGATGAATCTACGTTCAGAAGAAGTGGCGTTACAAATCTGAGAAACCTGCACAGGTGGTCATCAGAAAATCGCAAAGCTATACGCCCATCTAAATTTCAACATGAATTTTCTATTAACGTTTGGGCGGCCCTAATCGATGACTTGTTGATTGGTCCTGTCGTTCTTCCTGGGAGGTTAAATGCGGACAATTTGATACAATTACCTTCAATTTCTTATTGACGAACTGCCAGGTCTTTTAGAGGATGTCCCACGGAATGTTCGACGAGACATGTGGTTTCACATGGATGGGGCACCACAACGGAATTGCTGCCCGAAATTGGGTTACGTCAATTATCCAAGATGGATTGGTCGAGGTGGTCCTGTTGCATGGCCACCTAGATCACCCAATCTTAATCCTCTTGACTTTTATTTATGGGAATACATGAAAGATTAGTCTACGCGCAAGTTTCGAACACAAGAGAAGAGTTGTTGGATCGTATTCACCTAGCTGCCGAGAAAATCCGACAAAAGAAGTATGAAATTCGGATAAGTACTTCTTCTGTTGGTTTACGGGCACAAGTCTGCATTGAACAAGGAGGTGGACATTTCGAAAATATTATTAATTGAACTTTTTTAAATAAAATCAGTTTTTATTGCCATTAGGATTACATTTTTTTCCTTGATCTGATAGTCACATATATAGATCTGTAACTTTGAAACAAATAAAAATGGATATACAAGTTTTGAGTTTTTGTGACTTGAAATGAAGTCGACTTTACACTCCTAAAATTTTAATATAACGATACGGGACACCTTGATAGTTAAAAATTACGAATTTACTCATGACATTCTGACATTTATTTTCTATTCCCTGTTTGACCGGAAATGCTTCCTACTGTATTTTTTAAGTGGAACAGCCTGTATATTGTTGCAATTTTTTAAAGAGAATTAAAAACTACATTCAGAAATGTAAAATTTCTTTTCTTTATCCTAAAGAGACTAACAGAAAAATTTTTAAAATATTTAGTTAACGTGAAATAAAAAACATTAATGAATAAATTTACAGGCTACAATAATTGTTGAAACTGCGCTTCGTTAACCACTTGGCAGTGATATAACCTATCAACAAAATGTCTTAGTGAATTATGTAAAACTTGCTATCTGATACTGTTGATTTCTTCAGTTATTCGTCCTTCTAATTCTTCTAGATTATTTGGTCTATTTCTATACATTTGACATTTCAAGTCACCCCACACGAAGAAAGCAAGTGGCGATAAGTCTGGGGAACGGACTGGCCATTCGATTGCTCGTCTGCGTCGAATCCAGTGTGCAGGAAATACCTCGCTAGTCACGAACATCACGTACAAAATGTGGCGGAGCCCTATCCTGTTGGAACCAAATAGATTCGTTTGGTAGATTAAGTATATTTGGATTTGAAATAGCGCTGTAATTGCTAGTAGGATATCGTTTCGCAATAAATTTAAATATCTATTACCATCTAAAGTTTTTATTATGAAAAAAGGGCCTATTATTTGATTTCCCAGTATATCAGCCCACACATTCACTTTTTATGGACATCCAGTTAGCAAATCTTATATTTGGCGAAATGCTTCGTACTTCTGAATTGTTCGGCACACTGTACTGTTACTGATTTGACGATCGAGATAAACAGTATTGAATAAAACACGAACTTCATCATATGAACGTTGACGATCACCATATCCACGCATTCTCAAAATTTCAATTCGCTCAGATTCTGTTAGTTTTAATACCATTTTTAATATTTATAATTAGTCAATATAACTGACATTAACAACATCACAACAATCTGACAGATTAGAGTAAAATGCTTTCTTTCAAACATAACTTGATTTTGCATCAACTTTTTTTAAATTTTTTGTATAAAGAAATTTTTTGTACATTTCTGAATTTAATTTAGTTTTTAATTTTAATAATTTATTTCCGAAATTGCAACAATATAGAAGCTGTTCCATTTAAAAAAATATAGTAAGAAGCATTTCCGGTCAAATCGGGAATAGAAAATAAGTATGAATGTCTTGAATAAATTCGTAATTTTTAACTACATATATATCAACAACAAATTTTAAAAAAATTTCATCTGAAAAGCAAAATTATGCAACCGTTCCGGGACTTATATATACCTATATATATAATAAATATATATATTTTTTTATATATATATATATATAAAGATAATTATTTAGTGACCTTTGTATGTTATGGTAAATTCAATTTGTTGGCGATTTAAGGTCTGGTTTTACTTAAAAATGTATATATTTAAAACAATCTTACATATTTCGGAACATAATGCCTTTGTCAAAGAAATTTCAAAAATAAATATATACATATTAAAGTAAAACAGACCTTAAATCGCCGACTAATTGAATCTACTATAACATACAAAGGTTAAGAAATAATTATATATTATTATAAACCACTTCCCCCGATGCAGCTAATAATAAAAATAATTAAATAATAATCAAATAGAATATAAAAATGCGCGAGAGGTGTATATTTGTGTTTAAATTCTAAACAAACAGCGCCAACAACATAATTGGTAGAAAATTAAACGTTCTAGGGTTCTTTAAATAAATATAAAGCAGGATTCGTGTATAAACTGATATTTTAATTTTGTGCTCCGGACTAACATGAGAGTGCTCTGTCTTCCACAGGGGGTTCTAGTGTCGTATGTCAAATACAGTATTATTCTTATCTTGTACTTACCAGATATTTAATGAGGTCTTAGATGTACTAAACAATGTATTCATTTTGCTTAGTTGGTTTCAAACAGAGTGTTGTTCATGTAGAAATTTAAAAAAACGCTGGTAAACATTAAATTAAGCTTTAATAAAAGTAACTGTCAGTATCAACAAGAAATAACTAAATGCATACAGATATTAAAAGTATACAAACAGAAGCCAAATCAAATATATGTAATCACAAGTAATACGTCAATGATTACCTTCAAATGTTAAGAAATATTATACAATCTCTTTTTAGGGATTTATCGTGTTAAATGAATTAACATAAGCATATGTAGACGTTTGATGGTTATAGCAATAGTAAGTAAGCAATCTTTGAATAGCAATATAATAATTTAACAATGATAACTTTAGTATTACAAATGTGTAATACGTGCTTAACGTATTGATATACTTAAACCTTTTTTGTATATGAACTTTAGTATTCTCTATTTTTTGTAAATTGAAAGATATTTTATTTCGAAATTATTTTATAAATGCTTTTAAGTTCAGGTTTAAATACAATTTTATATTTCTTTTTCAAATACCTGACCATGAATTAGGGAGTAATTGATTGGAGCTTTTTGTTCCCACGCTGCAATTCTATTGGTCTTGATAGCAGCCTCCTGGTTGGTTGTTTGCAAAACGCGCGGTAAATAGCTAGAAATTGACGGGAACTTGTCGACGTTTTCCCTCCAAAACTGGAAACGGCTAAATTTTCTTACTGGGATAAATCCCCTTGAACGAATTTTATCTCGGACCAATATTTCTTCGATATATCGGCACCTTTTCTCCGATTTCGTTGATTTTATGCAGTAATATATTTTTTTTACATTTTTGTTCGGCGTCGGCAGAAGTCGCACAGTAGCTTTTAAAACGCGTAGAGATATTATGGCATCTTTCTACACAAATTTGATAATCTTACGACGAATACTTCCGGACAATTTTAATTTTACTTTTCGTACGGTCCACGAACGCGATCGTCTTTTTTCTTTGATATTTTCCATGCTCATAGTTGCGAAGGTTATAAATATTCGAATTAGTTTTTAATAAAAAGGTTAAATTAATAAATACAATAATTAGTGTCATTATCAAACAAAAATACTCATGTTGTGTATTCCTCGATTCAGCTTAATTGTATGTACATTTAATTTATTCTTTAGTTACTTTTTGGAGATGTTACCTAAGTCTTCCAGTATAATATATACATATATATATATAATATTTTCGTGACCTTGGTATGATATGGTAAATTCAATCAGTTGGCGATTAAAGGTCTGGTTTACTTCAAAGTATATATATTTAAAGCAGCCCTACGTGTTTCGGCAATGATGCCTTTATCAAGAATATAAAATATAAATGACAGTATACAAATGTCAAATAATTGAGTTGCTATGGAAAAAATTATTCAAAGATACATTCCAATTGCCTAATAATAAATCATGCCTTAGTATTCCAAAAACAGATAGCAAGGTGTGAACATATGTGTTGTTCGCTGCTAGCAGCTTGTGTCTCTTTCTGGGTATGAACTTGTGTGTTGGTTGCTGCTGGCAGCTTGCGTCTCTCTCTGGGTGTGTGGTTTTGTGTTTGTGTGAGCGCGTAAGTGTAGGGTTTTGTATGTTGGCGCGCTCGTGCGTGTGTTTAGTGACCGGTCGCGTAAATTTAGAGAGATCGGATAACCAGCCGTTGCGCAGGGCCGCCAACCCTTTCCCGGCAACATCTTTACTTTCCCGTGCAGTACTTCGACGGCCCGACCCCCGCCCCATCGAGGCAAGGCGCAGACTAGCGAAGCGCACCCTGCACGGGGTTGCTCATCGCCAACCGAGGGAACACTCTTAGCGGCTTCTTCGGTCGACGACGGTCACACTTTGTGCCATCTTAACATTTTCCGCCAATGCGGGGGCACTGCACACACATCGAACGTGTGTGTGCTGTTAACGGCAGCCTAGCCAGGTTGCCGCCCAGGACCGGTCCTAGTGGTGTGTGAATTGCGCGGCGCCGTGTTTTGCGCCGCGTAGCTTGGTTCCTCTCTCATGCTGGAAAGGCGGAATGGCATCTGTCTGCCCATCGGGCAGACCCCCCTAGAGTTTGGTAGCGCATATGCTAGGCTACAACCCAGTAGAGGACCACATCAGCACAAAACAAAAAACAGAGAAAAACAGGGAAAAGCAAGACATGAGTTATTATTATGTATGCGCCCGTGAAGCGTCTTAAGATGCAAAGTTGTCGACATTCGCCTTAAACGAGAAGGAAAACCACGTAAACCTACTCGGACAACTAGACAGGAATCAAAATACGGAACAGTCAGCATGATAAGCAAATGTATATGATATTTAAATGTAATTGATATTTGAATAACTTAAAAAATATATTATGATGGTAAATTGTAGATCGTTACACAATTAAGTTATAGTATATACTGCTTAAATTTTTTATATCATTTCTGTTGTTAATTGATTTTTTTTCCTGTTTAATACTAATCATTTCTTTAATTTGTCTTTTCATTGTGTGTTGTTCTTTGTTAATTATCTGTGTGTTTTCAAAATCGAAATGGTGATCGCGTTGTAGTTTGTGTGTAGATAAAGCAGTTTTGTCTGTTTTAGAGTATTTGTGGGCTTGTATTCTTTTGTATAAATATTGTTTCGTTTGGCCTATGTAGTAACTATCGCAATCGCGACATGGTATTCTATATATGACATGTGTTTCTCGATTTTTTTCTATTTTAGGTTCAAGTTTTGAAAATAAATGTTTATTAGTATTACTAAGTTTATATGTTGTAGCTATATCATAAAAAAAGATATAGCTACAACATATAAACTTAGTATGTAATACTAATAAACATTTATTTTCAAAACTTAAACCTAAAATAGAAAAAAATCGAGAAACACATGTTATATATAAAATACCATGTCGCGATTGCGATAGTTACTACATAGGCCAAACGAAACAATATTTATACAAAAGAATACAAGCCCACAAATACTCTAAAACAGACAAAACTGCTTTATCTACACACAAACTACAACGCGATCACCATTTCGATTTTGAAAACACACAGATAATTGATAAAGAACAACGCACAATGAAAAGACAAATTAAAGAAATGATTAGTATTAAACAGGAAAAAAATTCAATTAACAACAGAAATGATATAAAAAATTTAAGCAGTATATACTATAACTTCTTAATTGTGTAACGATCTACAATTTACCATCATAATATATATATATATATATACAGGGCAATCCAAATTAAGTGTTCACCATTGGTAACTTTGTTATTATTAAAGATACAAGATTGTTTAAATTAGCAAACTAGTAGTACTTTTAACGCTCTTTAAGATGGAAGAATTAAAAAATACAAATGAGTAGCGCGTTTTCGAGTTTTCCCGAAAAATATGTTTTTTTCAAATGGAAACCCCTGTATATTAGCAATCATTTTCTGTTAGAACTTCAATTTTTAAACAAAAAATCTTATAGGAACTTTTCTACTGGGATTAAAAACACTTGAGTTATAATGTATAAACAAAAACAGCTAAATAATTTTTATAAACTTTATTTTATACATAAACATATCATTAAAAGAAAATAAAAATCACTGATTTTTTCATAGAAGATGTTCAAAAATACCACCTTGTTGTTCAATACATTTTTGAACACGTTTCTGAACTTGTCGAACTGCTTTTAGTATGGTCCTACCATCTATTTGGTTTATCTTTTCACTAACTGCAATTTTTAGGGCGTTTACGTTTTCGTACCTTTGCTTATAAATCTCTGTCTTTAAATAACCCCATAAAAAAATATCAAGCGGTGTTAAATCTGGCGATCGGGGAGGCCACTGAATAGGACCATTTGTTCCTATCCATGAATTGTTAAAAATAGTATTTAAAATTTGATGAGTACCTCTGTAGTTGTGCGCAGGTGCGCCATCCTGCTGAAAATGCAGATTCTGTCTACTTATGAGATCAATATCGTCTAAGAAATTATTCAAAATTTCAGTCAAAAATTCTATGTACCTTTCACCAGTTAGAATGCCCTCATAAAAGAAAGGACCAACAATCCTTGAACCAATTAAACCACAGCAAACATTAAAACTGTAACGGACTTGCGGGCGTCTTGGATGTACTAAAAGAAGATTTTCCTTTGACCAGTAATGATGATTTTTTGTATTGTACATTCCAGAATTTGAGAAATTTGATTCATCGGTCCATAAAATATAACGAAAGTTGTTTACATTTTGGCGACAAAAGTTAAGATACCAGTGGCAAAAAAACATTCTTCTCTCTGGATCCCCTGGCAAGAAAACTTGAACTAGTTTGTACTTATAAGGAATGAATTTGTGTTTCTTCAGAATCCTATGCACAGTACCGTGACTCAAATCAGATTCCTTGATAATATCTAGTATGCAATTCTCACGGTTGGCCTCAAAATATGCAAGAACTAGAATTTCCGTGGCCTCGCTTATTATAAAAGTCCTTCTTGTTCTTGTTTTGACAAAAACACTCTCATTGCCTCTAAATTTTCGGTACAGTCTCAGAAAAAATTGCTCATTTGGTTGTGTTCGGAGTGGATATAATTCAGCGTAGTGTTCTTTTGCCCTCCTAGAGGATTTTCTGCACACTAAATAAGATTCTAACATATCACACTTTTCTGCATGGGTAAAAATCATTTTTTTGTCAAATTAATAACTAGCAAAATGAAATTTATGAGTGAAAAACTAATAAAACTGTACTAATATTTGACGTTTACTAGAAAGAATTAACGTCGTTATCATAGAAACATAGAAATGCACTTGACTTAGCTGTTTTTGTTTATTCACTATAACTCAAGTATTTTCAATCCCAGTAAAAAATTTCTTATAATATTTTTTGTTTAAAAATTGAATTTCTAACAGAAAATGATATAATATACAGGGGTCTCCATTTGAAAAAAACATATTTTTCGGGAAAACTCGAAAACGCGCTGCTCTTTTTTTTTAATTCTTCCATCTTAAAGAGCGTTAAAAGTACTACTAGTTTTCTAATTTAAACAATCTTGTATCTTTAATAATAACAAAGTTACCAATGGTGAACACTTAATTTGGATTGCCCTGTATATATATATATAGATATTGTACTACGACAGGCCTCTACGTTGGGCTAGCCAAATGATATTAGACTAAGGAAACGTTATATTGAATTATATAATAATGAATGATATGTAATGTTGAAAATGTTGAATTTTCAAATAATGGGCGCCAGTGATTAAATTAATCACAATGATAACTACGTCCTCTGTGTACATATAATAACACTAACAATAGTCGGAGAGCATGGTTGTTAAATAGATTTGATATAAAATACCTTAAGGTTCTTAGTCGGTCTGTGAACTACCTCCCTAATTGTAGTTAGGTGTCTATATAATATGTTTAACTCAACAACTAAATGCTAACAAATAAAAACAGTTTAAAGTGATAAAAATAAAATATATTGAAATAAAAATTAGAAAACTGTAACAATTATCTTAACATAGACATGTGTCTATAAAGTGAATTACGATCTAAACATGTGTAAATATAATAGTACTAAATATAGTGTTGGTGAACAAAGAAAACTAAGTTAAAGAATATGTTGTATGATTTATACTAATTTGGTAAGTACTACGGTGTTATATAGATGTTAAATTATGCTTGTAGTTATTAAGCTAGGGTAAACGATGCATAGATAATAAATATAGAAGTTTTATTAATGTTTATATAGGTTATTATGATCTTGTTTATTGATATATAAATTTTATAGGCAATGAAAGAATAAATTGGTCATTCAAGAACCTGTGTTCCAAGATTTTACGTGTAGGATCAAGCTGGAAGCGTTGTAGTCGTGCAGCACCAAGTACGGCGTTAGGATTCTTGATATCGGCTTGGTGTCGTTCGATCGTCCTAATGGCCCACGCGTTGCAGTTTGGATACTTGTAATGATGCTATCCTCAATATTCGGTGTATCTTTGATGATGTGAGGCTGGTTTTTACTTAAAATGTTGGCCAATTTTCTGCGTTTCAATTATATATATTTTCGACGAGATATTTTAAGTTTGATTATGGTAATTTAATTTATAACTTGGATAATTACAAAAATGCGGCCATATGTTGTAAAATTATTTTTCGGCTTTTTCTTCGTTCATTTATTTCTCATGGCCTATTTTTATATTGACAAATAGCCTCGAAACTTTATTATCATAACATCGCTGGTGTTTTGAATTAAATTGATATTACATTTCTAATCAAATTATAAAATTTTTTAAATAATTTTCAAATACATTCAAATTTAAATGTAGGTTATGTCATTATTATGTGTTCTAAGTTGCATTCTTACGAGTTCATGCTAAATTTAAAAAGAGGGCGTGTCCAATCAGTATCAATACAATATTTCAATGTGGATAAATTAGATACCGGTAGTATCGCGCGAATTATTTGAATTATGAAATTTAAAATAGAAATATAAAAGTAAGTTATAAAAAATAAAAATAAGTTAATTTGAATTACTGTTCTCGTTGTATTAATTTATGTACATGTTGATACTAATTTTACAAACTTAATTCGCCAATTTCACCCTTTTTGTGATTGTGTTATATGCATTGTTCTATCTGTTTTTCCGTTTCAGATGCAGATATATGGGTGCAGTTTGAACCATAACATTAATCCCCGTAAAAAGAATATCTGGAATATTATGAAGATACTTCTTTTTCCCGTTTAAGATAAATGACATAAGAATATCAACCAGTAGTACTTCCTAAAATATGTGTCTTAGTAATTAAAAATAGTGAATGTAGTAAATTAATTCGAACATTGAAATTATAAATATGTATTCTCTTTTAATTAGAAACGTTATATGGTTTTTGTTTGCAAAGCAGTATTAAATCTGTGTTTATTTGTTTCTTAATCATTCTCCTTTTTTTTTTTTAATCCTTTGTAAATATGAGTTATGATTTTTAAATAGTCACATTGGTTTATTTGCTTAAGTAAATATTCTTTCTGTTAATTATTAACTGTTTTTCATTTAAATTGCGTTATTCATAAGTAGATATTTATTTCATATTCTGTATATATCGTGGGTTATCTTTTTGTATATAGTAGATTATTTGGTAGTAATTATTAGTTAAGTATTCTAAATTTTTAATTTATTTGTAATGTTATTAGTTGTTTTGATCTATAAGTGGCATTGCCTAAATTATTAGTTTTATTTTTCCTTTTTAAATGTTAAGTTATCTACATATTTTTATAGTTTAGTTTAATGTTTTTCTTGGTTAATATTATACTTTATATTATTTATATTTGCTTGAGCTGTTACATAGTTTTAATACTGGGCTGTTTTAAATTGGTGTTATCATTGTTTGGGGTTATTTTATTTATATCTTACGTTGATGGTACATGCTTTATAATTCCTTTATATACCTTGTTGTTCTTAATCATTAATTATAATTGATATAATGATATGAGCCTTAGCTTCCATAATAAATAATTCTCTCATTATACATACAAGACGTTACATTCACATTAACTTCTCTTATCATTGAAATACCATACCTTACATATATTTTCTACCTTATAAGAAGACACTTTTGTCTATATTTTAATATTTTCATAATAATAATAATTCATTTATTTTTATATAATTCTATACACC
Organism: Melolontha melolontha; assembly: GCA_935421215.2. Classification (NCBI taxonomy): domain Eukaryota; kingdom Metazoa; phylum Arthropoda; class Insecta; order Coleoptera; family Scarabaeidae; genus Melolontha; species Melolontha melolontha. Next base: position 65,871,887 of record OW285239.1, read on the forward strand.
CCTATCATATGTATTAATACCTTCTGCATTAAAAATCTTTACCTAGTCCATCTTATTATCATATCTATACTCCTTTATTATTTATTTTTAATCATACTCTCTCTTTTTCAATAATAATACGTTTAAACTTTCATTATATTTAACTTTCGCATGTTTATAAGTGAATATGTTCCCCTTTAAATATTTGATTGATAGTACCAATATTATTTTAAATAATTGTTCTTTTGTAGTTTATTTTAATCATCTCAATATGTGATGTTACCTATTTTATTTTTTTCTCAGAGAATTGTGTCTCTTAGTTATTGTTAATTAGTTTTAATATTTTAGCTCCAGTTATGCTTGTTCTCTCATTAATTTATTCATTATTTGACTTGTTATATTTTCATTTATTGTCTTTTATTTTTGTAATGTGTTCTTTCTTTTTCTTATTAAATTGTATTTTGCAAATCATTATTTATATTTAATATTCATTTTATTAGTTTAGTTTCTGTGTGATTCTAAATCGTATCCCTGTAAAAAGCTTAGTTCATCATATGATTAGAACACCGAGATTCTGTCGTCATATTTATTCAAGTATTTATTTTTCGACGAACTGTTTTAAGGATATTCTTGCTGTTATCCCCGTATAAAAATGTCATATTACCTCTTCCTTGTGATTTGTGTAAGTTTTTGTTGATCAGTGTGCATGTAGTTACCAATTTTGTGTAAGTGTATAAATGTGTGTTGCTTTTTGTAATTAATATAGTCTTAAGGAAATTGTTAACAGTTAGATATTCATATATTATAGAATCGTTAATCATCCCTTCTTTAATTAATGTGTTATCCGTGTTGTTGTGTATAGTTATGTTTGGTGAACTAAAAGTTGTGTTTTGCATATAAATTTTCTTTATTTGTATGTTGTTGGTTGTATAATTATGGTTAATGTTCTTGATTTTTATATGAGACTTGTTTAAATTTATATAATTAATCGTCGTCTTCTCCATGTTAAAATTATTATACTCCTTTGCATTACTAAATAAAAAGTTTTGATAGGCTCTGTCATTTATTAAAAATTGTTTGTGTAAATTTTGTTTGGTTTTGTATCTCAGCGATTTGTTAGGCTTATGATCAGATGCAGTTTCGATTATGTTTTCATTATGTACATTGTTAGTAAGTATGTTCCCTTGTTGATTTTCCCATACCTGAGTGATTATTATCTCTTTATGCGTGTCAACAGTGTTATTAATAATCTCGAATTCTTGTGTTATGCTTGTTGTTATTTTTTATTGAAAGTATTTATTTTGTGTGTTAAATTTATTATTAAATTTTCATTTACAGTGTCCATTTTATGTATAATCCTTTCTTCCATTTTCATTTGACTATCTTTCAAACCTCTTATGTCTTCTTTAATTTCTTCTTTGTCCTGTCTCAGCTGATCTAATTTAACATTGTTAGCGTCTAATTTTTGGTTTAATTTATCGTTGTTCTCTGTCATTGTTTGTTTAAGGTTTTCATTATTTGTTTCTATGTTTTTGTTGCTAGTTTCTATTGAGTCTAATTTCTCTGTCATGGTTTGTTTAAGGTTTTCATTATTTGTTTCTATTGAGTCTAATTTCTTAGTTAAATTTGTCAAAATGGCTGTTAAAGTGTTTAAATTCATACTCGTCTCTTCTTTCGGGGTTTCTGGTTGGGTAGTAACTGTAGAAGTATCACCCTGATCCGCTTCTTCTTCTCTTGCTGCAAGGTTTTCTCTTGACTTACTTCTTGTACGTTTGTCCATGATGTTATAGAGTCGATTATATCAGTTATATGTATGTTTTTGTGTTCAAGTATTAATAATAATTGTTGTTGTATATAGATGTATGAAATTGTAAATATTTATGAAAAATATAGTTAAGGACAATTATTCGACACACATAAACAATGTAAATAGGAAGGAAAATAATAGCAATATGTACGATCAGGTTGATTTTCTCATTCACTAACCTTAATTCCTTGTAGTCCCAATAAAGTTGAAGATCTCTGGTGCAATGTGATGTATATTAGGCTTGACAATAGGAAAATCAGATACACAATACTATACACCAATTTTCATATATTCAACAAGTATACATATGTGTTACAGCTTCCCTATTTTTTTAAATAAAAATTATTTGTTAATATTTGAGTTGTTTTCGAGTTTCTTTTTATTTATAAGTATATAAAAGGAGATAATTCTTGGCCTCCACGTTGTTGCGTCAAATGATATAGGATTCAGGGGTCGTTATATTGAATTATATAATAATGAATGATATGTAATGTTGAAAATGTTGAATTTTCAAATAATGGGCGCCAGTGATTAAATTAATCACAATGATAACTACGTCCTCTGTGTACATATAATAACACTAACAATAATCGGAGAGCATGGTTGTTAAATAGATTTGATATAAAATACCTCAAGGTTCTTAGTCGGTCTGTGAACTACCTCCCTAATTGTAGTTAGGTGTCTATATAATATGTTTAACTCAACAACTAAATGCTAACAAATAAAAACAGTTTAAAGTGATAAAAATAAAATATATTGAAATAAAAATTAGAAAACTGTAACAATTATCTTAACATAGACATGTGTCTATAAAGAGAATTACGATCTAAACATGTGTAAATATAATAGTACTAAATATAGTGTTGGTGAATAAAGAAAACTAAGTTAAAGAATATGTTGTATGATTTATACTAATTTGGTAAGTACTACGGTGTTATATAGATGTTAAATTATGCTTGTAGTTATTAAGCTAGGGTAAACGATGTATAGATAATAAATATAGAAGTTTTATTAATGTTTATATAGGTTATTATGATCTTGTTTATTGATATATAAATTTTATAGGCAATGAAAGAATAAATTGGTCATTCAACAACCTGTGTTCCAAGATTTTCCGTGTAGGATCAAGCTGGAAGCGTTGTAGTCGTGCAGCACCAAGTACGGCGTTAGGATTCTTGATATCGGCTTGGTGTAGTTCGATCTTCCAAATGGCCCACGCGTTGCAGTTTGGATACTTGTAATGATGCTATCCTCAATATTCGGCGTATCTTTGATGATGTGAGGCTGGTTTTTACTTAAAAGGTCGGCCAATTTTCTGCGTTTCAATTATTTTCGACGAGATATTTTAAGTTTGATTATGGTAATTTAATTTATAACTTGGATAATTACAAAAATGCGGCCATATGTTGTAAAATTATTTTTCGGCTTTTTCTTCGTTCATTTATTTCTCTGGCCTATTTTTATATTGACAAATAGCCTCGAAGCTATATTATCATAACATCGCTGGTGTTTTGAATTAAATTGATATTACATTTCTAATCAAATTATAAAATTTTTGAAATAATTTTCAAATACACTTTGTTTACTTTTAAATGTAGGTTATGTCATTATTATGTGTTCTAAGTTGCATTCTTACGAGTTCATGCTAAATTTAAAAAGAGGGCGTGTCCAATCAGTATCAATACAATATTTCAATGTGGATAAATTAGATACCGGTAGTATCGCGCGAATTATTTGAATTACATTTAAATATCATATACATTTGCTTATCATGCTGACTGTTCCGTGTTTTGATTCCTGTCTAGTTGTCCGAGTAGGTTTTCGTGGTTTTCCTTCTCGTTTAAGGCGAATGTCGACAACTTTGCATCTTAAGACGCTCCACGGGCGCATACATAATAATAACTCATGTCTTGCTTTTCCCTGTTTTTCTCTGTTTTTTGTTTTGTGCTGATGTGGTCCTCTACTGGGTTGTAGCCTAGCATATGCGCTACCAAACTCTAGGGGGGTCTGCCCGATGGGCAGGCAGGTGCCATTCCGCCTTTCCAGCATGAGAGAGGAACCAAGCTACGCGGCGCAAAACACGGCCCCGCGCAATTCACACACCACTAGGACCGGTCCTGGGCGGCAACCTGGCTAGGCTGCCGTTAACAGCACACACACGTTTGACATGTGTGCAGTGCCCCCGCATTGGCGGAAAATGTTAAGATGGCACAAAGTGTGACCGTCGTCGACCGAAGTAGCCGCTAAGAGTGTTTCCTCGGTTGACGATGAGCAACCCCGTGCAGGGTGCGCTTCGCTGATCTGCGCCTTGCCTCGATGGGGCGGGGGTCGGGCCGTCGAAGTACTGCACGGAAAAGTGGTTTATGTTTATTTCATTTATCCCCATTATTAGTGTTATAAGATTGTTATTTTCTTTATTGATATTTGCTAGAAAATTTTGATATTTTTTATCATTTATTAGAAATTGACTGTGTGAATTAATTTTATTTTTGCATCTAAGCGATTCGTAAGGCTGTTCATTAGATAATGTTTTGATTGTGTTTTTGTTACATGTATTGTTGGTACTTGTGTTTCCTAACAGATCTTTGTGTTCCGGCATAAGTTGATCTATTTTTTTGTTAAAGGTATCTAATTTTTTATTTAATTTTTCGTAATTGGTGTCTAATTTTTGGGTTAAATTTGTTGTTATTCTTTCAAAACTAGCATCTAATTTTTGATTTAATTTTTCGTAACTGTCTGTTATGATTTGTTTTAACCTTTTTTCTTGTTTTTCAAAATGGGTGTCTAATTTTTGGGTTAAATTCGTTTCTAGTTTTTCGAAAAATGCTGTTAAAGTATTGAGGGTCAGCGGTCCCGCGCAATTCACACACCACTAGGACCGGTCCTGGGCGGCAACCTGGCTAGGCTGCCGTTAACAGCACACACACGTTTGACATGTGTGCAGTGCCCCCGCATTGGCGGAAAATGTTAAGATGGCACAAAGTGTGACCGTCGTCGACCGAAGTAGCTGCTAAGAGTGTTTCCTCGGTTGGCGATGAGCAACCCCGTGCAGGGTGCGCTTCGCTGATCTGCGCCTTGCCTCGATGGGGCGGGGGTCGGGCCGTCGAAGTACTGCACGGAAAAGTGGTTTATGTTTATTTCATTTATTCCCATTATTAGTGTTATAAGATTGTTATTTTCTTTATTGATATTTGCTAGAAAATTTTGATATTTTTTATCATTTATTAGAAATTGACTGTGTGAATTAATTTTATTTTTGCATCTAAGCGATTCGTAAGGCTGTTCATTAGATAATGTTTTGATTGTGTTTTTGTTACATGTATTGTTGGTACTTGTGTTTCCTAACAGATCTTTGTGTTCCGGCATAAGTTGATCTATTTTTTTGTTAAAGGTATCTAATTTTTTATTTAATTTTTCGTAATTGGTGTCTAATTTTTGGGTTAAATTTGTTGTTATTCTTTCAAAACTAGCATCTAATTTTTGATTTAATTTTTCGTAACTGTCTGTTATGATTTGTTTTAACCTTTTTTCTTGTTTTTCAAAATGGGTGTCTAATTTTTGGGTTAAATTCGTTTCTAGTTTTTCGAAAAATGCTGTTAAAGTATTGAGGGTCAGAGGTATCTCTTCTTTCGGTGCTTCTGACGGTATAGTTACTGTAGTAGTGTCCCCCTGTTCAGCCTGGTCCTCTCTACTTGCACTATTTTCTCTTGATTTGCTTCTGGTGCCTTTATCCATTTTGTTATGATAATTGTAAATATTTATATTATAAGATTATTATTATATTTTAAGTTAGTGTTGTATAAATAAATTGTTATCTTGAAAAATTGTATTTGTTTTGATTCTTGACCCTTTTATTTCAGAATTAATTATAAAAACAACTACCCTTTGTAAATATTGACTTACAATCCTGTTCCTGAGTATAAATAAGCGTCCTGGCACATAAGAAAAACCACAGAATAGCAAAATACAGACTCACAAGTATAACAAATGTTGTGTATCTTAAATAAACATAGATTGAATACAGTTCTCCTTGTTTTTTAATTTTTATATCCTCTCTCGTTTTATTTTCAAATTGTATTCTATTGAGCACGTTTTATAATTGCACCGCAGTTGAGGCGCCAATTAATATGTAACCGAATGCGGTGTAAAAAGAGCTCCACGTTGGTTCGTCAATTAATATACTGCTGAATGCGGTATAAAAGAACTCCACGTTGGTTTATCAATTAATATGTAACTGTAGAGCTAGTATAGATTTATGCAAATAATTATTACGTTAAAAATAAACGACAAGTTGTAAATTCATTGATTAAGTAAATTTAAAGTAATTCACAAATATACAAGAGTAGTTATGACATTGCCTTGTAGATGGAGCAATATTAAAATTATTATAGTTGTCAACTTGCGTATACTTAGTTCGTAAATAACGGTGGGTAAACAAATTGTACTTAACCTTATCCAGCGTTTCCCTCGTGCAGCTCTTATTGTTAATCTAAAGAGTAATATTATTGATATTCTTCCGACTAGGGGAGCAATGAGACTCTTATTGGTGCATGATGAATACAATTACTGTGTAGGTTCGGTGCCTCAATAAAACACATGGAAAATAGTGAACAAAAATAACTATGGTAAACTCGTTATAAACGATTTTGTTGATTTTGGATAAATAATCTATTAAATAAAACAAGAGAGTAACAAGCAAAAGTAAATGGTTTAATGGTTGTTTTCGTAATTCAGGTAAGTGGTAAACATAACAATATTAGATTAAACATACAATTAAGTCACGTGATCAGTAAAAATATATAGTTTTAGGTTAAGTGACGATATTATCTGATAACGTGTGAAAATCAATCTTTTTAATTAAAATTTGAAAACAAGATTTAGAAGAACTGTACTTTTCTGTAACTTTAAATGTATTCTAATATTTAAATGAACATATAACACATACATTGGATAATATCTACGATTGTGTTTCTTTAATTTTATAAAACATGAAATTGATTAAAAAAATTCAAAATTCTAGGATAGAAATAAATCATACTCAAGTCTAAATACGTGTGGATTCAGGAGATTCAGTTTTAGTCTGCAAATTCGAAGTTCAGGATATAGGACTTGGGCTTCGGACAAAATCCAGGTAGCGTTCCCTTAGCTTGGGTTGGCGTGTACAGCGACTCCGGGAAAATTTCAAATTCGTTTAAAAACGGACAGGATGGTTTTAGGATTTGTTAAATTCGTCGAACGTTGCTTGGTAAGTTTATAATACTTTGGATATATTTGTGGAATTGATTTAACACTTTAGTTTACTATTTTTTATTAAATTTCAGAGTAGTACTTTCAAAATACGACGACTTCTTCGTTTAATTTCTACCAAGGTGACGCCAACTATCCTTTGTTTTTAATGCTGACTTCTCATTCGTTCTTGTTATATGAATTTATTTAATCTCGTTGTTATTTTATGCAAAAAGTAATAAATTATACACACTAATCGTCATGATATTTTACAAAATTATAAATTTAATTTTTAATATATAAATTATTATACTTTGAATGTTCAATGTTTCATATTTATGCTAGTTTCTAATAGGGATATTTCCCGCTGTATTATATTCAAATTAGTACAGTTTTACCTAAAGTGTGTGTGCTATTTATTATCAATCAATTAAGTTAAAAATCTTCGGTACAATAAAATATAGATGAAAAATGACTAAGGAAAATGAGTACATGAAAATAAATAAATATAAGATATAACTTTGAGTAATTAAAACGCGAAATTAACTTTATTGATATGACAGGTGAAAAGTGCAGTTCCAAATATTTCTTAATTTCTAATATTAACATACTAGCGTTAACGGTCTGTATTTAATGAATTCCAGGAATTCTTATGTGTAGGCTTGACCTACCATAATATATATGTATATAATCAGATGTATTATTACTAGCAGATGTATTTGAAAATTTTCGAAACATTTGCCTGCACAATTACAAATTAGATCCTGCACATTATTTTACTTCTCCAGGATTAAGCTGGGATGCTATGCTGCGTATGACGGGTATTAGTTTGAAATTATTAACAGATGCAGATATGTTTCACTTTTTTAAAAGCGGTATACGTGGAGGTGTGAGCATGTGTTGCAAAAGAATGGAAAAAGCTAACAACGAATTCTTACCGGATTTTTATTCGTTCGAAGCGAAAAAATATATTCTATATTTAGATGCAACGAATTTATATGGTTATGCCATGTCATTCAGTTTACCAGTTAGTGATTTTCAATGGTTAGCAAATGAAGAACTACCGACGATGGATATACAAGCCTTAGAAGACGATGGAGATTATGGTTATGTTTTCGAAGTAGATTTAGAATATCCTGCAAATCTTCACGAACAGCACAATGACTTTCCTTTTTGCCCCCAACATGTTATTCCACCTAATTCAAAATATGGGAAATTGATTCCAAACCTTGTCGATAAATCAAATTACGTCATACATTACTTAACTTTGAAACAATGTCTTAATAATGGTTTGATATTACGAGGAATACGTCGAGGAATTAGATTTAAAAAAGTACTTGGCTAAAGAAATATATTGATTTCAATACAAAAAAACGAAATGAATCCACCAACGAGTTTTTTAAACAGTTTTATAAATTAATGGTGAATTGTATATTTGGAAAGACGATGGAAAATGTAGAAAATCGAGTAAATATAAAATTGGTTTCACATTGGGAAACAATCCATAATGCTGAGGCGTATATAGTAAAACCAAATTTTAAATCTTGTAAAGTCTTTTGTGACTCTCTTACAGCCATCGAATTAACAAAGGTACGTGTAGATTACGTAAAACCTATATACGTGGGATTCACAATTTTGGAACTAGCTAAGAGGGTAATGTATAGTTTTTTCTATGGTTTCTTAAAACCTTTGTATGATACAGACGTTTCATTATTGTATACAAATACAGATTCATTGAAGTGTGCAAAATTATAAATGTATATAATGATATAAACGAACATTTACATATGTTTGATACATCGAATTTTACTGTCGATAATATTCATGGAATACCTCCCACTTAACCCAGGTTGGGGAAAATAAAGGATGAATATGCTGGAAAAATTATTGAGTATTTTTATGGAACAGGTGCTAAAGCTTATTGTCTAAAATTACTTGATAAAACTGTAAAAACTGCAAAGGGAGTAAAGAAATACGTTATTGATGAAAATTTATCAGTAACTGATTATAAAAATGTGGTGGAAGATTATGGAAATATAATGAGGAAAATGTACATATTTCGTTCTGAATTATACACAATATATACGGAATTGAGAAATAAAGTTGCTCTCTCATCTAAAGATGATAAACGATATATTCTCCCTGATCAAAGCAATACTTTGGCGTGGGGTCATTATAAAATAGAAGGTATTACACGGGAAGAAAACTTACAAAATATTCTTTTAGAACTACATGCTCTGACATAGATATCTAATTATTTTTTGTAAATGTATTAGTCATTAATGTATTTTAGCAATGATATAAATTATATGCATCTTTTTTAAATGTGTCTTATAAATAATTGTAAGTTGTTTAATCCAACTTGATATTAATTAGTTAATTCTACTTATTTGTATTAATTATTTGTAAAATAAAAAACATTTCAAACTTATTTAGTACTTTTTATTTTAAATTATATGAACAGCTAAACCTCTACAACACATTATCCGTACAAATCCAAGAGTTGTGTGATGAAGGTATGCCAAGCCACTTTACGAGAACTTTACCCTCCTGTCGTCGTATAATTTTTTCAACAGGATATACGTCCGGATGCTTCACTTTCAGCAACTCTGATTCGTAAAACCCTCCTAAAATATTCTGTTTTTGCGAATCTTGTAGTAGATAGGTACTGGTGAAGGTGTTTTGAACTTTTCTTACTGTGAGTATCTCATTCGGCCAATTTGGCGTATACATTTTTGAAAACACGTGCCTGTATTTACTGATACGAACAGAGTCTCCCACCTTAAAATTTGAAATTCTTGGATCACCTACTTTAATATTACTATAAACTGAATTCAAAATACTTCTAACATTTCTTTGATTCCCATTGAAGCTGAATTCCTTCCACATCTTATTTTTTAGGGTTCTATTAAAACGTTTGACAATGGAACTTTTTAGATTGGAATAGGTAGTGTAGTGATTGATATTATACTGATCCATAAGCTTCTTGATATGAGAGTTGAAAAATTCGTTTCCTTGGTCGCTTTGAACATTCTTCGGAATATTTTTTTCCCAGTTGAAAGTATGGATTTCATGGCGTTCATTACTTCAATCGCCGTCTTATTTTTTATTGGAATTGCCCAGGCAAATTTCGAAAATGTGGTTATACATACGAAAATGTATTTGAAATTGAAATTGTGCGTACGGTATCATTTCAACCAGATCGATTTGAAATAAGTCCCGCAATATTTTTATGATGACCCGACGTCGAGTAAACCTCCTCCGAGCTGGTCTATGTATTTCATTTACAACATCCCTCCTAATTGACGACATTTCCTTCGATGACTATTTCCGCAAATACTGCTTCCCTTTTTGGTGGTGTAGGTTTGGTACCAACATATATCAACCTAAACGTTGTTCCTTCTGTCAATTCTATCGGTCTCTTGGAATTAAATAGTTCCTTATTAATTTGCAGTATTGTTAATTTCTCGTTAGAATAGTGGACATTTATAACCTTCCCACGATATAATTTATTCTTATATAAATAACTATGTTTCGCCAATGACGTAGTTACATAATAACCCATGAGATCAATGGAACCGTCACTATATATTTGAATAAAATACTTCGAAGTTGCTGTTGCACTGGGAGAAGGAATATTTTTTCTATGCATTTGTAATACTTCTTGAAATTTAGGATGTTTGAGAAAGTCTGAGACTACGTCGACATCCATTAAATGTCTCTTAAGGACATGCTTGTGTATTTGTCTTCCAAATTTATCTATTGTCATCGTTACCTATCATTGGTGTCGAAATATAAACTGTCATACAACTAAGACTTTACAGAGTATACAGAGAGACTATTTTATAATTTTTGACTCTTTCAACTCCTTTATTATTGACAATATCTCGTTTTGGTGCCCCGAGTGACCGGCATCCTTCGATGCTACTAGTAGCTTCAATCTATCACACAGTTCATTCAGATCGTCCCAGTATTTATATTCAATTTTACTTTTAGGTACAACCATCTTTTGCATGGATACCTTATTTGACAAACCTAAGCCAGCCTTCCAAGTTCGACTCCACCAAACTTCAGGTTTCTTCCCTTGCATAATAGGTTTTATAATTGATTTGTATTTAAAATCTTTACTAGCTGCAAACTTCCTGTCAGGATCGTAATCAACTCGATGAGAGTTTGTATCACTAAGAATTAATTTATAATTCTTTGTTTCAGCATATAAAAATTTTCCCGGTTTCTTCTTGAAAAGCAATTCTAGTAAACCTTTTGTTGCTTTATAACTGAACTGACCGATGATAATGTTGGGTCCATCAAATCTAACATCAGCGTTTCCCATTTTTAAATCCCCACCGACTTCGTGAACACCATATTTTTCATCAAATTCATCGTTTTCATCGGTCATTAAACCGATAGGATATGGCCGTATAGTACGATCATAATCTCTCAATGATTCTTTAACTTCATCCGTTTCTAGAAGGGTTTTATTTGTTAGCAATTATCGACTTAGCTGGACGCGTACTCAATAGTGATACGGCATGCGCCATTGATTTATCTGAATCCAAACTTCCACTTGTATCTGTTTCGTCTTCTTTACTTTCATCTCCTTCCCTTCCTTCTGGCGTTTCTGGCAACAGGTGACCTAGGTATTCATCTTCTAAGAATGTAGGTGACATCTTAGGTGTTGGGGTAACTGGTTCAGAGTCCAGTGTTGCTAGAACTTTAGATGTTCGAGGTGTAGTACCAACTCCTTCCAATTTGCGCTTGCTCGGGGAAGAATGAGTGTATGGGCTAAACCAGGACACATGTTTTCGTGAAGGTGTCCCTTGCCGTATAATAGACGTTCCTTGTACTGGTGCATAGGATTTTTCTGGAAAAATTTCAGACCATGAGTCTGGTACTCCATGGCGTCCTTTGAGTGGGTTCTACTTTGCTTCGGAATGGTACTACCTAATTTCATGGCAATTTCTTGCAAAGGTTTGGATATAGGTACATACTGTATATCAATATCTCTTTGAGACTTGTTATATCAGCCCTTAGTGTTCTCAATTTTTCGTTTAAAACTGTGCGAGCTTTTACTAAATTATTTATGAATTTATCATCCTCGTCTCTTTACTATTTAACGAATACTTAAATACTGATGTAGATTTACTAAAGTAGGATCCTTTTAATGGTGTTTTTAGAGGAACTTATTGTAAATGTATGTAAGTATCAAAACCTAAACGGTATCTTCCTTCATTATACTTACAGTCAGTATCGATAAATAATAGACCAAATGATTTCTTCCAACACATTCTGCATACGTTTAAAAACTGTTCAAAACTTAAGTCATGAATGTGATCGTTAAATATATGTTTCAAATTAGTACCATCTTGTTGAAATAAAATTAAAAAATTTGTATTATCCCTCAACAATTGTTTAGGAACAGCACTATATGTTTGAATTAAATAAAAATAATATAAATTCCGATGCCTACCGAAAGAGAAGAACTGCTTGACAATATTCAAATTAATAGTGGGTATATCGTCAAACATAACGACTGAATAGTCGGCAACTTGGTCTGGTGTTATCATATCAATCGGATCCGTATATTCAAAATAACCTATCTCTGAAATAGTTTCCATTACATGTTTAAGATATTCATATTTCTGTTGATGAAGATCTCTTCATCAACAGAAATATGAATATCAGCACCACAGCAGATGTAAATATTTTTGAAGCGCAACCCATTAGGATGTAATAATAAAGTAAGGAAGCATTCGTTTTACCACATCCTGAAGGATCCACTATTAGTGCTCTCTGACAAGTACCACCAAATAGATTGCTGTGTCGGTTAAAATTCTTCTCATTAAATACGGAATCGTAGTTGTGTAAAGGTAACGATAATAGTTGTGCTTCTAACTTCATATTGCCTTCATGAATTCACGATGTATACTGAACCATATTAGTTTTAGACGCTTCTTATTAATTGAAAAACAAATGCAGTTCTTTCCTAATTTATTAAATATAAATTTCTACATCTTAAATGACATTAAATTTTATTATATATATTTGCATTATTTACATTTCATTATATTTGTACATATTAAAAGACATTAAATTCATTATTTTATTTCAAATTTGTGCAATATTTGCTTTATTATTTTTGAAGGTACTAGCTGTACACAGGCTTTGGCGTCGATAATATTCCTGATGGAAATGGTGGGTCATATCCTGATGGAAATGGTGAAGGTGTCGGTGGAGGTGTTGAAAATGGTGAAGTACAAACGTTGGAAATGGCGAAGAACAAACATTGTAAATGGCGAAGGACAAAAGTTTGAAATTATAGGAAATTATTGAAGAGAGGAAATTATTGAAGAGGAAATTGTTGAAGAGACATGAAAATAATAAACAAAATTAATACAAAAATAATATTAATTTTGTTTATTATTTTCATACCTCTTCAGCAGTTCTTTGATGATCCTCTGTGGGGCCATTGGCACCGGTTTCGGCACCGGTTAGTCAAGTGTGTGCGAAACTTGCTGTTCATCATCGGATGATCCCCAAGAGGAATCATCCGAAACTGCTATTTGTGAATACGGCGGCGGCTGTGGTGATGATGTTTGTGGCTGCGGTGTTGATGTTTCTGGATTTTGTGGCCGTGGTGTCGGTGGTGGTGGCGTTGATGCTGTAGGTGGTGGCATCGCTACCGATACCGATACATTGAGTATCGGTGAACGGCGGCCAGGTGTCGACGTCACCGTCACTAGCACTTTAGTCGCTGTAGATGTATAGTTCATAAAGTATAAGTTTTCAGTTCAAGGTCAAATTCGAAGCATATGATTCAAATCAGTACTGCAGAGTCAAATGAAGTCAGTATTCAATCGCGGAAACAACCGTTTGTCATCATAAAATATAAACGTCATGTTTCAATATTGTCAAAATTTTACTATGTTACTTGCAATATAACCAAAGAGAGCATATACATAACCTACATGTCAAAATAATAATAATGAGTAAAGTGGGAACATTAATAGTTCAAAAGTATTGTTTCTTTTCTAGTTCTGTATAAATATATTCTATCCAAGAAAACTATGCCGAAATTATTACTTTAATATTTGAAGAAATTATTTTAAATGTTATTTATAATTATAAACTCAGGAAAATATTCGATCAAAAATTTATTTAAAAAGAAATATTTCAAGTCAGATACCAATAGTGAAATGCATAGGTATTGAAAAGATCTTTAGTGTTAAAAATGTTTGCATTATTAAGAATGACATACCTACCAAAATCATTTTCTTGCACTATATCTGGGTTAAGAAGATTGAGAATGTATTAATTTGATGAATAATTTAGATTTCTACTTAACATATATTGTTTATATTTTAAATAAATTTAAATATATTGGAAAAGAATGTAGAAGTTATGTTCGTAACTCTTTGAAAAAGAATTAAAACCTTTTGAAAGTTGTAAATATATGTTGTCAAATTACATTTATAAAATAAAAGAAACATATATATAGTCTACATTTAATAATTTATTGTTTCTTAAGAAAATAATGGTATAATAATACAATCCAAATCCATATTATCCTTTATTAGATGAAGATAATATTTAACAAACACATGAGGATTTTCTGATAACTACATTTGATAATTTTGCAGGTTAGTACACTACCAATACAAAAAAAACAAACTACACCACCAATAAGAAAAAAACAAACTTCATTCATATAAAACTTTGCCACGAGATCTTTATCATGTAATGTTTCCTTGAACCAGTGGCAGTAATTTCTTCGCTGCTTTATATTATGTGCATGCAAATGATACACATTGATGGTTTTTATGGCAGTATTAATGTAACCATATTAAACTTCTACAAAATATAAATATAAAAATATTTTGTCAAAATAAGATAGTTACCTGCTTATTAATGTTTAGTGAACTTTTGTAGAAGTAAACTTCCCTGTTTCATCCAAATAAAACCTCAAAAATATTACTTGTATTATTTGCAATAGGTATGTTATTTTTAATGTGAATGGAGTATATATTACAAAAATGAATGAAAACTAGTCAGTTTTTGATTCTGACTCAAAACTTGAGTCATTTACATTATTATTGGAGCAATCTCTGCCCTATCAAGAAATTGCTCCCGCTCATGCAATTTTTTAATAAATTTTCCGTATGCCTAGCACAATTATACCAAGTAATTTCATCACACTGTTGCAAAGCTTCATTCCACATTTCTTTAACTCTTTCATCTGAATAACCATTTCTTCCAATATTTGAATTATAATAGTTTTTAACCTTAGTCCAAATCATTTCAATTGCGTTCAAGTCACAATGGTACAGAGGTAATCTTAAAACTTCATCTCCACTCTCACATTATTTCACCTATAATAAATATCTTCTCTTCTTTATGATATTTTACTAATTGAATTAATTCATTCTTAGTCATTGCAGGTGAATAGCTTCTATCTTTTTTCTCAACCATTCCATAATTTCTGTTTTTTTGAGGAGGTATTTGGTTGTTTATTTTGACTAGCACTATGATAAGGGGCATTATCTATTATTACAAGTGATGGTACCTCAAGATTTGGTATAAGCTGATCATTTACCCATTGCTTAAAGGAGTCACCATTCATTTCTCCATGGTAATCACCAGTGATTGTTTTTGATGGAAAAATCAGACTAACTCCTTTAATGAAGCCATTTTCTGTGCCAATATGTATAATAATAAACCGTTTACCATCATAGTCTTTGGGTTTCCTAACACTTTTTATATTATCATTTTGCCAGCATTTCATTCTATTCTCTTTCGAAAAGATTCAAATTTCATCAAGGAACATAACCTGACGTAAAGTTGAATTTAAGTTATTCATATATTCCCTTAAAAATACATTTCTCATTCAGACTATATTTAATTTCTCTGTGAGCGCTCTCCTGTTACACTCTTTCTTATATTTAAAACCAATATCTTTAAGCAATATTGCTAAAGTAGTTGTACATGTATGAACAAATTCTTTCATAGCCAAAACTGCTTAATTTTTTTAAGGTAAGATGTTTTTCTGAAAAATTTGAACATGTAATAAATATTTACAATATATTAAAAACATACTTTCTCTATACATGTCATAAACAGTATTTCGAACTTCCATTTTAGTTGCTTCTGCTAAGTCCTTAGTTTTTGGCTGCTTACAAGACCTTTTTTTTGCTAGGAGACGATAAGACTGGATTCTGAATGTTACGATGTTTAATAGTGTAGACCGTTCTACTAGAAATATTAAGGGCTTCTGCTACCCTCTAAAATAAAACTTATTTCATAATACCGCCTTATCTAACTGATTATGTGAATTACCTCATGAACGCGGTCGATGGACATAAATGGTCCACCATTCTCCTTTACCCGTTAATAGGCTGTAAGATTTAATACAAGCTGTTTCGCTTGAGAACCAAGAGGTTTACTTGGCATCTAAGAAATATTCTGTAAAATAAATAGGTTAGAAATGTCAAAGTAATAATCAAACAATTTCGTACTTATTGCCATTAATTGATATTACTATTTATTATCAGTATTGTTCTTAAAAAAACAGATTTTGTAATTTTTGATAAACTAAATATTCAAATTGGAAGAATGCTTAACCTAGAAGTCAGAATACCGGAAACAAAGTCAATAAACAACAATATTGAAATAATTTGACAAGTCGAATATCATAAGACTATCTCCTAGACAACCTATCCTTTTTATTTAATATAATATTTCAAAGACGTACGTCTTAACTCAAAATGACAAACGTCTGTAGTATTACAGCGCGTGTTCATGTGTGTTAGAAAGAGATAAAGTACAATTTGCGGTTCACACTTGGGCAGTACGAACTGAAAACTTATACTTTATGAACTGTATTTAGTTTGGATTCCTATAAATGTAATATCTTTATATTGAACTCCATGGAAAAGTTTAAAATCAACAAACAAACGATAATCAATCCGATAACACTATTTCTTCTGACGAATATCACCTCATGGAAAAGATAATGTAAATATTCCCAAATCCATACTTCCTTACCAGATGTCACCACGGGATATTGACAGTTAGACAGTTATTCTTACAGTAATATACAGTGATATATTAACTGTAAGGATGACTGTAAGGATGTTGACAGTTATATTTACTATAAATATTACTACTGTAAGGATGACTGGAAGGATGGACAGTTATATTTACTGTAAATATTACTACAAATATTACTGTAAATATTTCCAAATCATTATTCCCAAATCATACTATTACGGTCTGCCTACGTCCGAGGGTCTAACTTCGTTATTGAACATATCAATAAATCAAAGTCTGCAGTGCAAAATTTAAAAGCATGTAATTAATTTAACTTTAATTCCAATAAATTATCCATCATCACTGTCATCATCATTACTATTGATATGTTCAACTATCAAAGTTTTGATTTGTCCGAATCGATTTGTCTTCCTCCGGTAAGATTGAACTTTCTCATTAATATGAACATCTGGGATGTTCGTATTAATGGCACCATTATCCAGGTATCCAACCGGATACCTGCTCATTCATATGGACAAGGGAGGCATCTCTAACTGACGAATTTCTCTCAAGGTGCGACATAATATGTCAGAAAGTCTTTGAAATCCGCAGCGAGAGTGCTGCGTGGTTGACGTTGATGTGATGGAAATGGTTGAGGTTCTGATAGGGGTGGTTGTGTTTGAAGTGCTTGATATTCTGGGTCAAATGGTTGATATTGAGGTGGATGATATTCTTGTTCTAATGGAGGTGGTTGTAGTTGAGTTTCTAATGGAAATGGTTGAGGTTCTCCATTTGATCTAGGTTCGGAGGCTTGTTTTTGTCTTTGGTAGGGGGTAATCGAAGGCGAAGGGGTAATCAAAGGCGAAAGATGGGACAGTGATGAATTTTGATCTCGAGGATCTCGCGAAGGATCTGCTTGAAGATCTGATTGAGGATGATCTCGAGTAGGATCAGGTTGAAGCGGTGGATTGCCAGGTGAATGAGCAGATAGAAATATAACCGATGATGACTCATGTGCCACTACTGGTTTTTCTATAGGTGATAGGTCCACCTGTGGTGTTAACTGTAATATCACCGGTGGTGGTACTGCAGCTGACACCATTACAGTACCAGAGTGTACCTGTCTACGAAGTAGTCCAGAAGTAGTCCCTTGAGAGTACTACTACTCTTTCTTACACTAGAAGTGGGTGTAGAAGCAATTGCATGCGTCCAAGCAACTGTTTGCGTCTGTGTATTTGTCAGTTGTCGTCGTTTTTGCCCTCGTTGTTGTTCTCGTCGCGTCTGTGTATTTGTCAGTTGTCGTCGTTTTTGTTCTCGTTGTTGTTCTCGTCGTTGTTTTTGTTCTAGTTTTCGTTGTTCACGTCGTCGTTGTTGTTGGTACTGTTCGTAGTGATCTTGTTGGAATTGTCTTGAGTTCATTTCAGCAGTTGCTCTACTCATTTCAGCAGTGCCCAGCGGTGCAATAGTAGCAACTTGAGACAACACCGTCGGAAATTCTGTCTCTGTCATAGTAGGAACAAATACGCTAGCAGTTCTCATTACAGCTGCCCTCGTAATTGTTCCGACTACATCAGCAGGGGCAACGGTAGATAGTGACGTCCATGGTGGAAAAGGTTTCATCGATGATAGAGGTATCTTCGATGGTGGAGGAGGTGGGGGAGGTATTACAATTGATGTTGAAGCACCTCCAATATTTTCAGTTCCAATTCTATCTACCGCTCTATCTACCGCCATCGACAGTATTTCATCATCCATTATTTCAAATTCCAGTTGCTCTAGCTCTTGCATAAAAGAATCATTGAAAATATTAATATTGGAAATATTTATGAGGCTAACAGGGTGTCAGTATCAGGGGGAAACACCTGTTGCTGTGAAGTGTGCTGTGAATGCGTGAAATTTGGTGTTTCCTAAAGAATAATCAAAATGAGGAAAGGAATCAAATTAATTCGAATTAAATGAAAATTGACAAAAAGAAAATATCAATTTCTTAATTTCGATAATATTTTCTTTCTGTCACTGTCGCTGTTTCTGTCACTCGAATACTGAATTATAATTTTAAACGGAATTTTAATTTTAAAATTTCAAATAATGAATTTATAATTCTAAAATTTCGAATACTGTTCAAAATTACTTTCGAAATACAATTTAATTACTTAATAAGTAATTATCTTATAATTATCAATTTGTAAAGTAATTATTTCAAATACATTAATATATAAATATTACAGTGAATTATAATTTATATAGACAGTGAATTATAAATAAACAGTCTAAATTAAAAAGATTATTTAAATACTGATACTAAACTTTCAATTTCAAATATTAAATTATAATTTTAAAATTTAAATCATTAATTACTTTTCAGGATACATAAAAGAAGTAATTACTTTCCTACTTTTAGAACACAAAAGAAATAAAATATTTTCAAAATTAATGTATTCTAAATGTAATACATTAAAACAAATATAAATATAGTAATAATATTAATAATATAGATGTTTACTTACCATTGTATAACTTGTTATATCTATCCCAGTAAAACTAACTCGTATTTATATGAAAATAGTATCAATTAACTATGTAAATTAACATGTTAGAAATTTCCATTGACGTCAATTTTGACCCATTACATAATACGTACAAATTTGCATTATAAATTTGCATATGTTAATCAAAAATTCCGTCGCATTTTTTGCAAAAGGTCAAGTTCCAATTAATTATGTAAATTTACATTTTAGAAATTTCCATTGACGTCATTCTTGACCTATTACATAATATATGTACAAATTTGCATTATAAATTTGCATATGTTAATCAAGGTCAAGTTGACATTTTACATATTAGGTGTGACCTTGAACATCTGGAAAATTCCCAAATTCTTCAATTCTTCCTCGAAAAGTGAAGGGGGAAATTTTCGAATGTTGGTCACCCGCGCGGGGGGGGGCTGACCCAATCCCCACCTCCGCGCTATCTCGCTCCATGGCGTCGCTACGGTGTGGATTGGTTCGGGGACTCGCCGAGTTCTCTCTTTTTTCCTTTTTTCCCTTTTTTCTTTTTCCTTCTTTTTTCTCTTTTTTCCTTTCCCCTTTTTTCCTTTGTTTCTGAAAAACTCTCCCATACCCCTCGTCTATATTCAATACCTAACATTATATTAATAAAAATAGAAAATTTTAAACTAAAATATCTATTTATAACTGCATAAATATAAATTACAAGCATTAATACACTATATTAATACAAAAACTATAAATCATTCTGTCTACACATATAACAATGTCTTCTCCTAACAGGTCCATCAACTACATTCACCGTAAATCACATAATGACTTACACATGGTCTACATCCAATTAAATCAATATCTTCTTGATAACTTCTAGGTAATAGACGCCAAACAAATTCTAAACTCAAACATCCTATATTGCTCATTAAATATGTCTTAGGCACATAAAATAAATCATCATCCACTCCAGAAAAATTTCCATCAATTTCAAGTCGTCGCAACACATCTCTCCTCTCCACAACATAACCCCTCATAGCACTCCACGCATAACCCATTACAACAATAATTAAATATAGTCAACTTCATTATCTTTCAACTTTATTTCTAACAGAAACTTATACAATTGTTCCACATTAGACAAAGCACAAACAACATAATTACTAACATGAAAACAGCAACTTGGCTCTCCTCTTCTAATTTTTTCCGCATATACTAAATCTATTATTCGTAGATCTATAATACGTTTCAAAAAATTCTATTTTTCTCTACCCTTAACAAACTAAATCAACACCTCTACACAATCGTTTAATTATATCATCAAACTCACTTGCAGCTAAATAACCATCTTCCCACTTCAAACCATGATGACAACTAAAAGCATATCTTGCAACTTGCCGATGTTCTTCTGCCAATACACCAAAACTCAAAACCGGTTTAAATATAAAATGACTCCTCTTAAATTCACTATCACAAGTAGCCAACTCCTTAGGCATCAAACCATAATTATTAAATCGATACCATTGAAAATCTATAATTATATACTTCTTTTCACTTAAATCCAACATCTTTAACTAAACAACCTTCTCACCCAATCAGTAGCGATACACTACATAACCACATTCCATAAAATATATTAACCATATCTCCCACCACCCATCTTACTCCTCAAACAAACAAAAAATACTAATACTGTCGCTGTACCACCTTATTAAATGGTGAATACTGATACAATTTATTACGTAATATCAAACAATACACATCATCTTTTGGTATATTATCTTTTGCCGTAAATTCAATTCTAATCTCCACACCACTTCTATGCTGATGTGAACAATCAATACCAATTAATGGACACAATTTAAATTGACTTAACTTTAACATCGGCTCAGTATATTCATGACCGTAATAAACTTGTTGAAATCTAGCATACATATTATATAAAACAGCTACACGACTTTCATCAAAATCCACCCGAACATTTTCATATGGATATTTTTTACCATCTAAATAAGCTGTCACATCAGTTAAATTAATTGCATCAAATTTACTCATATTTTGATTCACTTTCCCTTTCTTCCCAGTCTGAAAACCTAAAATAATATATCTAGGTATCTCTAAATGTGGAGCTGTTTTAATAGCCCAACTATGTTTTGTTGTCTCTGGAATTCCAGGATTTTCATGAATTTCCTATCCTCTAAAAAACATTTCCATTATAGTATTTTTCGTTGTTAATTTAGTTAACGCCAAATCCTGACTTTAACCAACTTTAACATGTGGTACCCGCCATACAATAGCATCAATAGTTAACCTAACACCCTCATTAACAGCAACATTTGAATTATATATTACATCATTATCATCAGCACATCTCTTCAACACAAGCTCCTGATACATATTTAAAATAACAGACTTAAAATCTTCTGCGAAACCCATTAACATCTTCAATGGTATACATATAATAAAGTTACCTTTATTATCTAAAACCGGAGCCCTTCCAGTAGAAAATTCCCAACCACAATTTTCCAATTTATTTATATAACTTGGACTATGAGAAAAATATCTTTTCATAGTCGATGTAATACCTACATTTCTTACTTCATCCACCTCCACTCCACTAATCACATATCTGATATTGCTGAACATAAAAGCTGCCGCATTATTAATTAAAAACGCTGTAGCACTAGCCTTACTTTCATCACTATACAGGCGTAACTTCCCCTCAATTAATCATTCTGACTCCGATGGTAAAGTATACTTATCTATTTCTGGTACCACAATTCTAATCTCATCATTATTTTCATATCTTGGTGAACCAAACGGAACATGATTATGTTATTCCAACTCCACGATAGAATTATCTATTCGAACCCTTCTTAAAACATCTAAAACTTCCATTTTTTAAATTGTTACTAACGCACTTTCACAACAAACTTCATCCAGACAAATCTCTTACTATACTAAAGCATAATCCTCTCGTTATTTCTTAATATCCCAAAATCAACATACCAAAACTCCCTCTCACTTAAATAAATCTACACCAAAACTTTATATCCCATACTTTTCAAAAACCGCCTATTCTCATTTGTTAAACGATTTCGTACCCTCACCCCACCAACAATCCTCCACAACTTATTCACTAATTTCCGTGAAGAATTTCTATTCCCCCTCCACATTTTATTAATACCACTGCTCCTCATTATTCTCTAATTTATAATAATATCAATAATTCAAATTAATAAGTGAAATATCCAATATTCACCTTTGACTTCTATTACTACACCCTACTTAATCAACAATTGTAGTAATACTATCCATTAATTATTTAAATATTCCCTAATATATACAATCATTTCCCTCAATAAATCATTTACTATTCCTAAAACATAAAACATTAAATTTATTTTTTAAAACCTAACGTCTCTTAATCCTCAAATATATTGTCATCTCTTCACCTTAAATCAATTGGTTGACCTATCTGCAGTGGCGGCTCGTGCTAAAAATTTTAAGGTGTTCTGCAAGTTTTAAAAAAAAATTACCTTGCACGGGCAGTAAGAGGTTGTCTCCCATCGATCTTATCGTGCTTTCTTCGCCTTCCGCACTGAAGTAATGTATTTCTGGAACGATTGTCAATTGTCACACAAAAAAATAAGAGTCACTAAGCACTATTTTACTAACAAATTAGTTCTTATAAATTAAATCTATTCTACGTTCTTTTCGATTTGCAAATTTTGTTATCACTTTGTCATTAAAATTGTCTATTTCGGAGATAAACTTTTCGATAGATAGCATGGAAAGAGATGTTAAACGATCTTCGGTCATTGAATTTCTGAGAAACGTCTTAATTCGATTTAGTGTTGAAAAGCATCGTTCGGCCTCTGATGTTGTCATGGGAGTTGTTATTACAATTTCTAATAATTTTCTAGTCTCCTTCAACGTATCTCCCAGATTGTTTTTTATTAAAAATTTTAGAAGAGGTAGCGCCTTTTAAAGATCTACAATCAGTTCTTGAGTAAATAACAGACAATTCAGTTCGTAATCTTTCTTTATCAAGGGTGGGATAATAGGAGCATGCGGAAGTGAGTTTGTCCTCAGGAAATTTACTGCAATACTCTCCAAAGCATTCCGAAAAAAAAAGTGATGCCACTACTAGATGCTCTTTAAAATGAAATCGATCTTTTGCACAATTTAGAATAACATCACACACCTCTAAAGCCGAAATTCGATGATTAAATCTACTGTTATTTGGACGTTTTCGTTTTTCTGGTGGTGGCTCATCGCTTATTAAATCTGTTTAGTCCATTTACTAATTTAACATAACTTATAAACAATGTAACCCGCTACTTTAATAATGTTCCTGTCACTTGGCTTTTGACACATTGTCGAAATTACTTCAAAAACGTCATCTTTAAAATATCTCAGTGTTATTTAAATTCTTTTAATAAAATTTGTATCGTATATGTTGTCTTTTCTTCGATCCTATCTTGAATAAATACAATAGTGAGTGTATTCTCTTAAATATTTAATCTTCCTTTCTTGTGATCCTTAATTTTTGGATTTTATATCACTTTATGTTTAACTTCTTTCTATAACAGCTTCTCTGTGCCTATTTCCTATTACTTTTCATTCTCATTGAACTTGTTATTAAATTCCTTCTGCCAATACTATTCTTATTCCAGTTATAATTTTTCGATTGTCAATTTATTACAAACAAAATGAATATGGCCATCGCTATACTACTACATTATATTATAACATTATTTTCTTTAGATTGACATTTTTAAATTCGTTATATCTTTTGAATGGAATGTCCGATTTTAATAATTTAAAAAGTATTTTACTAGTATTGAAATGGTCTTTAATAAAATATCATTTAATAGGATAAGAAATAATACAGAGCTATGGATAATATGGTTTGATTATTGTCGGCACTTTTATTAACTTTTAAAATGTAAAAAAGTAGTTATAGTGGCATAACTACAGTAGTTGGACATATGGTTTCGCGGACTTTTTTGTAGATATTAATACATTCTATAATACTGTAGAACATTTTTTTGTTCTATCAACAATAGTTTCCGCAGCGTACGCGATGGCAGATTTTTTGTGACTATTTTTTCACACCTTGGGTTACATTAATGCATTTTTATTGGGGATATCTTTTTTTTTGAAAATGTAATGTAGCCTATGTCACTCAGTGAAAATGCAGCTTTCTAATGGTGAAAGAATTTTTGAAATCGGTCCACTAGTTTTTGTGTGAAAGCATTACAAACATACATACAAAAACACAAATGTTTTCTCTTTAGTTTAGATACCGAATCATATCGCCCTTCGCGCTGGTGTAAATGCAGCGACCATGCCTGGTAAAATTACGCATTGGTTTAAGCCAGCCGCGGGGGTAGCGGGGTGCGCGCGGGTGTTTGAAAGAGCTCTGAGCGCACGTACGTGTGGACCAGATAAGGAACAAGTGAGCGATCGCGCGAATTAGGTTGGTTATTCCACTGGTCGCCTATTGTATATTATTTGATAAAATACTATATATAACCGGCGTTAGTGTTGGAATTTCGGAAGCGAATATCTCGGCTTCTACTGATCGGATTTTGATGATTGAGGTGTCAAATTGTAGGGTTTGATGTCCTCTACAGGATGATGTAGAAAAATATGCAAATTTTTTGATATACAGGGGGAGAATTTTCACAACAATATGTTACGCTTTTATAAACATCAGAAATGTCGGAAAAATTATGTAAAAGAAAACTAGTTATAACTAATACAGGTTCGCCCGCCCAATTTTTTGGGAGCTCTGCAGCACTGCAGCTCTTATGCGCCAGCCGCCACTGCCTATCTGATCTACAGCTCGAATAATAATATCAGATAATACATTAGTATTTACAGGCATATAAATTTTCTCTTGCGGAACCTCTATAATTTTCAAACCTGGTGGAACATTTGGATAGAAATGATAAAACATGTGATAATTCACCATTAATGTATGATCCGTCTACAATATTACACATAATATCAATAGCACTAATTCTATTTACATCAACTATTAACACTTTCATAGTATTACTATTACCAGTTAATAAGAAAAAATGTTTTGCTCCTTCCGCAACCCGTAATTGCTCATCGATATATTTCTGTAAATCCATTATATCATAAGTATCCTCCGAAATAATTATCTCCATCCAAGTACTTGACTTACTTTTTGACTTCAAAGAATATTTAAAAACATTATTTTTACTAGTAATATTGGGTATAGAATATAAGTTTGCAAACTTAACATACACATCTCATATTCATCATTTAAGTATATAGGTGGATTCAGTACACAACCCACCTCAGATCCCTTCCCTGTCGAAAGAAAAGCCAAATTATTCACACTTCCATTACCATCTGCTTCCATTTCTAATTTAAATTCAACTTTCCAAAATCGTTGCACTAATATTTAATAAAACAATCACAACAAACTCCTTCTTATTTAATAAATCCTTTCAAAAACAATAAATACAAATGCTCACAATTTTCACTGTTACTGTCTTGATATCTTTCATAGTTATATTGTATAACACCATTCGATAATAAATACTTTTCAACCTCAATCAGAGGTCTTAAATCACGGTAACTATCAAAATAATTTATTACAGCATTATTTTTCTTATATGCTACCCAATGAGTCCCTTCCCCAACATCATCATCCAAATTTACTATTCCATTCTCTCTTTTGCGTATAATTCTCGGTAACACATCTTTACTCAAAATACCCCGAAATTTACCAATTCTCCACCTTTGAAAATACATCCACAAATCTTTTTCTGTTAAAGGTCTTCGAGGGAAACTGCTTATCAGTTTTTTGAACTAGCACCTTCTGGTAAATAAACATCACAACCAGATTTATACGGTTTTACATATAATCCACTTCCAACAGATACACCACACCCAGACTTACATGGTTTCACATATAAACCACTCCCAGATTTTGATTCCATAGCAATATTATGTCGCTTTGCGTCATCTAATTGATCCCTTTCAGCTTTTGCAGAAGTTACTGCTTTTGCAATCGCTGCTGCACACCACCTAATGATCCTAATGCACCTAATGCTGCAAACAATAGGATTAACGGTAAAAATCCACCTTTTTTTGGTATTGCAATTACCCTGCATCTCGGATACTTTTCTCTTCTTTCAGATTTCATTAAACTTTGATATTCAACTCTAGTATTCTGTAAAACATCCTTCTTCTCACTAATCCGTCTTACTGCATTCCGTGCGTTCCTCATTGCTTGCAAAAATGAAATAGCACCACCTAATCGATACCCCTGCCTGCTCCTCCTATAACTTCTTCTACTACCCTTCCTTCCACTTTTACTCATTTCTTTCCGTTGTCAACTCCAACCCATACCTAATTTTGTTTTAGCGTTCATAGCAGCTGAAACCACAGTTGCAGCTAACCTTTCTCCTATACCTGGGTCTCTACTCTTCACTCGTCCCACAGCCTTTTGATAAAATTTCTCATCCGCTTCGTGCCATTTTAACAATTCACTTGATTGAGAATATGATATACCGTGCTCTTTACAAGCCTCATCCAAAATATTCACCCCCTTATCACCTCATTTCAATCGTTTTTCTAATCTCGTTCCTGGACCATAAAATCTATAACCCGGTATGTGCAATTCTACTGGGAGCTTATTTATCACAGTATTCAACAATCCACCACCTTTCCTTCTGCGTGCCTTATTCAAACTACCACTTCTGAATACCATCACAATCTTATATATTAAACTATCTCAGTTAACATCAACAATCTAAATGACAAAAACCGCATCTACAATTACCATATATACAAATACTTATTAGTCGATTTCACTTAATCCTAAAAACCCTTAAAATTTGTCTTGCAGGATTAATTCCTTATTAATTTTAAAAATAAAACACATTAAATTTATTTTAGTATTATATTTCATAATAATATATATAATTTTTCCTCAAATAATTTACATCATTTTTAATTTTCTGAGGCCAATACATAACTAACTCCTTCATTATACAAACACATTCGGATATTACACTACTATACATTCGCTCGATTTCTACATCCACTTCTCCACCACTTTCAGCTATACATCGGACCATATCATTATAAAATACATTATATTTCATATCTTCTAAAACAGCTAATCGACACTCCAATGTTTCCTTCAACCGCCATAACTCCGATAAACTTTCAAACGCTAAATACACATACTCGCCACCTTTTTCTATCTTCACAATTCTACTCACTCCATCAAATGATTCAGGTGATATTCGAATATTCATACCTCTAAAACTTGGAAATATACCATTATTATAATCAAAATATTGCCTTAACTTTGCAGTTTCCGCCATGACCCACTTCCATTCCTTTGAATTAAAGCATACACATTGTTTTTTTACACCAACAATTTTTAACCTTGGTTCAAAATCTTGATGTGGTAATAAACCAATACATATCCATTTTGAATGACTTTTATTAAAAAAAAAATTTTTTTCTCCTACTAATGGTTACTCCCAAATTGGTTCTCTAACATATTTTTCAACAAATCTTTCACCACTTGATGCCTCTCGTGCAAAATTCTCTGCAGCTACATCTATATGTTCCCAAAATTTATTTGATTCAGACATTTTAGTAAAAAATTCTTCAATACCCAAGTCTACCTCAATATCTCCAACCACTTGTAAACCTCTATCAATACTATTATCTTTTTTCATTAAACTTCCGCTTCAACAAATTCTCTAATACTAGCATCTATTTAACATAAGCAAACTTTATATACCCTAACATTGTCCCCACCCCAACATTCTTCTTTATTCTTTAAACTTCAAATGACCTTGATCACCCTCAACCAATTTTAAAACCTCCCCATCGACCTTGAT
Organism: Melolontha melolontha; assembly: GCA_935421215.2. NCBI lineage: Eukaryota > Metazoa > Arthropoda > Insecta > Coleoptera > Scarabaeidae > Melolontha > Melolontha melolontha. The sequence continues at coordinate 65,900,332 of OW285239.1, forward strand.
CACTAATATTATTCTGAAACCTCCTAATTAACCTTCACCTCATATACACCACGTACTCCACCTCGCCCTATATAAGAAGGTCGATTATCCTCAGCCGATTCTAACACCTCCTCATTGACCTTGATCGCCAATATATATGCGATCAAGGTCAATGAGGAGGTGTTAGAATCGGCTGAGATACTCTACTAACGTCACCAATAATTTCTGTATTAAATGATCGGCAACAACCAAATATAAATCATTACAAATTTGAAAGGTATCTTAATATATATTTTGAAATAAAGATGTACCTACTAATTATTTACATTTTGAAAGTAGTAAGTATATGTTAATCACTAGAATATACTTAAATGTTATTTAATCATCAATTGTTGTATTAAAAATCTCGTTTCGGATACTTGTCATTTATATATTTAAAGAAAACATTAAATGGTTATAAGTATAAATAAAACAGAAATAAACAGTCACTCCAATTTATTGGTTTCTTTTTATAAAAATACATAATTAACATAAGTAATTTGAAAAATCAAACATATAGTATGAGTTAGTTTGGTTTTAAATGCAATTAAATACTGCAGAAAACAAATGTACAATGGGCAGTAAGTAATATGTTGATACGATGGTATCTTTAATTGCATTTAAGTAAGCCTACTCGCCATTATGATCACTTTAACTTATTTCCTTATATTGTATTTTAAACAAAATAAATATCAAAAAGCTATTATTATTATAAAGCTCTTGAAAGTAAGATGATCATGTTCGTCGTTTTTTTTTTAATTTGTTTTGTTATTATAATGAAGTTTCGAGATATTTACTGTATGTATAATACAGTACTGTATTCAATAGTTGCTGTATTTAATAGTTCAATAATTTTGTTTTTGTAAATGTTTTTGGAACAACTCAAATTTCTAAGCTTCATTTTCATACCAATAGCATTTATTGCAGCTGCCAAAAGGGATATCGTTTTAACATTCAGCAATTTTGCTGAATATTCAGGTTTTCTTTTTATTTCATTATTTTGGCGCGTGGCGTTGGTGGTGTGCAGATACATATATATTTTTTTAATTTATTTGTTAGTGCCTTGACGAACATGATCATCTTACTTTCAAGAGCTTCCTAATAATAATAACTTTTTGATATTTATTTTGTTTAAAGTACAATATAAGGATATAAGTTAAAGTGATCATAATGGCAAGTGGGCTTACTTAAATGCAATTAAAGATACCATCCTATGAACGTATTACTTACTGTCCATTGTACATTTGTTTTCTGTAGTATTTAATTGCATTTAAAATCAAACTAACTCATACTATACGTTTGAATTTTAAAACTACTTATGTATTTTTATAAAAAGGAACCAATAAATTAGAGTGACTATTTATTTCTGTTTTATTTATATTTATAACCATTTATTAATGTTTTCTTTAAATAGATAAATGGCAAATATCCGAAACGAGATTTTTAATACAACAATTGATGATTAAATATCATTTAAGGGGGCGCTTAAAAAAGTGGGGACTTTCAACAAACAAAATAGGTACGATGCCTCTGCATTGTGCTGGTATCTATGTTTGAAAAGTAGCATCAGGCAAATGGTAGCTCCAAATCAAGTACTTGGTGAATGGGTTGCCTATTGTGTAACATCAACCAAATGTAGAATTTAAATATATTATTTGGGATCCGATCCGATGTTTACTGTAGTTTTCACAAGATACCGGATGCGTTGCGTCAGCTGCGTGCTTTGTGTTGTAACTTGTGTCTTTGGTGTTACCTGAATCTCTTGCGTATATTAGTTATTGTATATTTATATATATATTTTTTTTGTATTTTGTATTTGTTATTATTTTTGTGTGTTTTGTTGTTTATTTTAGATATTGTGGTGATAGTGTTTAATTTTGCATATTTGTATGGTGAGTAATTTGAGTATTGCAATATCCACATGGTTTTATTTTTTGTTGTAGTGTAGTTGTTTGACTTATCACACGTGTACGTTTGGTTCGATTTGTGTGGTACAAAAGAAGCCCATTTCACGGTGATAGACACTGTCTATTGTGAGTATAGTAGATCATACATCTGTAATTAGCAATATTTCTATTATTTTTGGTAGAACTTAACAACGTCTGCATTGGATTCATAGTTATAGACACTTTTTAGAATGAGTAAAAAAGAAAAATGTAACACTTTTGCAATTATTGCATGCATTTGTTTAGGATTTTAAGTTTCCAATTTGCTGCTTTTACCACAATGTGTATTAAATTAATACTGTACAATTAATTCTGTACAAAAATTTTCTCTATGTTATTTTTTCTACGAATCATCATTTCAGAGATATCGCAATTTCAAACATCGAAAATACTCATATTTACTCTTATGCGACTTGTAATGCTTCAACGACTGTTCCGCATTAGTAAAATATGAAAGTATTTATATCATTAAAATATAATATTTATTATTATTTCGTATAGTTTTTAAAATGTTTATAATACAAAGAAATATAATATTCCGAATATTATCAGATTTCCACACCACCTCTGAGGTAGTGGACTTAGCGCTTTTTTTTTTACCTGTTTTCCCCAGTAGGCATACTCCACCGTCAATCTTGAAAAAAATTTAATTAGACAGTGCAAATATGAAATGAAAATTCAAACTATTGCATTGAATTGAAAAAATTGAACTATTGCGAATGATTATAATGAAATTAATAATTGTATATTTATGGAAATTGTAATCTTATTGAGAATCTTCAAGTGCTACTTCTATTATAATGTCTTCGTCGCTTCCTTCTTCTTCTTCCTGTATCTCTATAGATTCTTCTAAGAGAAGAGACTCACTGAAATACTATTTTGACTGGGCTATATCTGATTTGTAATAATTATAAAATGTCAACTGTTGTCTGTCCAAAATCAATCTATCTCAGTCATGACTTCATATTTTAAAGGACTGCTTTGACTTCGAATGTTTCTGAACACCAGTTATATCATTTTCCACATGACAGCCATGTAGTAGGAAGGAGTTTTTTTTTTTTATTTGAATATATATGTAGGTTTGTTTAATCCGTTGTCTAGGGTTGGTTGATTAATTAGGCTTGAACACTTCTTATATTATTTATTTTGTCAATAGCAAGTGTTTAACTAATTCATTATAATCATATAAGTATCAGTAATATCGCAGGGTATGTCTACTATTGATGTTTCTATTACGATCGTTGATGACTGACTGCCTGAGGCTGTCGCATCGATGTATTGCGCAACTAAAATCCTACATTCGGCCATCCGACTCTGAATCGGACTCCGATTCATCAAGGCCTTCTACCCATGCCTTCATGTATTCTGCGCATGTGGTGGTTTTGATCGGTCCCTCGTGTATTCCCACTGCTAAAACATTATATCTTTCATTTGCTTTGACGTTTGTCACTTCGTATGGTCCTAAATATATCTTGTGAATTTTTAAACCAGATCCAAATTTAGTTCTTTTAATAGCTACTAAGTCTCCTCATTTGTAGTTCTTCGGTTTCCTCCGGCGCAAATTATATCTTTCTCTATTCTCACGTAGCACTTTCAAAATTTGTTCTCGGCATTCTTCTCTCAGTTCCTCTCTTGTTTCATGGCTTCATCCTCCAAGATTTCTTTTAGCAGTATGTCTTCCTTATTTCTCATCTTGACTCCAGTTGTAAGAACGTAATTTTGCATAGTTTTTTGGTAAGCGGAGCTTTCGGTTACAATTTCGAACTTCGTTCCTAACAAATAAACGCGGAACTTCTTGACTGCCTGAAGGATTGCAAGGACTTCGAGCTCATAGCTAAACCATTATTAATTCTCGGTCCGTCGTTTTTCTCGTGCTGTTCTTCCTCTTCCACCGCAGGGTAAACCTTTTCGTCTTCTTAATCTTCGTCTTCTGCCGACTTCAGGTTCGTCGAGAAAGAACAAATGCGGTCTGCCACGTCGTCAACCGTTCCAGATGAATTAAAATTGAGAATCTGGCACACAGCGATAAGGTCGGCTAGTTCTAGCTTTTGTGTGACTTCTTCCCTTTTCTAGAAATATTCGTCTGAATTCTTCTCGAATCCAAAACCAGTAAATGATCGCAGAGCCTTTCTGACTCTCCGCGGTTGGCCCTCATCTCCAAAAGAAATACAATGTCATGCCTTCATTGCCTTCAAATTACCATGCGTAATGTGATATTCGATTTCCGCAATGTCACCCAACGTTGCAGACATTTTGTAAATGTGCCAAACAAAATTGAATAAACCCTGTATATTACGTTTGAAATATTCGTCAAATAAATACGTTTCGTTTTGTTTTTTTTTTTATTTTCAAATAGTTTGCGTCTTACAATAATGTTTATTGTGTCTATTCTCTTTTTTCAACGTCGACAGTCAATCATCAAAATGTTACAAAATGAGGAAATACTTAATTCAACAAATAATAAATAAAATATCTTCCTGCCAAGTTACTTTACATAAACGTTACAATATTATTGTATATATTTCCTCAATGAATCAAATCTAACATATAAATTTAAAATGAGTATTTTACTTAGATTTATACCAATTTACTTCAAATACAAAAAAAATATAACATTTGTCGGTCAAGCCGTATATAAAAAAAAGGTTGAATCTACCTGTCGCCCTTCCGTCGCTTCCTATATGAACAACGTCCCTTTCCCCGCAGCTCCAACGATGTCTTCTTTCTCCGTCTTCGTCTTACATTCGCTCATTCTTTATAATCATAAAAGTTTCAGTAATATCGCAGGGTATGTCTACTTTCCATGTTTCTCTTATGATCGTTGATGACTGACTGCCTGACGCTGTCGCATCGATGTATTGCGCAACTAAAATCCTACATATATAACTTATTTATTCTTCATCACATCACCAAACTAAAGATACACAAATAAGTTAACTTGTTGCTTCCATATATACAATCATTCTTCATAAATCATATTTACTTAGTATTGGATACCAACGTAGATATCAAACTATAACGAATGTAGGATCACTTTCTCTCAATTGTTACTGTGGTATCAGAGGTACACATAAGAATACTTATTGAACTTGTTATGTGCAGCAAAATGTTGAAAAAGCCTGCACCAAGTAGGTCCAGGAAACGTACCAAGCAATCTGTAGCTGGACGTGCAGTTTGGAAAAGGAAGAAAGCAACAGAGTAAGTGCTCACAGAAGAAAATATTAATTTTCAAACTAATTGTTTTTGTAGAATCATTTGTGAACAGCCGTGTGAACAACAACCCCAAAGTGATAATGTTCCGGCAGATATGAATATGATAAATGTAATGCATGACTATTGGTAAGTCATAATACTACTGTAATTGTATAATGAATGTTAGTACACGTCACCATACCAGCAGTAAAGCAAAATATTTAAAATGTAGCCAAATTTCACCCGGGCTTACAACAGCTTTTTGTACTTTCAGTGCTGCATTAGGCACAGCAACATGTGAAAGTTCCCAGTCTCACGAAGAAATTATTGATCCATGGGACCCAAGCAATGAGTATGAAAGGTATTACATTTCATTACAGCATATTTGTAATAGTTTTTAACGTACATAAAAATAAATATTACTTTAGTGTACATATATTTTATAGCATAATGCATCATAAACTGGAAGAGGCCATAGATAAATCTGAAGAGCCTGTTGCTGCTATAACAGGAAATAGGATTGTTAACATTGGTTTTTTGCTGCAAAATGTATTACAAGTGCAATATGATCATGCCAAAAAATGTACATTTGGGCGCCTTGCTGTTCACAACGAGAAACGCTTTGGTTTGTTTTCGATTTTTACTTTGAAGTGTACATTTTGCAATAAGCTCTTTGGAGTTACCAGTGAGGAATCCGTCGATCCAGCTAATAATACCTTAGTTGCAATGGTTAATGTTTCGTATGTGTGGGGTACATTAGCAAATGGAAGTACTTTCACTCAAACAAATGATGTCGTGAGTGCTTTAGATATACCCTGTATGGCATATCCTACATTTCGGACAATAGAGAATGCACTTGGCGATCACTGGAAAGAAAGTTTGTGGAAATCTATGAAGAAGGCGGGAGATGAAGAAAGAAACCTAGCTATTGAAAATAAACAAGTGTGTGATGGGACAGCCTGGATCTATGTCTGTTGCGATGGTGGCTGGAGTAAAAGATCTTATGGACATTCATATAATGCATTATCAGGAGCGGTAAGAGCTATTTATATTTTGTGTACGATGTTATAATTATCTTTTTTCTAGGCTGTTGTGATTGGCAAAGAAACCGGAAAAGTGTTGTTTCTTGGAATTCGTAATAAATACTGTTGTATTTGCACACATGCAAAAATTAGGAACGTAGCTCCTGGCAAACATAAATGTTTTATGAATTGGAATTCTTCATCAACAGCAATGGAAGCAGATATCATTACAGAAGCCTTTAATAGCAGCATTTCCATGCATCGGCTTAAGTATTTAAAAATGATTGCGGATGGTGACTCTAGTGTGTTCAGCAGAGTTAAACGTGATGTAAGTTATGGCGCAGAAGTGGAAAAAGTTGAATGCATCAACCATTTAATTAAAAACTATGGCAAGGCATTATATAATGTAAAGAAGAACACAAACGTTCCATTGGCAGCGAGAAAGACACTGACAAATGAAAAAATTAAAAAACTCCAGCAAGTAGTAATGTATGTTGCTAAAATAAATGAGGATCCAGAGGATTTAAAGATGGATATGGAGAATTCAGTGTACCATGTATATGGAGACCATTTGAATTGCAGCAGCCGTTACTGCAATATTATTGGCCATCTTGATGTAATTCAAAAAACGAGGCTTTTAGAATCTGGATTATTATTCTACTTAAATGGTCTGTATAATTTAATTTGTATATAAATTTTTTCTATAGGCCTTCTCCTACCAGGTGCCTTGGAACCTCTAATGACTAAAGCTCATAAACTAATAGCTTATGAAAATAATAATAAGGCCGAATCATTTATGTCATTGCTTGCCAAATATAATTGCGGAAAACGAATTAATTTAATACAAAGAAGATCTTTTGAAATCAGAAGTATATTAGCTGCATTACAATATAATATGGGTAATATCTTTTGGCCAGACAGTACAAGTTATCATTTCCTTCTATTTAGGGCCACAATGGCAAACTGATGCCCTGCAAGAGCTGGTAGGTATCAGTCCTGGTCATTATTTCTTGAAAAGGTTGAAACATCATGAGAAGAGAAGATGTAACAAACCCAAACAAGGGAGGAAGAAACAACATCTTCTTTTTAGTGCGGATGAGGAGTATGGTCCAAATGCCGCGGAAGCACTTCTAAGTGAAGAGGAATTTAAGTCTGAATACCGAAGGAAAATGAAAACATTACAGGTTTCTTGTTTTTATAAGTTTTAGCTCATCTGTAAAACTTTTATTTTATTTATAGGATATATGACATGATCTAGAGAATATTTCTATCAAAAACTTAGTTTTACTAAGAATTTAGTTCGTAGGAATGATGGGAAATTTTTATTTATTTTTATTGACCGTAAGTCAAGACTACAGATTTAATCATAACGACCGCTGAGATACGGTCTTGCAATCTATAATTCTTTTACGTCTTTGGTTGGGGGTTACGGTGAAATATTTCAACTTTCCCAATGCCTTGCTCACATGTTCTTCTTCTTCTTACAAAGTATACGGAGTTATTGTGTATGCGCTTGATCTTGCTATAGTTACCCACTATTTTCTTTTATAAATAGCTCAAAACTATGTAGAAAGCTTTACAAGAAGTTTGTCTGGCATTTTTCCTTTTTATTTAGTTGCATGCTGCATCGATTGCATTATATTTACATGAATTAATAATTTTTACAAGTGCTTTGTTTAATTAGGTTACGCAAGAACAGCAATGGCAACTCGCCATTGCCACCAGTGGGCAATTTAATAATGATTTGTATAAGCAAGAAAGGGCTTGCCGCTTGACTGCATCTAACTTTGGGTCTGTGATTAAAAGAAAAGATAATACATCTTGCTCGCCATTACTAAAGAGAATGATGTATTCACATTTTACCAACACTGCGATGGAGTACGGCAGAAGGTGTGATAAAATAGTAAGACACAGATTTGAGGAGTTGTTGCAAGTACTTGTACATGATGCTGGTTTATTTGTTGATGTTGATCATGGCTACTTGGCGGCTTCACCTGATGGTACAAATACTTTTGCAAATATTATTGTGTATTATTCTAATTATCATGTTTTGAAGGGCTGATTGGTGAAGATGCTATTATTGAAATAAAGTGTGCATATAATTTGCATCTTAAAAAGCAGACAATTGATGAGGCAATAAGAACAAATAGGAATTTTTATTTGAAATTTAATGCACATGAGACACAAATTCTAAAGGAAAATCACAATTACTTTTATCAGGTAGCCGAAATTCCCATACTATAGCATTATCAGTTATAAAGTCGTTTATTATTATATTACTATGCCTATAATACTTTCACTATTTTTTAGATACAAGGGCAGCTCAATATAACTAGACGAAACTTTTGTTATTTTGTCGTTTACATAGATGATGATTTTCCCATTTTTATCCAAAAGATATATCGTAATGAACAGTTATGGAAGGAAAAAATGCTGCCCAAATTAAAGAGCTTTTACTTTGGATGCTTTTTGCCAGAACAAATTCAACACTATACAAAGACAAACATACAGTGCACACATGAAGTTGCAAGTTTTTAGAGAGAAAGGACAAATATGAAGATGACAATAGGACCGCTGACCACTCATTGCAGGCTGACGAACACATTGCTATAAACTTTTCCCCATGATTATTTTCAAAAATTTATGAACTTTTGATTCAACTATTAATTTGTAGGCAACTTTAGATTTTTTACATTTTAAAAAATTGTTAAACTTTTTGTATATTGTATTATGAATGAATTTATGTTTTGACTAGCGCAGTTCGAGGGAGCCGTTGGACCTACTGGGTAATATGATTTATAACTGTTATTATTTCTTTATTGAATGCATTTAGGCTTTTGTTTAGATTGTCAGATTTTCTATATATATATATTTTTATTAGTTCATATATAAATGACAAAGATAGTTTTTACGTTTCAAGTAAATTTTTGGTTACGTTACATTCTGGAACGTTTTGGATTTCAGGGTTTTTTTTTACATGTGGTATCGCGCATGTGTTAGACATTTGTTCGGTCTGACAGATTTGTCTGTTTACATTAGAGGTTGTTTATCAGGGGTGAAAGTGAAAAGCATCTTTGCAATTTATTAGATATAATTTAGTCCGCGAGTCATTAGAGGACGTTTGCATTTGCTTTGCGGTCAATACCAGCAAATTATTTTACCTCTTTGTGTAAGTTTGTTTTGCACAGTTCTTTATACTTAATTAAGAATAATTTTTTTTTTTTTTTTATTAAACATTTTATTGACAATTGAGATTTTTATTTATAATAAACACTTTCGCCTTTACTCTTTAACTGGCGATGTATAAATGTAGGAGTATTACTACCGCGTTTTCCCATTGGAAAACCGGAGAATAAGTTAACCGACTGAGCATCAAAGTTGGACAGTGTTGTGGTGAATAGTGGTTCATCTTCATTCTAACCCACTATTCATAGAAACATGTACACGATCGTCCTGTCACAGTGTGTGTAGACGAAGAGGAGACTGCACTCCACAGTCTCTGCAATTGTTGTGCCTTAGCAAGGACAAGGTTTGTACTACTATTATTCAACGACTACTTCGAGAAAGTTCTAGCAATGGTAGCAGGAGATATAAATATTGCGCTGTTATCGGTCACTCGAAGTTAGATGATTCGCGATAGCAAAGCCAGTCAAATCGAAACATTTAAAATTAATGAGTTTAAGTGCTTTCTTTTGACTTTTCTTTGTATTTGTATATACTGAAGTCTGTAAATAAATCAAGTTAATTTGTCAATTATGTTGTTTCTGTAAACCTGAACTTTCTTTTTAATCCTCGAAAAACGTTACAATAATATTGCGATAATGGCTTCTGCGATTCAAGTGGCACTTATGTACATGGTACACTAAATTCTCCAATAGCAATCATTAAATCTTCTGGATCTTTGTTTATTTTTGCATATTTTGTAAACTGAGTATTGGAAAAGACGATGTTGTGTGCTCTGTTTTTTAAGTGTAAAACAAGTTGAACTAAAAAGGTAAATGAGATAGCAGGACGTGTTTGTACATTTATTAATTTCCTTTTGTGCCATTCTTACTTCCAAAATGTTTATATACATATGCTTCTATTGTTTACTTCTACCTGCATATATTAAATGTAATACATACATTTGATTCCATTGTAGTCAACATTTTCTTTCTCCTTTTTGTCTACTTCATATTTTATAAGACCGGCTTTGGACATTTTATAAAAGAAAAAGGAATACATTTTTATGTAAAATAAAAGTAAAGTCACAGCATTCTTTGCTTGTATTCTATATTGCACAATGTAGAATTAAAGGATTCGGTCAGCACAAGAACGAGCTAGGTGACAATTCGGCATTAAATAACATAGTTTTTAAAAACACTTGCAGTAGACAACTTACGATACATTACATCAAAGATCATTTTTAAATTTAAGCGTTAAATTTTCCAGCGCCATCTTTTGGGAAGATGCTAAAGGTTACTTGCTTTGCTCTTTCCATATGTTCTTTACAGATTGCTTCTTTATCCCCAAAAATCTTATTTCATGGGTTTTGTAAAAATTAAGATTACTTTGGAGTTTCTGAAAACTTTATATTAATAGCCTAGGTCCTACAATTGGCCTAAGACTAATCTTTTTATTTTTTTCAAATTGTGCAAATTGTGGATGAAATTAAAAAAGGTAAAATAGCTTAGGATAATTGTGACAACAGTTGGATTGTTTTCGGTTTTGAAAACATTACTTTTTCTATTTCTATAGGTCAAAACCCATGAATTTGTATTTCGTACCGACTTCGTGCTCTCTACTTTATCATAGCGCCCCCTTAAGTATATTCTAGTGATCAATATATACTTACTATCATTTCAAAATGTAAATAATTAGTATATCTTTATTTCAAAAATATATATTAACATACCTTTCAAATTTGTAAAGAATTATATTTGGCGGTTGGAGATAATACAGAAATTGTTGGTGACGTTTAATTTTGTGTAACATAATACTAGTGGAAACTGAGGAAATATAACCTCAAAATGCGATTTTAAAGTATTAATTTCAATACTTTCCTTTCATTTTCGCATAAAAAGACACACATTTTTGAAACCAGCGAAACGTAAGCTTTCCATTTTTGTATAGTTTGGAACTATAGCCTAGGTAGCCACGGTTTATAAGTAGGAAAAAGAAAGAACACCATATTTACATACATACATATTTACGGTACGATAGTCCCGTAGACGGCACTGAAACACTGGCCGCTAAATAACTGCGCCGTAAAATATCCTAAATGTTTTTATGGAATCGTGTACGATCGGCCAATATCGGGTCACATTCACCAGGAATCTATAATGATTTATGCAGGCCGCGGCGTATTTACGCCTTAATATAGTTCTGTGAGTTCTAATGTTAGACAACGAAAACGGAGTAATAATAAATATTTAAATAAACATTTAAATTGTGTGTTACATTAAAACTTCTAGGAGGGGCGCGCGGCTTCGCGGCCTTTTACAGCTACCGCCACTGCAGGTAGTCGATAACTATCGACGTATTTTTGTAACTTTATCATTTTTAATTTAAATCTGAATCTTTGTAATTTCACTATCGCTATTTCTGTTATACATATTGTGAAGTTACCTTTAGAATAAAACTGTGGCGATTCAATTATGTAATTAAATAAATTTTTATTTACTTTTATCAGTGTTATTTCATTTAACTTTCGAGAGATTTTAGTTAACGAACTGTTTTTTTACGTCTTTTCTTATTCTTGGATTTTGTATAGATATATATAAATACAATATAAATTATATCCTTTTGATACCTTTATATACAGTCGGTATATTCATATTTATATACAGTGTGAGAAATTAATTCTTTAATATATATTGTTATTTGGTTTATTTATGCTTATATTTGATACTTTCATTTATTAATAACATACAATTTTTTTTTGCTCTTGAATATACGAATTAATTGATCCTAAGTTTTTCTTTGCCTTTGGCATTTCTGCAGTAACTAAACCAGGTCATGTATTTAGTACATCTCTTACCACAACACGGCCTCGGTGAGTTATGATCTTTCACCACATCATGTTTATCTTATAAACAGGTAACTAGGCTAAGGGGACATACTCTAGTATATAACGAGACACTCAGAGGTCTCGACACACACAGAGTCACAGTCTGAGACAGTGAGTTAGAGTCCCTGCTAGACGAGTGCTTCATAAGTACAATGTAGTGTATTTTTAAACGTTATTATCTTTATTTAATTCAGATAATTCTAACCTCTGAGCGTGTATCACTTTATGATCCCCTAGCAAGGACATTATGTTCCGTCAAACGTCAATGACAAATGTATTCTGACAATTATTTAAGTAGTGGGGGTGGACGTTTTTAAAAACGGCTTCTGCGCACCCCCTCCTCGCGCCAACTTAATTGACGCTTGCTATACTTAGTAAGTATAAATATACTGTGAGGTTGAGTAGTCTGTATGCGCATGCGCCGAAGATCGCGCAATCTCTTTTATCAATTTTCAGTCTGAGCTTCCGTACGCAAAACTGAGTGGCGGTATCCTCTAACTTTTATTTTAGTCACCCACACCCGTCTCCACTGGCTAAGGGCATTCATAATAAATATAAGCTCCATACGACTACAGATTTATTTGCTCTCGACCATCTTCAGACGCCTTAGCTGGGCCTGTCTCCCGAGTAGGTAGAAATATTTTCTTTCGGCCGGATCCCCTTTATCTTTGAAGAGTTTGCTGTACCTCCCACTTGGTTTTAAATCTTTGACTGGTGCTTTTATTAATGACAAATCTTACAACTAATCTTCTGACTGACCATCCTTCTATTAAAGTAATTATTTGTCTTTTTTTGGAAAACACTTAATTGCGGCATCTAAATATGACTTTTATATCCCGATTAAATTGCAAAATAAAATAGGTTTGACTTTTGAAAAAGAATCACAATTACGCAGAAAAATTTCAAGTGTATGCGTTCTTTAATGCCGCAATTGTACAGTTGCGAACAAGAAATTCTGGTCGTCAATGTCATACAAAATTCTGTCATATTTTGACAAACTAGAAATTTTAGCTGATTGATTGTATTTATTTATTGTCAACAATTACCAACAAGCCGTGAAATATAAATTTTATTTTGAGTTGTCAAGAAATTTTCTAGTCATGGCACCAATTCTTACTGTAATAAAGTTAGAGCCATTTTCCTAGTAGAAACAGGGTTATCAGAAGCTGCTGTAGCAAGTCAGTTAGGGGTGGCAAAGAGTTCGGTAAATTTAATTATAAGGCGGTGGAGAGAGGATTTCTGGAAAGACAAGTGCGTTCTGGACGACCTCGAGCATTAACTGGGGTGGACAACCTTATTTATGTTGGTCCAAAATATTGAAAATAATCATTTTCTAGAAGCAACAGACTAACTTCCCCGCATGCGTTTTCACCATACGACGTCGTATTCGAGAAGCGAATTAAAAAAATTACGCTGGTGCTAGAAAAATCCAATTCACAACTAGACACAAAGAATCCAGATTGGGCGTTGCATTACAGTAGCTTGCGAATGACAATAACTTTTAGGAGCACGTAACTTTTAGTGATGACAAGACCTTCCAGTCATCCCCCTCTGGCTAAGTTATATAGACCAAGAAGTCGCCGGTATGATGCAAAATATACACAAAATATTGAAACCAGCCGCCGATTTTCGATGAATATATGGGCATGGATTTCTATTAATAGTACTGGAATATTATTGCATCTAGAAGGTTTCACAAGTGACATTTATATTAGGGTTTTGGAAGACGTGATGTTACCCTCAGTGATGCAAGTATTTACATAATGGTTCCAAAACCACAATATAAATGTGCTTGAGTGGCTGATTTTGAGCACTGATTTGAATCCTATAAAAAGCATGTGGGAAATGTTGGTCAAAAATATACAAAACCAACGTATACATTTTCAAAACAGGGAGGAAATTTTGGCCATAGAGCTTGGAATGATCCTCCACAAGGCGATTTCAGAAATTTATGTTTGTCTACGCCCAACCGCTTAAATAAAGTTATTCAAGTGAACAGCGAAACGATCAAATACTAAGATGTTGTTTATTTATCTTTAGTCTTTAAACTCTATTCCATTTCTTATTTAATGTCTTTATTGTATTGTTATTCATCATATTTGACAAGTATTTGACAAATGGAAAAAATAATGACAATCTTTGGACCAAAACCAGATATAGCAATGAATTATTGGATATTGAGACTATATTAAAAATAATTCAAAAAATAAGACTTTGACAAGCTGTAAATTTATATTGACATTTCATTGACAATACACGCAAGGTAACGGGTTTCACTGGCTCCAGAAGTTGACAAGCTCGTCTAACGACTCGCCAGTCATCATATCCTCCTTTCCACCAATAAACACTCTTTTACTAAGATTAGTAATGTTATATAACCATTTGAAAAGTCAATCTAGTAGCATGTGATTTACTGAGAACATTTTGAAGTATGTTGTAAATTAAAATTTACTACTTAACTTACGAAGTCGTATATTTTGACTGTTTCATACATACAAATAAATAACAAATGTGATTGACATTATCAAATGTCATTTGGATTTACGTTTACGGAACAACAAACACATACTAATATATTTGCGTCTTATTCTATCAAAATTTCAAAGTAACCTAGATTGACTTTTCAAATGAACACACGTTACGAACGAGCCATCGAAAAAAATTGGAGTAGACTGTGGAAAATTGGGTTGGTACTTTAGTCACTTCTACATTATGACATTTATGACATGACACATTACTTGATGCTTGAGAGTTTCATTTGGTTTCATTGGAAAAAAAAAGGTTATGGCATTGAAATGATACTACAACAAAAAAGAAAACAAATAATTTATTTAATATCGAAATCATAATCAAAATTTACATATAGCTACAGAAGTTGTTGAAAATGTTGTCCATTTACATCTAAACAAATTTAATTTTCTTAATAAGAGTTTTGAAAAATTTGACACAAACATAGTTTCAATGTCAAATAATAAATGTCATTATGTCGAAGTGGCTAAAGTATTTTTCGATGGCTCGTTATATCCATACAGTTCAACACGGAAATTTAAAAAAAAAACTGTCATGGATGCACTTAATACTTTTTCAATCTAAGTACTTATTTTATATAAATTTATCACACTTGTTTAAATTATGGAACTACATATTGGATTCAAAAAAATTATAAGGCTTCTTTTATGTTTTTGGTATCAGGAAATATGATCAGATTTACAAATCTCCACTCTATCTGTATTCAAAAATATGTTCCAGAATGAATATTTAATTTCTCAACCTGTTTTCGGCGTTTCATTTTCCCACCATCTCAGAAAACGAGACTTTTTGAGAGATTTTTCCTTCTCAATATAAAAGCAAGTACTCTGCTGTTAAGTTCAAAAATAAACTACGTTCTTTTGCTTTTAAATCAAGCTTAGGAACTATGCCTGTTATTTGGAGCTACTTTTTTTTTGCTTTGATCTATAGATATTTGTCATTGTTGGAATAGCCGACGAACAGAAAAATGTAGCTATTTAAGATGTTTAAATAATAGGCATTTTTTTCCATACGTCGGTTGGCTAGGATTATATAAAAGCAGCAGATGTAACTGAGTCTTGCTCTAAAATTGTGTTTCATATTTTGGTTTGTGTTAAATAAAAAAAATCCGATTCAACCATAATGAAAACATGAATGAAACAACAAATGCAATTTCCTAAGATTATGTCCATGTAAATTTCAGTAGTTTCTTTAAAATATTGAGGTCATGTTCTGATGGCATTCAAGATTCAATGTATATATTTTTATAATAAACTTAAGATATTCCTAATGCCTTTGATACTAATGCATTGCAAATTACACATTATCAAATAAAATTACAAATATATGCATTAGATTTCATAACCAAATTAAAAGTACTACAAGAATAAAGACATGGGTAGTGAAACAAAAATTTGAGTAGAATCTATTTATTTTTAAATATTAGTTGATTACATAGTTTAGGTAATGTGCTTGTCTGGATAAAATATGATATTTACAATGTAAATAATGAAAAAAGAAATATACTTAACAATTTTAAAGCTCATAAGAGATTAGGATTCATCAAATATATGTATTTGATTTTCTTTTTTCTTGTCAGATACATTTGGAATTTAGTTTACAGATATATTTTACTAATGATAAAGAACAGAATGAATTTTCTATATATATAATATAATAATTAGAGAACACAAAAAAACATTATATTTATATATATAAAGAGAAAATTTTACACTGTTTGATAATATTTAATATATCATCTTATCTAAAACTTGAAATGTACAATTCTTACTGTCCAAACTGTTCAAGACAGCAAACAGTATAATTTATATGTATATAAGGAATAACCTAGTTTTAACAGAATTATTTTTAAATTTTTTTTAATTTAAAGTAAAGATAAAATTAATTAATAAAAACAATTATATCAAAGAACAATGCTATACTGTTTTAAACAGTCTGGTCCAACAAATATTTCATCAAATATTCACAAATATACATCCGTCACCACGTATTAAATACTAGGGATGTTTCGCATTCGAAAACAGATGCTTACATCGATAACAATTAAACAACTGCAAATTTATATATTATATACATCGACAAAAAAGCGTAACTTGATTGGTCAATGATATAAAAATAACTTGTATTACTAGTACACCTATTATAGATCGACATAATTTACATTAACATTTTTTTTAAACAAAAATCTTGAAATTTATGTTTCCTTATGTGCCATATATGACTATATGTTATAATAAGATTTTTAGGAAATCGCTTAATTAATAAATTTACTTGCATTACTGTAAAAGTTTCTTTAATGGTGAACTTTCTTCCAGTAGAATTTTTTAAAATATCACCAACTTCAATCACTGTACAAATTTACTTAAATTGTATTAAAACTATCAGCTGAAGACAAACCACGCATTGAATACTTTCTTGGAAGTAATATTTAATTGTGTTCAAGAACTATGAAAATTGACAACTAACATAACCTTAAAAATATATATAGCCAAATGTATAACTATTTATGGAATTTGTAAAATTTAAAATAGACTACACTCTACCTATAAGAACAATAAACATTTAATTTGCTATTATTAATTTTAAATTTTTACGTTGTTTAAAAATAAGGCAAAGCTTTTGTTTTAAGTAGACATGTGATTCTGATTTTATAGCCATCTTTACTAAAATCAAATTAAAAAAAAAAAAATATATTACTATCAACACTAGGAACTTCTCTTTTTATCTTTGAAGAGTTTTGTTCATTTAGTTATAATTTTCAGCATGAAAATATTTTAAAATGAATGTTATTCAATAATTGAATTGATTCGGCATTTACTTGATGAAAATCCATAATTTAAAATAGAAATAAAACTACGGTTCTAATCTTCACTTTTAATCGTAACACAATTGTTTCGCCAGCACAGTGGCTTCCTCAGGTGCTTACATCTAAGTTTGTAACATACTCTTTAGATGTAAGCACCTGAGGAAGCCACTGTGCTGGCGAAACAATTGTCGTGTTACGATTAAAAGTGAAGATTAGAACCCTAGTTTTATTTCTATTTTGAATGTTATTCACATATAAAACCTTTTATCAAGATTAAATATTTTATTGTAAATTAAGAAAATGTGTTTTAATTGTAACAAGTGCTGTAATTTTATTTACAATTGTAGCTCAATTTAATGAATTACTTTTTCACAACTACACATTCAAATTTTTAAGGTTCAAGAAAACTACTAAACATAAATTTAATACAAAATGTAGAATACAAAATAGATTTATTAGTAATACATATATTTCACTTATTTATACTTATATTTGCAGCATATATATACATTGAGAATATAGATCTATATTTTATATTTTTAATATATTACGTATATTTAATAGCATAGATTTCAAGATTGTTTTTCTTCTGGTTCACTTCTATTTTCAGCTATAAAAGTAAGATGATTGATATTGGTGATATAAAATAAAAACATTGAATTAGTTTTCAAATAATTGCTGCCTTATTTCATTTCATTTTTAAATTTGTAACAATGAATACTATCTAAAAACTAAAACTTTTCAATAGAATATCAATAATATATGTACTGTAGTTTCTTTTTAGTTTTTTTCTTTTTTTGTGGACATGACTATCTACGATTCATTTTCTTAGTTTCATAAGGGATACATGCATATTACATAGCATGGTTAACAAATTCTTGTTTTTAATTGTTTATACATATTTATGTCTAAGTGTTTCTTTTTTCTTCTTTTAGTAATTGAATATCTAAAAATATGAAATTGCATTGTTTGCTTAATAATTGCATTGACAATACAATATCATTTTGGAAATAAAAATATACAAATTAGAAACGACTAAATGCTTTACTTTTAAATAGTTTTATTTTTCTTTCAAAAAAATGTAATTGTATTTACATTAAAATTAGCATCATTTGGATGTGAAATTAACATCATCATTGAAAATCACTGATTCCTTTAACAATTTGATTTAAAGATATTTGAAAATCATTCCTTTTAGTATACAGCAATCAACTTTTAGAAATTTAAGTGTGCCTTTTCTATTCTGTTATAGACAATTTCCTTATTTTTTTTGCAGTTGCTTTTCATCTTCCAACTATTAGAAGTTTTATATACTTTTTTTTGTAAATTTTATATATATATATATAACTACCACATTTCTCTCGCTTGCTCGCACACTTTCTCTCCCTTTCTTTCTTTTCAAGTATTGCTACAAATATTTTAATGAAATATAAAACTTGCAGCTCTCTTCACCTAATTACTAACTAACTATTTATTTAACTGTTGAAAATGTTTGTGATTGATTTTGATTTGATGCCACCCAATTTGTAAATACATCCCTAAAACAAAAAGGAAAAATATTAATTATAGCTACAGCATAAAATATCAATAGTATTTATCAAAAGTTAAGTTTTGATAAATATATTAATTTCTAAACACATTTATATCACAAACTATCCTTGTTACTTATATAAGGATAGTAGAATGCGTTTTAAATACTTTGTATAGATTTTATAATAATCATAAAATTTTAAATTGAAAACCAATGTAAAACTAACCTGCAATGACTGACAACACATTCATTGCTGCAATATTCCTCTTCCCATTCTGCATTCGATATGGCAGGATTAAGACATCCTTGACGTATACATGAATTTGGTGGACGCATCTGTCCTTGACCAGCGGTCTGTTGCACTGAGGTTGGTACAGAGGGAGCAGGAGCAGAAACTGGTGGGGAACTCGATACCATTGGTGGAGGGCTTACATGTTGTTGCATGTGTTGTGGAGCAACGGGCACCTGTTGTTGCTGTGGCACCTGTGATCGTAGACAGCTGTTATCAAACTTAAGTTGCCCAAATACCAATTTATCTATCTCAATGATAATTTACTTACCTGTTGCATATAACTTGTAGTGTGCTGCGGCATATGAGGCATGTTCATGTGATTTGGCACGGGCCCCATTGGTGACTGTATCATGTTTTGATGGGTTGGCTGCTGTTGCTGATTAATATTACTCATCATTGGCTTTTTGTTTACCATAGATTGGGAAGGTGCTGTTGGGGCTGATGTCATTGGAGGAGAAGGAAGCGTACTTTGAGGAGAGTATCCACCGTATTGAGGAGCGCCAGCATTGTTGTAGTTACCATAGCCACTATACATACCCTCATTTTCACCAGCACCTTTTGAAACTAGACTTGCCCTGTATGCTGCCAGTGCTTTGAGATAATCTTTTTTAGCTAATTCAGTTTTTCTCTTATATACCTAAAAAGTATTAAAGATTGTGTAAATTTTATATTCCAGCTATCAAATTTAAACCTAAAATTGAAAGTTTTTCATAATAATAAAAAACTAATTTTATAGAAAATAGATATAACAAATATAAATGTGATTAAATTATTTAATGATAATAATGATAAGATTTTATCAGATGAGTGCAAACCAGAAAAGAATTATAAAAACAAATTTGAACAGCAGATTTCTGTACTTACACTTTTATGTTCTGAATCTAGAGCATCCCACATAGATGCAACGATTTTCGAAACTTCTCCAAAACTTGCATTAGGATTTTGACCTTTGATGGCAGCTTGAGTATCACGGAAAAATAGAGCATACGCTGATACCGGTCTGGAAAAACATGGTAAAATTACAATCATAAAATAGTTATCTTGAATTAAATTCATTTAAAATTATCGTACTTTTCGATATTCTCCATTTAGTGACTAATATGTACATATAAAGAAAATGGATGCCGCAATTTAAACAAACGATTTTATATTTATCGGTTAAATATGAAGTACACTGTTCCTATTTTTTCAAAATCCCTCAATAATGTATAATAATTTAAAATCTTAATGAATCTATATAATAACTTCAATTTTGCTCGAGATAAAATAAGAAATAAGACAGAAATGTTAGGTTAATACCTTCCCCCTAGCGATCGTTACGTTCGGTAAGTTTCGGCGCATGTTCGGTTAAGATCTTCGATCTTATTTAAGAGTGCGCGCACGTAGTTCACAAAGCTATCAAATAAAGAATGTTAATGATAATGTATTTAGTTAAATTATCAAGAATTCTAATTATTTAAGGTAGTTCATTATTTTCTTATATAATTTTTCTCTAGATTTGTGTATAGTATGTAGTGTAGTAATATTCTTTATAGAATTATTTAAAAGTAAGCAAATGAATTTTTCTTTTGTAAGTTTTCAAGTTCTATGGAGCATCAAATAATCTTTGAAACTGATTTTTGTCAAATTTTGGAAATTTCTTTCCTTAATATTTATAGTTATTGTCAATTGGTGTTTAACATTTTGCCATAGTCGTACGTGCCTGTTTTCCGTTAGCTTTTATTCTCATTTTTTATTAATTTTTATATTTACGTCCAAAGTGATTATCGCATGGAACGCTAATGTTAATTGTTGAGTGCAGTAGTGCTAATTTAATCAAAATTTGACACATACTGTCAGCTTCATACATTAACGGACACAGGTTATAATTTATATACTGTTAACCTATGTAATCAACAATTCATGTTATTTAGAAATTTGTAACAAAATAAATATTGTAATTACTGCTCAATTAGCATTTTATCGGTTTTATCTAAAGTATATGAAGTTATGGTTCAATTTTCAGGTTGCCAACCCAAATACCTGTAATTTCGGCTGTAGATAGTCGACATTCAGATAACCACACATAGAACCGTATTTACAAATTATGAATGTATCGTCACTACTACAACTAAGCATATTACAATTACAATGAAATATTTATTGACCTTAATATAATACTTACCTCTAATATAGCTTTCCTACTTTTCCTGTTTTATTGGTCAATAATAATAATAGTAGATACATAGATGAATTTCATTAATACTGTATATAAGCAGAGAATACGTAAAAATCTACAAATGGACATATAACTCTAAATAAATGCAATAATAATAACTAAATACAATGACTATTACAATATACAGGGTGATTCTAAATATAGACGACAAATTTTATAGGCTGATTCCTAGTGTTATTATGATCTTAAAAGTTCATACGAATGTATGTCTTAAATGGCCTAGTTTTAAAGTTACGAGACGTTTAATAGTAGATTAAAAGTTCACACAATAAAACATACTAATACAACAAAATTAACTTATATAAACATTGTCGGAAATGACCGCCTTCAACTGCAATACATGCTTTTTTGAAGCGCACTCGCCAATCAATGCAAGATTGGTGAGTGCGTTCAAAAATACCGGGGTTGTTTCGAATTGTCTCAAATGCTGCAACAATACGATATCTCAATTCATCAAGATTTTCAATGGGAGTCGTATAAACTAGTGATTTAAGGTGACTCCAGAGAAAAAAGTCTAGAGAATTTAAGTCTGGATATCGCGGAGGCCACGGTTATGGACCTCCTCGCCCTATTCACCGATTTGGATACGCACCGTCCAAAAACTTACGAGCAGCTAAACTGAAATGTGCTGGAGCACCATCGTGCATAAAATACATTTGTAATCTAAATTGCAATGGGACTTCCTCCAACAATAGTGGTAGCTCCTCTTCAAGAAAGCGGCGGTATACTTCTCCATTTAATCTCATCGGCAAAAAATATATCAAGTGATCTCCAACAATTCCGACCCACACATTAACAGAGAATTGATGATGATGACGGGTTTCCAATGTTTCGTGTGGGTTTTCTTCGGCCCATGTGTGATTATTATAAAATTAACGATAGCATGTCTACAGAAATTAGCCTCGTCGATGTAGAGTACTTGAACCAAAAACTGAGGATTTAGTTCGATTTTCTGTTGTATCCATTTATAAAAAGCCAATATTTGCGGGAAATCTTATGGGTAAAGCTTGTACCCGTTGTATGTGATATGGATACAACAGTTTATTGTTCAATATCCTCCAAACTGTGGACTGACTTATATTTAAGGCAGAGACAATTATTCTGGTGCTGGCATGATGATAGCTTCATTTCTTCCACTTGTTCTGTTCTAACTGTACGTGGATGCCCGCTATCAGCCGTATGTATTTTTAAACTTCCCATTTCGTATCGTTCGTCATAAAGACGTCTAGCTGCACGTGAATTACCATTGGTAAGACTGTAAATAAAATGCATATCGCACAACTCAGCATTTGTGTAATTCACTTTAGAAAACATCGACAATACTTTGACACAATAATATTGAAATGACAAATAAATATTTTCCCTTCAAAACGAATGTTTTTGCAGAGACAGGTATGATATTAAATCTTGTTAGTTATACTATAATAAAATGAATCGTATTATAGCAGCATTTGAGACAAGTGGAAACACCTCCGGCATTCTTGAACGCACTCACCAATCAATGCAACGGAGCATAGAAGTTTGCATTGCAGTGGAAGGTGGTCATTTCCAACCATTTTTATAAATTAATTTTGTTGTATTAGTACGTTTTATTGTATGAACTTTTAATTTACTATTAAACATCCCGTAACTTTAAAACTAAGCCGTTTAAGACATACATTCATATGAACTTTTATGATCATAATAGTCCTAGGAATCAGCTCATAAAATTTATCGATATATTTAGAATTACCCTGTATATTTCAATCTTATCTTTACATATACAAATTAAACAATCATGAACGTAGATTTTATATAATGGTACTTCGAAATGTATTTTTTTAACAAAGTGTTTGCCAAAAAAGAACTTTTAGATAGTCGGTGTCGGTATCATCTGTTCCATTTGCACCATTAATTGAAATAATTCTTTGATGATATGTTGAATTGCATTAGATCACGCTTCTGCCGAAATGGGCCTCTATTTCTTCTTGAATCAGATGAACAACATTCGCGCTAATTCTCGAATGGTGATTTTTTCTCCGGATATTTTGTTTTAATTGTGCCCGTATCAGATCGATGGAATTAAATATAAAATAGAATGGCGACAATCGTAAAACGTCGTGACCATATCGTTTCACTAACTTGTCTATTACATACTCCCGCCGAACTTCAAATCCAGCAATTATTTTTTGGCATATTTTTCTTCGAAATAGATATCATTTTCAATCAGTAAGTTCTGTATGGTTTATTTCCCGTTGGAACTGTTTGGTATACTTTTCACTGTTCTCGAATGATACGGCGCCTTGTCCAGTACAATTACATTGGCTTTGGGCAGACGTGGTATTAAAGCATATTCGAACCAATTTTCTAAATTGGTGCCATTCATGTCTTCATGATAATCCAGTGAGGAATCCTTAACATCTTTGGAAGATATATAAGCGGCACCATGTACCCAACCTTCTTCAGATTCACAATGTAAAATTATAAATCTTTTTTCCTTTTGATGAAGGAGTATCTAATTTACAATTTTTGGAATTATTAACCCATTCTTTTTTATATCATGTGTGTCATACCAAATTTCATTCAGAAAAAAATATGTGCCTGTTCTCTTCTCTGTACTTTCTTATATCTGATAAATAATTGTACTGCTATTTGCGAAGTCTAGCAGTCTCCATAATTGCTTTTCGTTTATCTATTGCAAACTCGAAGCCATTTCTTTTCAAAACTTCCCAGAATGTTGTTCTAGAACACTCAATGCTGCTGCCTGCGTCAATTAGTTTTTGTTTTAATGCGTCAATTAGTTTTTGTTTTAAACTATCCAGTGTAGGAATTTTATTTTAAATAAAAATTGCATAAACTGTATGTCGAATAACATTTATGCCTCAAAGACTTACTTTTCTAAACTTTTCACTGTCTTTCCGCTTTTTCCGAGGTTTAACAATATCATTGACTGTATTCAGAGGAACCTTATCAATTTATCTACATTCAATAGCAATAGACCATTATATACATTTAACACAATCTCTTTCCATCTGTCGTTAAATGGTGTCTTTTAGATGCACTATTATTCTACTCATCACCACACAATCAGATATTCTCTTATTAACACTAGTTACATTAGAAACACTCGCTACTTCCCACAGTCTAAACAGCTCGAAAGTTCAAGAACTACAACACCATATATGTATATTACCACTATTTTATACAATTTAAGGCTACAAAAATAGGGATATTGAATATATAATTTTATATTCACTAATTATTTCAAAAATATTCGAGGAGTTTTATTATATGCAGGTACACTCTGCATTAGAATTTCAGTAATTGAAGTTATTAGTTAATGACTTTTTAATACATACAAATTTAAACTAAGACCGACTCTAGTACATGTCACTCTGTTAGGGTTAGACCTCATAAATAGGATTTAAATTTTACTTAAAAGTGAACGATACCACAGCATTAACCTAAGCAGTAGAATTACTTCTTGTTGGTACCTTTGATCTTTTGAAATAAAGCCGTAATACGCGCATTTGCTGTGCACACTCTCTTTTTCTTTTATACCAAACGTAATGGATAAGGGATTGTTTCACTTTCTGAATCCGTTCAGTTTGTGTGTTAAGAATTTACTAAACGACCATAATATATACACTAAACTAGCAAGCGATCCAACAAAAAAAATCAAAAATTAAATAATGATATAGTGAAAGAATGGGAAAATAATAACAGTATTTCTAAAGAAACTGCCAAAAGCCTAAAAATTAAGAATTGACACCCTACAAAAATATACGGCCTACCAAAAATACATAAACAAATACTCCACTTAGACCCATAGTATCCTGTGTGCAAAGCCCGTTATACGAATTATCCAAGTTTTTGGCAAACTCTATTTCCAACATCATTGGCAAAAATCAACATTACTTAAAAAGCTCTTACGATTTCAAACATTTCCTAAACAATATAGAAATCCCTGAAAACCACATACATTTCCTTAGATGTTGTTTCGATGTATACCAATATACCCACTAACGCAGCCATAAAAACAATAGAAACTAATTGGAACCAACTACAAAATTTCACACCTCTAACACTAGGAGAATTAAAAAAAGCAATAGAGTTTAAAGGTTTAAAGCAGCAAGACACACGTAATTTAGTTTTATTTATAAATGGTAACCGAAAACGAATACATTATATTAAGAGCACAATTTTAATGTAAGTAGTTTTTATTTTAATATTGTATCATTATTAACTTTTCAATAAATGTTACAGTTTTTTGAAAAAGGCACTATATATAGTACTGAAACGTCAAAATAAATTAAATATTGTTTTAATTATCTGGCCGCTATTCCCAAGAAGCAATTACTTTTTGTTTTAAATTATAATTACGATCAAGAAAATAAGAAGTACTTTCTAATAATATATATATATATATATATATATATATATATATATATATATATATATATATATATATATATAGGTATATAAATATAGTTCATAAAGTATAAGTTTTCAGTTCAAAGCCAAATTCAAAGCATATGATTTAAATCAGTACTGCAGAGTCAAATTAAGTCAATATTCAATCGCGGAAATTACCGTTTGTCATCATAAAATATAAACTCCATGTTTTGCAATATTGTCAAAATTTTAGTATGTTACTTGCAATATAACCAAAGAAAGCATATACATAACCTACATGTCAAAATAATAATCATGAGTAAAGTAGGTAAGAAGTAGGTAAGTAACCTACATGTCAAAATAATAATCATGAGTAAAGTAGGTAAGAAGTGATAATCAAATAATTTCGTACTCATTGCCACTGATTGATATTACTATTTATTATCAGTATTGTTCTCAAAAGAACAGATTTTGTAATTTTTGATGACAAAACTAAATATTCAAATTAGAAGAATGCTTAACCTAGAAGTCAGAATACCGGAAACAAAGTCAATAAACAACAGTATTGAAATAATTTGATAGCAAGCCGAATATAATAAGACTATCTCCTGGACAACTTATCCTTTTTATTTAATATAATATTTCAAAGATGTACTATCGAATGCAAAAAAAAGTGGTACAGTAGTGAAGTATGTAAAGTCAATTTTTAACATTTTAGTATTGTGACGTTGCTAAGGTACTTAAGATCGAAGTAACGTGCAAAAGTAATTTTTGACACTACACCTATCTGTATATCAACGTATATGTTATTTGACACTTATGGGTTATTTGAATATTTAAATTTGACGCCTACATTTAATATATATCTACATTCACGCAGCCTAATTTAAACCAGTTAAAATATGACTGTACCACTTTTTTTTGCATTCGATAGTACGTTTTAATTTAAAAAAATAACAAACGTGTGCAGTATTACAGCGCGTATTTATGTGTGTTAGAAAGAGATAAAGTACAATTTTCGGTTCACACTTGGGCAGTACGAACTGAAAACATATACTTTATGAACTGTATATATTATATATATTCTTATGAAATCTTTATTGAAAAAAGGGTGTAAATATAGATACATAATTTTATCTTCAAACGTCATAAAAGTGACAACTTATTTGTCATCATTTACAACGTAAAAATATCACTTTATCTAATTAAGCAGATAAAAAAAACATTTGCGTATTTTATGTACCTAATCATATAAAATACAAAAATCAAACTTCAAATTCAATTTAATTTTGTTTTTGTTTACATCGTAACCACGGACAAATTGTATTATGTATTACGATTTATCATGAATTACCTTCACTTACAATATAAATCAATAAATTTCGTTCTATATACTGGCGTTTGAAGATAAAATAGTATATGTTATTCGGCGTAAAAGTGTCTTTATGTGCCTCAGCTGAATTTATTAAATATTAAATAAACGTTAAGCTTCGTCACATAAAGTATAATTTTTACGCCTAATGACATAATCTACTATTAGTATGAAATGTTTAAATGTTAGAATAGTTAAATGTCAAAAAGTTGGAAAAAAATGACGTCAAATCTGATAGCTAGGATTTTAACGAAGAACTATTTAAGTCACAAGGAATGTAAGGACGTATTAACATTCGAGGTAGGCAAGTACAAGCTAAGGCACAGCCGAAGCTTGTTGCCTGACGAGGATGTTAATAGTCGATACATTTCGTGTGACTTATTATAGTTTTCCTGCTGCCGTCGGAAATTAATGTAACGTGTGTTCATTTGAAAAGTCAATCTAGGTTACTTTGAAATTTTGATAGAATAAGACGCATATATATTAGTATGTGTTTGTTGTTCCTTAACGTAAATCCAAATGACATTTGATAATGTCAATCACATTTGTTATTTATTTGTATGTATGAAACTGTCAAAATATACGACTTCGTGGGTTAAGTAGTAAATTTTAATTTACGACATACTTCAAAATGTTCTCAGTAAATCACATGCTACTAGATTGACTTTTCAAATAAACACCCGTTATATGTTTTAAGAAATCTGGTTTTTGGTTTGTCACCTGTCAGAATTAATTTTGATTTGAAACCATTTTCGTGAATCGTGTTACCTGTGTTATCATGTCATACAAATAGTTGGCATTATAAACAAACAGAGAAGATTGTTGAAAATTGCATGAATTTAGTTTTGATATTCCTAATTTTAACTCCAAATAAACTTATGAACCCGAATCATGAATTGTTCATTATTATCCTAGGAGTTTTTGTTATAATATTAAGTTCCGTTGTCAGGACAAACCTACAAACGAATGTTATAGTCGACTTACATGTTATGTTGCCAGGGTTGTATCACTGATTTACATGATCGGTAGCAAGAAAATTGATTTTATTTTACCATAAACAAGTAGCTGGTTGTTAAAAGAGAAAGAGAAAAAAGAGGGATGAATTATTTTTATGGATAGCAACAGAAAAATTTTAAAAAAGGAAGTCATAAAAAATTTGGTATAACATAGAAAAAGGGTAGTTGTATATTTAAATAGCATTAAACAATTATAATAGTTAATTATATAGAAACTATAAAGATTTGATTAGAATTTTAGCTTTTGTTGGGTTAGAAGCGTTGGATATTGTTGCAAAAGTGACGCGAAATGTGTATGAGTTCATGACAATGATAATATAAGAATAATGGTTTGAGATAGAAAACATACATATAGCGACGTAATTTGGAGTGGAAGAGTTTAAATATAGTATATGAAAATATATATGTGAAAAAAAAAATAAGAAGATAATAAGGAAGATTTAGAAAATAAATAACAAGAATTATCAGAAGAGTGATGTAAAAAAAAGTTGAGAACAGGAATAATTGTAAGAAAGAGAAGAAGTTGTGATTGATGTAGAAGTATTGGGCATTTATTAAATGACAGAAGACTGTGACAGGTTACTGTAAAGGTTTTTTTTGAGGTTTTATCTTAAGATTTATTAAATAGTAAAAAAATCATTTCATACTAATTTTATAAATTTATCGATAGTTAAGTAAGAGGATAATTATAATAAATCCTTTAAACATTTAAATATTTCATATTTTTATTTTGTTCGAATAGAAACTTCAAATTCAGATTAAAGAACCACGGCCCTTAGATTATGCTAATCATATTTAACATTTTAAAGAATCATTTGGTTCAGTAGCGCCGTAACATGTTGGGCGATCCAACGTAAGACATTGTAAAGTACTCATCAGTCATCAGCTCGGTTTGTAACAATATATATATATATATATATATATATATATATATATATATATATATATATATTTATATATATATATATATATATGGTAAACCTAATCAGTAGGCGATTAAAGGTCTGTATATTACTTCAAAATATATGTATTTAAAAAACTCTACATGTTTCGGCTATATACGCCTTTTTCAAGAGAATACAAAATATTCATATTTTGTATTCTCTTGAAAAAGGCGTATATAGCCGAAACATGTAGAGTTTTTTAAATACATATATTTTGAAGTAATATACAGACCTTTAATCGCCTACTGATTAGGTTTACCATATCATACCAAGGTCACGAAGTTATTATATTTATATATATATATATATATATATATATATATATATTTAGTGTTTATAAGAATTTTCTTTTTCTTTTTTATTTTATTGGCCGTGTTATATTAAAAATAATAGATTTTTTATTGGTTTTAGCGACCTTTTATTGAATTTTGATGTTTTTACGACGTTTCGACTTTTATTAATTCAGTCTTTTTCAAGTATCTGGAAACAAGAATTATTACAATGAACATGAGAACTGTGTTTGTTTCATGTGATAGATATAACAATTAAATTAACAATTTTAAATTTAAAATTAGATTAAAAAATTAATTACAAATTAGGTTAGCATTTAACGTTGAAAATTAAATAAAATTAATTTAAAATAGCTTAAATGAATGGTAGGGGGACATTAAAGTGATTAACATCTGTATGAATGAATTGGAGACTTAACGATTAAACTAACAATTTTAAATTTAAAATTAGATTAAAAAATGATTACAAATTAAGTTAACATTTAACGTTGAAAATTAAATAAAATAAAAATAAAAAATAGCTTAAATGAATAGGTAGGGAGACATTAAAGTGATTAACATCTGTATGAATGAATTGGAAAGTTGAATTACACTACAAATAAGTAAAGAGAACAAAGAAAAGACAAATAAACTCACAGTTGTTGTTCGTTTGGTTTTACAAGGTACGCATTCTGTGTTTTTTTTTATTATATAGACATCCGAGACCAATTTTCTTAAGGAATCACCGTGCTTGTGCGGATATTGTAAGTGAACTAAGTCATTTAGTTTGCAGGGTTTTAATTTCTGTTCTTTGGAATTAGCATGGTGGTCAGGACAGTATTTATGGGGTATATAGTTAACGTTGTTTTTTCTAATGGGAGCTATTTTTTTCCGTTGTGTCTTGTGCGTGCAGCGGGGGGGGGGGGGGGGGGGGGTGATTTTATCTATTGTTTTATGAGAGGGTAATAGAGTTTTGAAAGACCATCAATTTCGTTTCTGTCGTTGATTGTTTTGCTATTTTTGAAAATGTGTATCATTTCTAAGACTTCTTTAGCTTTTGTGTTCTTTTTTTGTTATTACTTTGGTGTTTTCAAAATCAAAATTATGTTTAAGTGTCAATTGGTGTTTTTTTAAAGCAGTTTGATTTTTTGCGTATTTGTGACCTTTCAAGATTGAAAGGTCACAAATACGCAATTTTTCTGCAATTCTGGAAATTTTCGTGACACAGAATGTAACAGAACAACATATCAAATTTGTCACTATTACTAAACGGCTCCATGACAGCAACATTGTTTAATAATAATCACTAAATTTAGTATTAAAATGGTACTTTATATTTTATTATGCTAGGTATTTATTTCGCTATTCGATTTGTAAATTTCAACATAAACTAAATGTCAATTATAAACAACCACTAACAATGACAGTTGTATCTTAGATTGTTTTATGTTTCCAAGGTTTCCTATTGTCAAATGTCACAACCACTCTAACCTGTTAATGTAACAATATGTTTTTTTTTAATTTTTGAAATTAGTTTTGGTATCAGGTATAACAAATTATACGTTTTTGAAAAGGGAAAGAAAGATTCTTTTCGATGGTGTCATAGCCAACTATGACCCCCATAAGCAAAATAAAACTTAACCACTGTAGCTCAACTACTATAGCAGTATTAAAAAATCTAAATACACCACCAGATTCCTATTTAAAAAGTGCCTTAAGGAAGTGCAAATTAAATTTGTCTTACTTTAAAAATAAATGAGTTATTAAAGAAAATCGAAAAAACAAAAATTACCTTTTTTTGCTATAGCGTCCGAAGTACGTTAAATATTCAAAGCTAGTGTATAGGGTTTGGTACAACATTACCTCTGAAGTATTTGATCCCATTTAACCAAATCTCTATCTCTCATAATAAGCGAGATCCCCATGTTGAGGACACACGGTATATAAAATTATCTAGAAAATCAAAATGTGTGTAACCTAACTATTTTTTTAAAACTTAATTCTTCGAATAAAGTCGTTTGATAGGCAAACATCAATGTTTTCGATATATTATAGTTCCTCAATGAATCATTAATTTTTATTTGCTGTTAAGTTGAGGAATCAAAATTAGTTATTTCGATAATTAGTGTATGAAAGAATTTTTTTTTAATAGGTCACGAGTTAAATTAGATCTCCGTTTGTTGTTTAACAACATATAAGATACATTTTTCCAAGAAAAAATGCCAAATATTAAAGCCATCCATAATCCATCTGAATTATTGATTATGCTCGCCTTTTACATTTTACGACCTTTTAAACATAAAATAATTTACGAGTTTAACTAATTAAATAATACACATTCAGCATGATTTATGACAAGTTTAAAACGTATTAACCCATAAAAGCTCTTCGTCTATATTGATTTTCGCATACATACCCGAACGAGAAGAGTATTAAACAATATTAAAATGTTGAGAATGCCATTTTCCCTGACGCTGTATCGTATAGGGAGCAGGGTGAACGTGGTGGTGGTTTGGTGGCGGGTGGTGGGAACGAAGGGTCGGAGGTTATATAGCCCATAAACCCTGCACTTGC
This sequence comes from Melolontha melolontha, assembly GCA_935421215.2. Lineage (NCBI taxonomy): Eukaryota > Metazoa > Arthropoda > Insecta > Coleoptera > Scarabaeidae > Melolontha > Melolontha melolontha. The sequence goes on from OW285239.1 coordinate 65,932,484, forward strand.
CGTGCGCGAGTTGTAACAGCAGATTTATTGTTGCAATTTTCTTTTACATACTATGTATTCCTCTACTTTGAAATATTGATAGCTTTAATTTTGCAACATGTTTTATCTTTATTGTGTATAAAATGCATAATGGAATTCTTTACGGACGTAATCATAATAAATTTCTCTCTTTTTAAATCGCAGGGAAAATATATGTTGGACAGGGTGTGATTAATTATTTTCTCTAATCTAATGGACATTTTCATATCTCATTTATTTTTTTGCTGTGCTCACGATTGTATTCATTTTTTCTTTGGAGAATGAACCATTATTATGTTCCTCGCCCTACAGACCTGCATTTTATTTTTATGTCAGAAATACAATTACAATTTTAATAGGTTAAAAAGAATGATTAATGTTTTTTTTGTAATTAATATTAATTACTACTTACAAATCTTCGATTAAAAATTATACTGTATATATGAAATAAAGACAATATATCAGGGCTAGTAATATCTTTTCACGTTTGACAATGAGCTAGTCCTTGTTAGTCAAGTTTCACGTCGATAATTAAATTTATATATATGTATATATGTATATATAAGTAAATTCAATTTGTTAGCGATTTAAAGTCAGACCTTAAATCGCCAACAAATTGAATTTATCATAACATACAAAGGTCACGAAATAATTATCTATATATGTATATATATATATGTATATATATATATATATATATATATATGTATATATGTATATATATATATATATATATATATATTTGCACATCTATCTTACTGGCCTCCACATACCTAACACGCGCCCAGACCTCCACCCTAACAAATATATTTATCTAAGTGTATTCTACTGTAAAATGATAAATTGTACTTCCTTAACAGAGGCATCAAGAGAGGGGAAACAAATTTCAATTTTTAAAATATACAAAATCTAGGTACATATATTCAAAATAGTAACTAGGCTCTACCTATAGAAATTGATTTTCAGCGCATGAACAAACATGCATAACTGAGCATCAACTCGAATATTCACAACTTCTACATTTATGTAAGTGAATACATAGTTGCCAAATTGTGGAATCAATAAAATGCGCAAATTATCAGAATTATATACAAATATGTATATTGCAAAATCCACCTCTAGCGGAATTTCTTTGAACTAAAAGTATTCTTTCGTACAAATTACAACCAATATTACGTCCACAGAATGTTTACGGTTTTGCCACCAGCAATTTAATACCTATAAGAACAGTGATGTATGAAATACTACTCGAAGTAATTGCTATAGTGACACGTTTGATGGGAAATTTGAAATGAAAAGTACCATGATACTTTAGAAAATGAACAGTGACAATACTGCGTCCGATATACGGACGTAGTAATGCTATGGACGCAATAACAAATGTAAATTGCCTACTAGAGGATGCAACAATAATAGCAGGATGTATGTATATATATATATATATATATATATATATATATATATATATATATATATATATATATATATATAGATATATATGTATATATACAATATTTTCGTGACCTTGGTATGATATGGTAAACTTAATAAGTCGGCGATTAAAGGTCTGGTTTAAATTATTCAAAGATACATTCCAATAATTTAAACCATAGCAACTCAATTATTTGACATTTATATTCTGTCATTTATATTTTTTATATCCTTGACAAAGGCATCATTGCCGAAACATGTAGGGTTGTTTTAAATATATATAATTTGAAGTAATAAACCAGACCTTTAATCGCCGACTTATTAAGTTTACCATATATATATAAACAGCTTCAACAAAATCATATAGTTTATGCAGTCAAATACAATAAATGCTCCAGATATTATATAGGGCAGACAGCCCCAGAGATGGCGTGAACGTAGCACCCAACATCGCAGTGGTTCGAAGATAAGCCCCAAAAAATGTGCCTTGGGATCTCATATCAGTACTTACAAACACAATGTCAATTTTAACAGTGTAAATTCAGCGAAAATAACTATTACAAAAGAATATTTTTTGGTCTGATTTTGTGTCCAATCCTCATAGTCAATTTTATTTTATTTCAAACTGTTACATACTTTATATATGTATATATATAAAGTAAACTTAATAAGTCGGCGATTAAAGGTCTAGTTCATTACTTCAAAGTATATATATTTAAAACAACCCTACATGTTTCGGCAATGACGCCTTTGTCAAGGATATAAAATATAGATGACAGAATATAAATGTCAAATAATTAATAATTATTTGGCATTTATATTCTGTATAGGTTAAATTTGAAACATTTTTGACTAACTCCATAGTATATATATACACACAGTGTGTATAAATTGTCGCAAAAGCTACACACAGTGACATTCTTCGTTCGGTTCTGAATAAAAAATCTTAATGTCAAAATGGCATTATGGCTTCGTAAATTCGTAAATGTCAAAATTTTACAGGAATGATTTTGATTGAAATGACTTTGAAATACAAACTCATTGTTCTACAACGTTTTCAAGTGTATTTTTCGTGAAAGTGCGTTAATGAGGAAATGTTAAAAACAAACTTTTAAATCAAAAAGGAAATGTTTGCGAAATAATACTAGCAAAAATTGTTCTTTAAATTAAATTGCAGCTATCTCTATTAACAGATATCGAAGAGTAAGGCACTAAAAGTCTGAACTTCAAGAACCCCGTGAAAACAAACGAAGCATGATACGACGTTTTAACATTAAGATTTTATATTCAGAACCCAACGACGAATGTCGCTGCGTATAGCTTTTGCGACAATTTATACCCACGTTTTATATATATATATATATATATATATATATATATATATACTGAATATATAAGTACTGATTAAATATATGAAAGGTTCATAATAATAGAGTGGACTATAATATAAAAAGTATTACTAAAAAGCACTTAATTGCTAATGAGATAATTCACATTAGTTTAATTGTGAATTAATAAATTAAACAATGTGAAGTGTTTTAAGGTGTATTAGCAATTAAGAGTTTTAGTGCTAGTTTCTTACACCCAAGTCCTTTTATCAATATAGAATATGCAAATAGAAAATAAGAAATAATTTATTCTGGCTCAGGAAAATATTGTTCAACCTCTTTAATGAGAGGATACTGCAAATTTATCCGTGCTGCTATAGTTTGGCATACAACATCAGAATGTGGTAACAATTAAATTAGAATAAAATTTAAAATATTATATGCCTTAAGTCTTCGTATTGCATGTTCTACATGTATCCTTGCACGAGCTTTGTTTGCTTCACCTGTTCTGGAGTAAACTGGACTGTAGTTAGAAATGGTGGAATGTTAACATTAACCCCTGATTGCAATGTTTGCAATCAGGGGCCCAACACATAACTATATTGCTAGAAATATCTTATTTATTCATTATCTTCCTTTCAAATGTAATAAACTTTCTAACATAATTTTAAGTTATCTGTTACACTTTCACATATCATTGAACTAAATGTTCTCTCTACAGATATTAAAAATATTCTACAATGATTCTTAATTTACTACAATAATTTACTTCACGTTTCGTAATGATAATTCTAGCAATCTATCCTCAGTACTAAGGTTATTTAACCGAAAATTATCAAAGTAAAAATTATTTCCACAAGCATTATATAGCCTATTAATTGGAAATCCGTTCGTTTTATTAATAAGATATTTACCACCTCTAAAAACTAACGCTTTTTATGTTAACAAAAAATAAAAAGTTCAAGACTAGCTAATTCTTGTGGAGAAAATATTTGTTTGATTAATCTCAGCTGCAAATTGTGGATCTGTCTTCCACCTATCTCACTTAATTGTAATTGCAATAAACTGATCTTCTGTTGTAGTTATTTTAGGTCTTTCGCTATGCCTAAGATCCGCAATAACACCACTTCCAACAAGGTCTTTGTAAACATTTCGACATTTATACAATTTTTTAGATTTTTTAATGATAAAAGACCACTTGTAAGGTAACGAGGTAATACTGAATTTTATTACCCTATCATGATCTAAGAATTGTTTAATTCTTTGCAAGGCCAATTTTCACAATACGCAGTATACACGCCTTGGGTTACTCTAGTAAGTATTCTACGTTTTCATGTACTCGATAGTTAATCGCTAAGTTTCGGAATTCATATTGTAATCAGAAAAATAAACCGATTGATTGTTTACATTGATAGCTGGCAAATATAAACTTTTTAAGCATGCCAGGGATGTTTCAATGATACTGTGGATATTTTATTAGATCTTGTCTTAAAAATAAAATCTTGTCAATAGAACCAGGACTTGCAAGTAGAAACAATCTTCCGAAATGCTGCTTGACTAATAATCAACACATTCAAAATATAATGTTGAAGAAATGTTATAGGGTAATAATTCATAACTGTTGCTAGTCTATAGGGATATATGTATGTATGCTTGTATCGCGCTACTTTGTTTGAAAGAATAACGAAGAGAATGAGGCCCGGTTTATTCACCTTCCAGTAAAGTACCTGTTCGTTACTTGACAATTAAATTTACTTGGCACATTTACTATTTTTGGGTTTATTCATATAATTTTAAAGGTCGGTTAGTTACTGGAAAGAACTAGATGTGTTTACAACAGTAGTATGGTTAGGGGAAAATAGAGAAAGATGTAACATACCACTAACACATGGTATAGAGAAGGATGTTACAACTTTCGGTAATTTGAGATTCTAGTTGCCGGCATGACAAATGAGTGCATCTAATATAAGTACGAGGGCGGATTGATATTGAAGCTACCTAGCGCTAGATGGCAGCACAAACAGAAAAACTTTTTTTTTTAGAAATTGCGATCTGTCAAACGTCAGCTGTTAAAATTTCACCCAAATTCATCGATTAGTTTATTTGTTGTAGTCGTTTGAAGTAAGCAACTTTTGTGTTTCTTGAAAAATGGAAAAAAGTGAATTTCGTGCAGTGATTAAACACTATTATTTGAAAGGGAAAACGGCGAAAGTAAAGCTCGATAAACATTACGGTGAGTCTGCTCCGTCAGATTACATGGTAAAATATTGGATTGCTGAATTTAAACGCGGCCGAACAAGCACTGCAACAATACCATCAACAGGAAGGCCAAAAGAGGTGGTTACTGAAGAAAATATCAAGAAAATCCTCGATATCGTTATTAATGATCGCCGAATCAAGTTACGTGAGATTGTTGAAATGGTAAACATATCATATGAACGTGTGTTCAACATTTTGCGTGAACATTTGCATATGAAAAAGCTATCGGCAAGATGGGTGCCGCGTTTGCTCAGTGTCGAACAAAAACGAGTTCGACAGACCACTTCACAGCGGTGTTTGGACATGATAAAGCGTAATCCTGTTGATTTTTGGCGTCGATTAATAACTGTTGATGAAACGTGGGTCCACCACTACACACCTGAAACCAAAAATCAATCGAAACAATGGGTGGAAGCTGGTGGAAGTGCTCCGAAGAAGGCTAAGACAGTGAAATCGGCTGGCAAGGATATGGCCACTGTATTTTGGGATGCACACGGAATATTGCTCATCGATTATCTTGAAAAAGGATCCACAATCACAGGAAAGTATTATCGTGCATTATTGGATCAATTGATTGATGCAATCAAGAAAAAATGACCACATTTAAAGAAGAAAAAAGTGCTCTTTCTTCAAGACAACGCACCGGTTCACAGAGCATTAGATACGATGCTAAAATTACGTGAAATACACTTCGAATTGGTTGATCATCCACCTTATAGTCCAGATTTAGCTCCTAGTGACTTTTTCCTGTTTCCAAACTTCAAAAAATGGCTCGCAGGAAAAGATTCATCTCAAACGAAGAAGTGATTACCGAAACTAACGCGTATTTTGAGGGGTTCCCAAAATCGTATTATTCAGATGGTATAAAAAAGTTGGAATATCGTCTTACTAAGTGTATTGAGCTAAAAGGAGAGTATGTTGAGAAATAAATGGTTTTTGAAAAAAAAAATGTTTTTTTCCTACTTAGGTAGCTTCAATATCAATCCGCCCTCGTATATAACCTTAAATCTCAAGCGTTTGTTGTGTGTTATCACGTGTTGTCCATTTTTACTATTTTCATAAACATTATTAATATAAAATACATATTTTAATATAAAAAGGGTATGTTATATTATTACCTAAATTATGACCTAATCCCAGGCTACAGTTTGCATTTTATTGTCAAAACTTGTTTAATTTCATAGAAAATGGAAAGTAAGAAACGGGTTAGATTGGTAAATTTCTCTATCGAGGAATCAAGAATTTTAGTTGATCTAGTTTTAAAGTACAAGAATGTCATCAAATGCAAAAAGACCAACAGTACAACATGGAAACAAAAGGAGGATGCGTGGTCAGAAGTATTAAAAAAATTGCTATTCAACCCCTTTTTGTATTTTCAATACAAGTAAATAAATATATGTATGTATATTCTGTATTAATATTGGTTCTTTTATTATTATATTTATTTTGTACAGAGTTTTTTTTAAGTATGTATATCTTTTATGTCTAGCATCATATTATAATTTACTATGACTACATGTGAAATAAAGATGAAATTTTTGTTTAGAACATATACTTTAATAATACATAATACTTTATTTACCTCACACACAGTATGTAATAAACAATACAAACGAACAAATTCGTCATCATCAAATTTATTAAAATTGTCTTCTATTCGATATCGATTCACTAAATTATTAATATTGACAAAATCGTTGTCTAAAATATCGTCAATGTCTTCAAATAAATCCATTTTACTTGTCAATAACTTAATTTTCTACATGACAGTTCACAAACAGCATGATATTAGTCTTACTTGACACTTTATAGGGTAGATGAGCAGCAAGTAAATTTTCTCCCAAGTAAGTAATTTTACTGGGCGGTTAAATTTTACTTGACGATGAATAAACACTTAATCTGGCAAGTAAGGCTTTATCTTGCAAGTAGCGTTACTCGATTCTTTACTGGAAGGTGAATAAACCGGCCCTGAATGTTAAATCTCATCTAATTACTAATAACTAATAACTATCTTTAGTCCAAAATAAAGAAAATACATACGCATTACGTAGTCAAAATCAGTGTATTAATTACAAAAATACAAACTGATTTCAAGTTAATTATAAATATTAATAGGTATGTACGTAAGTACCTACATATTTTGTCCTTAATTGTAACAAAACGAAACAAATTGAGGAATGGTGTGTTGATTATTTGTAAAATAATATTTTAGGTTTATAAGTAAGAGTTTGTTCTCTATAATGAAAAGGTTGTGTTATAAATTATAAAATAAACTGTTTTCGTCGGAATAATTAGAAGCAATGAACGAAGAAACTTCAGCAAAACCGCCAGTAAGTAAATAAACGTTCTTAATCATGGCTTAGTTTTGTAATTCTCTCTCATAAAAATCTCACCCATGTTTACATTTTACGCATTCATAAATTATAAATGTACACAAACATAGCGCGTAATCATCAACCCGTCATATTTTCACATATACACGAAACTTTAAAATAAACAGAGAATAAGCAGACGTTGATAAACGACCTACAATGTATACTTATTTTTCATTTGAGATAAAACGCACTTTACGAAGATAAGCATAAGATATTGCTCGTTCTGGCATCTCCAATCTGTTATCGCTAAAGTTGGGGGAGAAAAAGAGAAACACATAGACAAGGCGTCTTTTCCCACCCTTTTGAGTTTCTGTCTTTGTTAAAGAACAGTTATTGATGATGACATGAATTGCTGTGCTTTAAAATAAAGAAATATAACGGTAAAATATGCGAATTTTTCGGATCCTCTATGTTGTTAAATGTGCAATACATTTTATTCTAAAGCTTTTAAATGTACACAGTATAACAAAAAAATAAACTTTAGTTCCTTTACATTAACTGATGAATCTGATGATACATTTATATTGAGTTTTAAATGAACCATTCCTATCAAAAAGGGACTAAGTGATTAAAAAATTAGTAATTGGTAATAAGGAAGAATATCATTATTGTCATTAAGGATAAATCTAACCACTTTTAGGTTTATTATCAATAATTTGAAAACTTGTTTTAATGAAAAAGAAAAAAGTAATTTATTTCTCATGCAAATTTAGAATAACAATTATTAATATTAAAAGCATTTCATGAGTGAGAAGGAGTGATATATGGAAGATACTTAACAAATGGAATATTAATAGGTAAACAATTAATAATATAAGATGTTTGTACGCAAAAGCTACGAATTGTGTAAGAACAGGAAAACAGAATATCGGAATGATTTACAACCTGGTCTGGAGCGAGATAAGAAAGAACGTTCAATCCTTACCGGTTCACTATTGTGTTAGACGTGATAATAAGGACTAATATCAAAATAAAGAAAACAACTTGGGGTTACTTTAATCTAGAAAAATGGTACATTTAGTTTCACTGATGTTTTAATATTAATTATAAACAAAATATCTATAGTCTAACTTAAAAGTTTGTTGTGAAGAACTGAGAAAAAAAATTGTAACTAAATCAAAGTAAAATAAAAGTAATGGCAATATCAAGAAAGTCTATGAAAATAAATATTAGAATAGAAAATGAAGAACTTGAAAAAATGTAGACAATTTAAACATTTGGAAACGACCGCGATGGTAGCTGAAGATGGATAAATACAAATATAACTATTCAGAAAAATAAAAGCTAATGCAATATTAAATTTTTCACTAAATAAGTCAGTATTTAACTGAAAAGAACTAGCTTAAATGTTTAAAGTGAGGGTGCATAATTTATTATATGTACAAATATTGACATTTGGCTCTAAATTGTGGACACTGAGCAGGCAACAAAGAAGAAGGATCCAAGCAAGGAAGATGAAAACATTAAGAAGTATCTCGCGAACAAGACGAGCGAAAAAATACAAAATACTGAAATTAGAAAAAGGCAAGGAGTGAACCCTGTAATTAGGAAACGCGTTAGTATTGCTCGGACAAGAATGCCAACTCCGAGGTTAACTAAAAAGTTAGGAAATGAGGAAAACCAAAAAAATATAAAAGAGTGAAGTGAAATGACGAAATATTTGGAGGGAAAAGAACTTGATTGGAGAAAGACAGAAGAACTTACAGAAGATACCCGAGGGGACAAACAGGGTAAAAGAAGATCGATTAGTGTGGTGAATTCGATCCAATACTGGCACTGAGTATATATTATGAATTAATGAATCCTATTTGATATAGGTTGATCGAAGTAAATAAATGTAAGCAGATTATACCGTCATTAGCTTAAGTGATGAGTGAGCGATATTCACATGTACTTTATATTTAAACCAAAAGTAAATAAATTAATGTAAATTCAGACATGTTTTCAATAAATTATTATACTTTAAAATACGTTTTAAAAATAAATGGTATTAGACCACAATAGCAAGGCGACCCCGCTAATATTAACAGTCACACGGTATTTCCTTGCGGTTCGTATTGCCCAATTGTGAACGGCAAATTGTACTTATAAACTGTATTCTAACGAATAAGAATATCCAGTAAATTGAAAAAATCTACAATTTGGTTGTTGTCTCTCAAAACACGAGTACGTTCATCTTGATGCGTAAAAGCTTTAAAATTCGATTGAAATATACGAAATAAACATTAAATAAGCGGTTTGAAATATTAATATCAATCGTCTTGAAAACTAAGATTGACGGAGTTAAGATGCTTAGAATTTGCGAGATAAACAACCTGACCAAATTAATTACATATTATTAACTTTACTCTGCCATATTTAAAATTAGCAATGAATATTCGTAATTAGAAATAACCTATAAAAGTATATAAACAGTAAAGCAGAAAAATGATTGACAAGTCGATAATTTAATGAATTAGCATTGAAGTGTAATTTATCCTATTGCTAGCGTATGTCATAAAAATATACCCTCTATTAGCCTGACGTCACAACGCCAGTTTTGTTGTGATAGGCAAAGGTCGTGAATCCAAACAAATATTTTCTCCATAAGAATTAACTAGTCTTGAACTTTTATTTTCGATTAACAATAAAAGCGTTAGTTTTTGAGGTGGTAAATATCTTATTACCAAAACGAACGAATTTCCAAACAATAAGCTATATAATGCTTGTGGAAATAATCTTTACTTTGATAATTTTCGGTTAAATAATCTAAATGCTGAGGTTAGATTGCTAGGATTAACATTACAAAACGTGTAGTAAATTATTGTAGAAAATTAAGAATCACTGTAGAATGTTTTTAATATCTGTAGAAAGAACATTTAGTCCAATGATAAGTGAAAGTGTAATAGATAACTTAAAATTATGTTAGAAAGTTGATTACATTTGAAAGGAAGATAATGAATAAATAAGATATTTCTAGCAATATACATAGTTATATGTTGGGCTTCTGATTGCAAACATTGCAATCAAGGGTTAATAATAACATTCCACCATTTCTAACCACAGCCCAGTTTACTCCAGAACAGGTGAAAGAAACTGAGAGCATAGCTTGTGTAGAACGCGCAATATGAAGACTTAAGGCATATATTTTAAATTTTAATCCAACTTCATTCTTACAACATTTTGATATTGTATGCCAAACTGTAGCAGCACTGATAAATTTGTAGTATCCTCTCATTAAAGAGGTTGAACAATATTTTTATGAGCCAGAATAAATTATTTTTTATTTGTTTGCTTTTTCTTATTCCTTTAATATTTAACATATAATCTGGTTAGTTGTTATTGTAAACTTTTTAAAACTTTATATACAATTGAACTGTAAAGTTTATAAGAAGTATTTTCTATTTGCATATTCTATATTGATAAAAGGACTTGGGTGTAAGAAAAAAACTCTTAATTGCTAATACACCTTAAGAGACCTCATATTGTAAGTTTATTAATTCACAATTAACCTAATGTGGATTATCTAAGCCGCATTAGCAATTAAGTGATTTTTAGAAATACTTTTATAGTACACTCTATTATTAGTACATTACAAACCTTTCATATATTTAATTGGTACTAATATATTCATTATATATTCATTATACTATGGAGTTAGTCAAAAGTGTTTCAAATTTAACCAAAAGGTATTTTGCCTTTTTCCATTCTATTTTATAAAAGCTTTGCTACTACCCACTAATAATAAAACAGGCACTTTCATATATTTGCAGAGAATATATTACTTATTATATATAAATATGTGCAATAAATTTATTAATATCTATAAAATTCTTTTAATATATTTATATTATTTCGCAAAGTTGAGCCCTTTTCGATGCAAACTATCTTACTTTCAGTTAGTGTTCATACAATTAGATAATATAAATCTTTTCTTGTTATATATAATTGCCGTTAGATTTGTTGCCATTAATCATATGGCTCTGTGTTAATAACAGTTTTTCCATTTTGCATTTTTAAAATATATGATGTATCATTTGTTAATGCTTGTGCCAATGATATATTTCTATATTTAAATGGACATTTTACCTCTATAAGAGTAATTTTAAAGTATGTTACTCTTGCAACCTAACCTCTACATTAAAGTCAATTCTTCCTAAAAGCAAATAAAAATTATTTACATAGATACATATTATATAGCCAATTGTTTGGAAATTCTCTCTTTTTGGTGATAAGATACTTACCACCTCTAAAAACTAATGCGTCTTATGTTAATAAAAAATAAAAAGTTCAGTACCAGCTAATTCTTATGGAGAAAATATTTGTTTGGATTCACGACCTTTCCCTACCCCAACAAAAATGGCGCTGTGACGTAAGCACTAATAGAGCGTATTAAGAAGATATTAATAAATACTTGATTTTCGATCAGCTTGAAATTAATTTTAATTCGCATTTTTCCAGCTCATGAGATAAAAATTTGACCAAATTTCAAGCGAACAAACGTAGTCTATAATAATAGAGGAACAGTAAATGTAGAAAAAATCTACTTACTTTTGTGGTTCATTTGGATCTCTCTTCTTTTTCTTTTTTTGAACTTTGGGTTTCTTCTGTGCTTTCGTAAGACCTGGGTCTGCAGGTTCAGGAGATGGCCTTTTAACACCAGTTATCTAAAATGAAAATATTTACCATTTTTTATACATATCTTTCTCAAAAAGAAGTAATACATAAAAAAATAGTGAAAATAATAATCGGCATTTGTGTACTCGAATAAGTCATTACAAGTAAAGACGTCTACGTGTGATTGGTTCGGATATTTCGAGGTAGTCGGTCTTACACGTTATGTGAATAATCGATGTTTTCATCTCATTATTCTCATGTTATAATTTTATATCGAACTTCACTGATTACTATTAAAGTGTTTTTCAGGAATTTGAATATCGAATTCGAATGAAATAAAAGATATCATTATATTGTATGTGAATATTCTTTTGTCTTTTTTAGTTTAATGCATTTTTTAAAAATCGAATGCCTGGATATACCTGATTTTTCAGAAAGAAATACAATCCAAGAAATAAAAGGCTGATTAAAAAAATAAATATTGTAAGAATGCGGTGCTTATCCATTAAAGGAAAATTATGGAAATACAGCGAGTTCAAGAACACCGATGTTTTAGGGTGTATAAGTACTAGCACTAATGTATAGAATTATGTAACTTGTTAAATAGTAACAAGTGAGTAAAGCTTACCACAGGAGGATGGGGCGTACTATCGTCACTATCTTCACTAGTGGTCGGTTCTTGCCCGGGTGGTGCGGGGGGACTATTACCTCTGCCCTGCGGATGCTGAGGAGACGTTCCATACTGTCCTCTTGCACCTTGCGGATGACCCATCATCATCTGCTGCTGATGTTGTTGCTGTTGGGCTTGCTGTTGTTGTTGCTGTGCTTGTTGCGCCTGTTGTTGCTGCTGAATCATCAGCAGTTGATTGTTATGTTGTGATTGTTGTTGACCGGAACTGGTCATAGTGTAGTTCGGCTGAGGACTGTGATAGGAAGGATTTACCATTCCATGGTCTGGACCAGATAAATATAATGGTTGCTGGTAACCCCCCGTTGGATCGTGCATTCCCATACTATCTTGTTGTTGATTCATCTGCTGCATGTTCATTTGCTGTTGTTGTTGGTAATTCTGCATGCTGTGTTGATCGCCTCCGTGTTGTTGCTGTGGATTTATGGCCGGTATGTCGAATTCTTCGTCTCCAAAACTTGGCGTATGAAAAGTCTGTAACAAAATGAATCAAGCAAAAATATAAAAATATTAATAATAATAATAATAATAATAATAATAATAATAATCCATGCCTTAGCATCCCCCAACAGCTTGCGCCAATTACAGGGGGCATCGGCTGGCCATGAGTTATTATTACGCCTGCGCCTGTAGACCGACTTAAGATGTTACCTTTCCGCATTTGCCGTGGAATTTGGAAAACTACAGAAAACCAAACTCAGAAAGGAAGCACCGGGTTCGAACCCGGTACTGCCGGACTACGAGGCAAGTGTGCAAGCCACCAAGCCACTAGCCCGACTAAAAAATATTCAAATGTATAGAACTTAATATACACGTACAAGAATATATCAACATTTTTCAAACAATTATGAGATGCAGAAACACACACACACACGCGCGCGCGCGCGCACGCACACACACACACACACACACACACACACGCACGCACGCACGCACGCACGCACGCACGCACGCACGCACGCACACGCACACACTGTTACGCTCGAAAATTGATTCTGAGACCTTTTGGTAATTTTATTGAGTTACATTTTTGTTTCGTTAAGCCTTCATAGGCTATTTTACACTCTATATTTTCGTGTAATATAATTTTATTTACGCTATTTACTTTTATCAATCATTATAGGCTACTTCAAACTTTCGCTTCCTCATGATAATTTTGTACGTTCAAATATTTTGGATGTCTGTATATCCATTTTATTTCCGGACTAATTTTTATACATTTCTGCGCGGTCGACATGTTGGGGAAATTTTATGCGAACTCACGCTTCATTTATTTGTATTGCTTTTTGCGAGTTTTGTTTTTTTTAACGATTAAAATGAACTGTACAAGTATTTGTATTTGTTTTGGAATTTTGTAAATTTATTAGGCCGCTTAATTGTTTGTTTAACCTTTTTTTTCAAACTTTATTTTGCGTACTCAATTTTCTTTTGCATTGAGCCACATCTACGCGGCTCTTTGTTTATCTCCCGAATGCAGTTCGCTTTACGTTTAGCTTAATCTTTAAGTGGGTTTTATCCTTAATTGCTGCCTATTAATTTCCGAATTTTAGTTTATTAGCTTCCTTAATCACTCGTTAACCTTGTTAGGGTTTTTGGTTAATTATTTCCCTCTTTTTCTGATATTCCGTTATAGTGTTTTTTGAGACTATGACGTAGTTTTCTTTCGAATATATATAGCTGTGCCTTCATTTTGAAGAGCCTTCTCTTGTTTTTTTCCGTACCAGCTCTGAAGTGTTGAGTTGTGAGAAAAACTTATAGTCAAGTTTGAAATTTTTATTTAGTGTATTTCTGTTGATGCAGGTTCTGTCTTTCTTGACTATATTGAATATTTGATTCACTTGTGTAGTGTAATTTTCGGGGACGTTTTCCCTGGATCTGGGAGAGAGTTTTTTTGCATGACCACATGCTTCAGGTGAGTTTTAGACATGGGGACGGCTGTAATTTTCCGCAGCATCGTTCTCCGTTTTTTTTTGTTTCTAATGAATTTCCATTTATTCGTTTCCTTTTTCCATTTATTTAGGGCTGTTTATTCCGGCTCAAGATTTTTATTTGCTGAATAATGTTCTGCGCGGGAAATTAAACTAGGGCAGCATCCCGGCAGTAAGGCACATCCATTGGCATCAATTTACTGGGACCCCGTAAACCTCGTTTTAGGGTTCTTAAACCCTTTAACACTCAAGGTAGTGTGATTAGAACATTTATTTGTCGTTAATTAATTTTGTGACAAAGATCACGTACATTATTTGATATAGTATATTATTCTTAATTATTTAAAAAAAATAAAAAAGGACCGCGTGGAGTCCAATATCGTGGTGAGCGAACCACCATTTTGAACTTTTAATTTAATATTCATCGCATTACTGTAAATTCACTGATCCTTTTACACATAGTAATTACAAAATCCTTTCTTTCGGAATTGGCGTAAGATTTATTCTTTATTTTTGTGGTTTTCCAGTAACGTATTTTGACTTTCATTTTGCTTATCATTATATTACATTTTTAAGTATATTATCTTTTATCTATTTGCCACAATCAAAGACAATCTCAACTTTTAGAGTAATTTAATTTCCTTTATTGGTAACTTTTCCTTCTCATTAATTTTACATATACAGGCTGAGCCTGGAAGTTTTTGTAAATTTCCCATTTTTGTGAATACTTAGTGTAGCATTAACTTTACGAATTTAACTTCCTTCATTTTTATCTAACTGTGAACCATCTGTATCTAAACATATACTGAGTGATGCATATGCGTGTAAAGTACGATCAAGCTTGAAAGTTCTATTTATGCATAATACCTTTACTTGTACTCAAATCTTATACCGTCTAAGTCAATCCAGACAGGTAACTTTGTTGACGACTTTGCTTTATGAATTTTTAATGTTGCTGAATGTTCTTGGATTAATTTACTAAATAAATTTCATTGTTGTTTATATTGGTGTTTGCGTTTGTTTGACTACCTAATGACCTATTGAGCAAAAGCGTTAGATTATTTTTTTTTGTGTGTACCAGGTAATCGAGCACCCTTTTATTTTCTTAAGCCCTTTCGGCCCGTGGGTGTTCTGCGTTTACCCGAAACTTGCCAGGCCGAACGTAGTGGTGCCCAAATTAAGATCTATGCGTTGTGTTAGCCCACGACGCTCTCGCATTTTAAACTGAGCTGGCTTATAGGTTTATCAAGTGGCCTTGGTGACCAGGGACGGAATTAGGGCTCGTCCTAATTCCATCTGAGATTTTGTTACCTGAACCGTTTAGGTGTAACAACACACACATATATACATATATATATATACATATATATATACATATATATATATATATATATATATATATATATACACTTGCCACAAAAAGTATCGCATCATTTCAAAATAAATGGATTTTGACAAAATGCTTCTCACGATATACATATATACATTTTTTTAAAAATGATAATGATTTTTCGTTAAGTTTAAAAGATGTTTGGTTTTTTTATTTGAAAATTTTTGAGGAAATTGCAAAGATAATTTTTATCTCAAAAACAAGAAAATTTTAAAGTAACAAAAAATGTCTTAAAGTAAAGTAAACGATTTTTAGTATCTAGTATTGCCACCTCTGGCCCTAATAACAGCTCGCATCCGTTGTGGAAGGCTTCTTATCAAATTCCTTACAAACGCCATATCTAAAGTTTCCCATTTTTCTAACAATGCGTGTTCAAGGTCATCTAAGCTGTCTGGAGCGATATTAAGAGGTCTTATGCGGCGTTCTAAGTTGTCCCAAACGTGCTCTATTGGATCCAAGTCTGGGCTTACTGCTGGTCATGCTAAAGCTTGAATACCTACTGAATGCATTAGAACAAAATTTATTCCAATAACAGGAGCAAATGGTACCACATGTTCTTCTAGAACGTCTCTTATATACCGATCAGCTGTCAAAGATCCCCTGCGAAATACAGCTAACTCTGTGCGACCTTCTAAACAAATGCCTCCCCATACCATAATAGAGCCACCGCCAAAATTCCTTGCTGATTATGTTGCACTGTGCAAATCGCTCGCCTTCGCATCTGTAAACTGGAATACGTCTATCTGACCCGAAAATTGAGAATCTGAACTCATCTGTAAACAGGATATTAGCCCAGTCGTTTACATTCCAATTTACATGTTGTCTTGCGAATCTCAAACGTGCCACACGGTGTGCTCTGGTTAGCAATGGTGCAGTAACAGGCATTCTAGCTCTAATTCCAACTTCCCTTAACCTGTTTCTAACGGAATTAATGCTTATTTGGACATTACGGACTCTGGAAAGATCATTGCGCAGTTTTCGTGCAGTAATATGACGTTCCCGTAGGGCTTGTAGACGTAGAAAACGGTCATCTGCAGGGATGGTACATCTTGGACGTCCTGGAACTGGTCTTCTATGGTAAACTGCCGTATCTCTGAACCTTATTAATATTCTGGATACGCTCGATTGGTTGATATTCATAAGTTGGGCTATATATCGCTGCGATCTTCCATCCTCACTTAAGGCCACAATTTGGGCTGCTTGTACTGGTGTCAAATTACTCATTTTTTTCCAAAATCTGTTTAATAAAAAAACAGTTAACAAATGCCTAAGCAAATTTACTTTTTAATAGAATTAATGAACTACGCCTTTTCTTATACTTTCCACTTTTTACGTTTTTTGACATTATCAAAGAAAAAACATCTGATAAAAATTAACAGTCAGAAAAAAAAAGTAAAGTATGCCATTTACGAAATAAGTACAATATTTTCAGTTGAGATTTATTCCATAATTCAAAAAAATTCTTACTTTTTTACATGATGCGATACTTTTTGTGACAAGTGTATATACATATATATTTACGTATACATGGTAGACTTTATTAGTCGGCGATTTATGGTCTGTTTTACTTTAATATGTATATATTTAAAATAATCTTACATGTTTCGGCAATTAATGCCTTTTTTAAATTCTTTGAAAAAGGCATTAATTTCCGAAACATGTAATATTATTTTAAATCTATATCTATACATATTAAAATGAAACAGATCTTAAATCGCCGACTAATTAAATCTACTATAATATACAAAGGTCAAGAAATAATTATATATATATATAATAATTATTATTATTATTACGTATGTGTGTGTGATGTGTGTGTGTTCGCAGCAGCAAATAATCAAATCAATCTCTCCCGTGCAAAATTATAGAACCGGTCGTATGTTCATGGGCATTTGAAAAATGAAATGAAGGAAATACTAGCACAAAGAAAAGCAAAGTATTTACACAGTTTCGAAGTTATATTCACTTCATTTGTTGCCTTAGTGCAATTTAAAATATCAAATTTCATTTTTTTAAAATTTGTACAAACCGTAAGTTATATGTTAAAACTTCAATACCAATTCATCGATTCAGACTGGGAAGAAATTCAAGGCAATTGGATAAATAATAGAAATAATAGTTCTCTATTGTACTTCAGGATGATATTGGAAAATGTTCGAAGGGTAAGACTTGAAACAAAAACAAGTAAAATAGGCAAAAGCAATCGGTATAGTAGAAGTAGTACTAACGGCAAGTGCTTTATTATTATTACTCTTTAGTTCTACAATAAGCTAAATAGAAATGGAAGAAATGATATGAAATTAATTCCGTATATGTAAATATAAAAGGATCAATATTTTTACTTCTGTATAATGTATATTCAAAATATTATGGATATATACGAGAGCTTATTGCATGCATGAAATATTCTCAGACTAACTTAAAAATTAAGTATCCGTTTTATGGATTATCAATCAATCTTATACAGGAAACCAACCACCTATTACATAGTTCTTGTAAATTTTAATGAAATTCTGTACACATAAAATGATGGATTACATAAATTAAACAGTTCTGCTCCAAGTAATGCTCTATAATAATCGCTTTTTTAAATTATTGTGAAATATTGCCCAATAATGTAACAAAATTTAATATAACACATACAGGTTACCTGTAGTTGACTTAACTAAACAGATGATTTATATATCTACTTATTTATGCAAACTACGTCAGCGTAAGCGTGTTGACCGAATTGCCCGCTAGGTTCCCGTCCTTTTGTTTACCGACAAAGTTTTGTGAAAGTTTGAAAGAACTTCGGAAATGAATTCCAAAAATAATAAAACATTCGTAAACACGTTCCAAAGTACCAAGCATTTCCCGGAAAATTTATTTTAAGGTAAGTTTTATTCAGTTTTAGAAAGTTGCATCAATTTGAACTTCCGGTATACGAACTTGCTCCGGGGGCTTAAGACCGCCAAGAAAAATGTTTGGAAGAAAAAACAATAAGCTGTTTCCAACAGAATCTTTTCTTCTTTTACAAGTAGAAGTATTTTGCTCATATTTTATTAAAGTTTCTGGTCATATTTTATATTTCAGTAATAAAAAATATATTCTACATAAATAAATACGAATGGAATTGACAAATGAATCTATAGTTAGATGGCAGAAAATGTTTATATAGCCCATTGACTAATGTTGTTTCTCATACTCATACTCTAATGTATTATTGTTAAATTCGGTTTAAATAGCTTAATTTTTTTAATTTTTGGTAGATTATCTCTATATATATGTTCGTATGTGTGTCCGTTATAAACGAAAAAGCTACTGGACCGATTTACGCGCGTTTTTTTGCAAAATGATCCGCGTTGTCCGGAGAAGGTATAAAGCTATTGAAATCCTAGATCTGACCAGTTAGGGGCCTAACAATATAATATCAATAGTACAAGTACTATTATTTAAATGTAGATAGCGTCACGAGACAATATTTCAGTATTGTTATAACGACATTATGACATCACCTAATCGATTAGTTAATGACATATTTCATACTGAATTACAACGCGATAAAAACTTTCATATCAATGAATTAAATATATTTGTGCAATCAAATATTCAAAAATGACTTCAACAACAAAAACACGTTTATTAAATGAGAATGCGAATAACAAATGATGGGAGTGCTGAAATGTATTTCTTGGACGGGTCAGGAGGCACAGGAAAAACATTTCTTATTATGGTACTAGCAACCATACGTGCACAAAATAATATCGCATTGGCAATCGCATTATCTGGAATTGCGGCGACTCTTTTGGATGGTTGTCGAACAGCATATTCAGCACTTAAATTGCCATTAAATATACAAAACAGTGAAACACCAATTTGCAACATTTCGAACAGATCAGAAATCAGTAAAGTACTCCAGCAATGCGAGATAATTATGTGGGATGAATACACGATGGCGCATAAAAATTTGATGAAACCATTGGATTGAACATTGCACGATTTACCTGGAAACGACCGGCCATTCGGTGTTGCGCTAATATACTTAGCAGGTGATTGTCGACAGACATTACCTGTTATTCCACGTTCAACACCAGCTGATGAACCAAATACGTGTTTAAAAGTATCACATTTGTGGAGACGTGGTAATAAATTTTAATTGACGATAAAAATGCGTGGTAAATTGCAAAACGATCCTTCTGCAGAGAATTTTGCGATACAACTAATGTATATTAGAAATGGGGAAATGACTATTGAAGTAACAACAGGCTGCATTAAATTACCAAACAATTTTTACAGTATCACTCACTCACAAAAAGAATTGTTTCAATGCATATTTCCAGTTATCAAGCAAAATTACAAAACTCATCAATGGTTAAGAGGACATGCAATATTAACTGCAAAAAATGTGGATGTAAATTTCAATAATATCAGTAGGTATTCAAAATATGTTACCAGGAGAAACAGCAACTTACAAAACAATAGATACTGTTATAGATCAAGATGAAACAATAAATTATCCAATTGAATTCTTAAATTCACTTGATTTTTCTGGATTGCCACCTTCTTAGAAACATTGACCTGCCCCGTCTTTGCAATGGCACCAAATTGGCAGTCAAAAAATGGTTAAACAATCTCGTCGAAGCAACAATTTTAATTGGCAAATTCAAAGTGTGCTAATACCATGTATTCCAATGATACTAACAGATATGCCATTCCAATACAGGCTATTGCAATAACAATAAACAAATCACAAGGTCAATTATTGCAAGTATGTGGATTGAATTTGGAAAATCCATGTTTTTCTAATGGACAATTTATACGATGCATGCTCCCGCGTAGGAAAACCAAGGGATTTGTTTGTATATACATATGCCAAATGGAATCATCAAAAACATTGTATATCCAAGAGCATTACAATGGATTTAAACTTGAAAACCACAGTAATTACAATTTATGTAATCCAAAACACAAAGATAATAATGTATATGTAAATATCTAATTTTAATTAAATACAATAATTGATATCGAACTTTCAATTGTGTTCATTTATTTTATATATATATATAATTAAATATATATGTATATAGATAATTATTTCGTGACCTTTGTATGTTATGGTAAATTCAATTTGTTGGCGATTTAAGGTTACTTCAAAATATATATATATATATATTTAAAACAGTCCCATATGTTTCGGCAAATGATGCCCTTTTCAATATAAAATATAAATGACAGTATATTAATGTCAGGGAAACACAAGATATGAGTTATTATTATGTATGCGCCCGCGGAGCGTCTTAAGATGTAAAGCTGTCGGCATTCGCCTTAAACGAGAAGGAGAACCACGAAAACCTACTCGGACAACCAGACAGGAATCAAAACACGGAACTGTCAGGCATGATAGGCAAATGTATAGATATTTAAATAACTTAAGATATATAGTTATATAACAGCAACATATATTATGATGGTAAATTGCAGATCGTTACATAATTAAGTTATAGTATATACCGCTTAAATTTTTTATATCACTTCTGTTGTTAATTGAATTTTTTTCCTGTTTAATACTAATCATTTCTTTAATTTTTTTTCATTGTGTGTTGTTCTCTATCAATTATCTGTGTGTTTTCAAAATCGAAATGGTGATCGCGTTGTAGTTTGTGTGTAGATAAAGCAGTTTTGTCTGTTTTAGAGTATTTGTGGGCTTGTATTCTTTTGTATAAATATTGTTTAGTTTGGCCTATGTAGAAACACATGTCAACTATAAAATACCATGTCGCGATTGCGATAGTTACTACACAGAATGTAGAGTAAAAAATGAAAGTGATGTACACAGACATATTAAAATTGATTAAATTAAAAATATTAATATAACTATATATATAAGGTGTAACATCAACCTTTAAAAAACATGTATATGTAAAACTTAAAATATAAATTCGGCAGTTATTATGTAGACAGCGCTGAATATTCTTTCACGCTCTGTCTTAATAATTTCTGGTTGATAGCAAGGTAGTTATGTTTGGTTGAATGTATCTCTTCTCCAGCAGGGGCGTACCGACGATCCTGTAGAAAGATGAAATACGTATCTGCGTCTCTGGAGAGGAGATACATTCACAAATATATAACTTGTATTGTGTTCTTCACACCCCATTTTTAATAATATTTTATATTATTAAAAATACTTTTGTAAAATATAAAAAATATAAAACAAAACATATAGCAAAAAACTAGTCACAAAAGTATAAAAACTGAAAACAATACACTATAAATTTAACAATACAAAGACCAATTAACAAAAAACAGAGGCACAAATAACGTTAATTATAGGTCTGATACTAACGAACTAAGTATAATTTATTTCAATATACTCGGTTTGGCGGCTAGTTGATCATCTAAATTGTTTTGTTAATTGGTCCTCGTATTGCTAAATTTCCCCGTAGGAGTACCTTGAATTTGTTGATAGAAGATATCAAAAAGAAAGTACACCGGCTGAAAAAACCAATCAAGAAAATATAGAAATTCTAGTTTGCGTATGGTCCTGTTGGGTTCGATAAGTGACCAATTTTCATTTAAAACTTCGACTACTAAATTTGTAGGGATATTAGTGAATAGGCTAACAATATCAAAGGACACCAAAACGTGATCATGGTATGCTAAAGTCATTTATAGCTTCGTCAAAATTAAAAAAGTCGACCACTCAGAAGATGTTATAGTGTTTGAGTAAATCGGCAAGATATTTGGCCAGATATCTACTATGTATGTTTATGCTGCTGACAATCGGTCTCAGGGGAATATTGGGTTTGTGTATTTTAGGGATACCATAGATGCGAGGAGCGGCAGAATCCCGCCTTATCAACTGTTTGCATGTAACTTTTCCAATGAAGTTGTTGAGTTTGAGACCAGTAATGAATTTATTGGTTTTCCTTTCAAACGAAAACGTGGGTCATGAAAGGAAAACTGAGATTATTTTGAATATATACATACTGAAGTAAAATAGACCTTAAATCGCCGAATATCTAAATCTACTATAATATACAAAGGTCAAGAAATAATTATCTCTATATAACGGGAAACAGACGTTTTTAGGATAGGTAGTATTAAAGCGGAAGGGGTCTGAGAGGGGAGCCGAGGCAGTCAGCGCCCTCCCCTGACCTTGCAGTTTGTGAATAGTTATGGTTTAGTTTCAATCATGCCGCTATGGACCGTGGAGCATCGCGTTTTCGTGTATGACAGTTTTGTGAGGAGTGGCGAATCAGTCACGGAAGTTCAACGTCTCTTTCGTCGAAGGTTTAACGTTCCTCGCAATGGAGACATACCGATCCGGAACACCATTTTGCGATGGGTTAATGCCCTTCGTACAGGAAGCAGTTTAATTAAAAAGAAGCCACGTCGCACAGTTAGAACTCCGGAGAACGTGGAACGTGTAAGGCAGGCTATGCGACGTAGCCCAAAGCGTTCAGCTAGTCGGCATTCTGCAGCACTACGAATGTCCGACACTTCACTACGGCACATTCTCCAAGATTCACGTTTTCACCCCTATAAACTGGCAGTTGTCACCAGATAAATGAGGCTAACTATCCACAACGTGTAGCTTTTGCTGAAGCGATGCTCCAACTTTTGCAAGATGCGCCTCATGCGATTTTTATAATGAGCGACGAGGCTGACTTTCACCTTAATGGTGTTGTGAATCGTGGGCCTCTGAAAATCAACAAACTCTACGTGAAACACCACTACCCAGTCCCAAACTTACGGTGTGGTGCGGCATCGGGAATTTTGGTGTCATAGGGCCCTACTTTTTTGAGGAAAACGGGAACACTGTGATCGTGACAGCTACTCGTTACGTGAATATGGTTAAAAACTTCTTGAGAACTGAGCTGAGAGGACGACGAGTCAATCTGCGAAATGTTTGGTTCCAACTGGACGGAGCTACGGCCCATACTGCCCGCGTGTCGATGGCTGCTGTTAGACAACTGTTCCCTAATCGCATTATCTCCAGATTCGGTGATTTGCCTTGGCCCCCTCGCTCTCCAGACCATTCAATGTGTGATTTTTTTCTTGTGAGAGTATCTAAAATATCGCATGTATGAAACCAAACCTCGTACGCTGGCCGAACTGCTCCAAGCGATAGAGCAAAACATCGCTCGATATATATATATATTTATACATATACATATAATTCTAGAAAATTTCTTGACCGTAATATAAATTCACTACTATCGGTCTAATTTAATTAAAACTCAAATGTTACTCAATATTTCGTCAATATATTTATGACTACATCAGGAGTAGCTATCAAATTACAATATACACTTTATTCTTATACTAACATATTCAAAAAAGAAAACTTACAGCTACAGTTAAGCGTTGGCAGTCTTATTAATTACTGTACACATAATTGTCACTATCAGCTTGTTGCTAGTGATAGTTATGTGCCAACGCTTAACTCTAGCTGTAAGTTTTCCTTTTTGAATATGTTAGTATAAGAGTAAAGTGTATATTGCAATTTTGTAGCTACTCCTGATGAAGTCATAAATATATTGACGAAATATTGAGTAAGAACATTTGAAGTTTAATTAACAGACCGATAACCCAAATAGTAGTAAATTTCTATATAGAGAGAAATAGATAAAAGAAATATTTCCATATAGATAAATTCCGCATATAAGAGTCATATTTCCGATTTAAAGCGTTATCTAATTATTTAAATGGGAGAGGGTATTTATTTAAGATAACCAAACATGCGGCAAAATACAGAGGAATGAAGAAATAATGTCACTGATAAGATTTAGTGTTAAGGATTCTAAGAGTGAAAGTTTCTCCCTTTCTAAATGAAGCACGAGCATATGAAATACATGTTTTAAAGGTTTTATATAAAAATTTCTGGATTTATAAAATATTGGCATTTTAAATGTTAAGACATTCCACGATTGAAGGATAATCTATGCAGACCTCCCAAGAACAATTTTCGTGTAAAGGGATCACAATTTCTTCTGGATGGAAGGGTTGCAGATCCAGTGTCTATAGACTTATGTTTGACAATTTTAACATCTATTTTAATAACATAATTTTACATATTATTTTTATTTTAATAAAGTGCATAGGTACGTTTTAATAAAATAGTAGTATGCATGAATATAATAAGGGGAAAATAAAAACAATTCAATATTGGTATAAGATTACCATTAAAATTAAAAATTACCAAAATTGCTCTGACATCATATATTGCGTCCATGATGTTAGAAACAAATATGAAAAATTATTAAAGTAAAATTCAAAAAATTACCGATGCATCAAATATTTTCGACTAAATTAACGACTCACTATAACTAAACCATATGTCTTTACTAACTCTGTCGAACAAAAATGCAAATATATAAGGTTTGTTGCAATACGTTCAAAATTATACATATATGTACATATTTTTGAAATACTGGGTGAATAGTAAAACATGTGTGATATTTTCTTTGTTACTAGCCGAAAGTGTCTTGACAGATAATATGATTACAAGAAAATTTTTTTTTTATTTGTAAAAATAGTGCAAGGGAATCTTTAGTTAATTTATGTTAGTTAACCACATAAGTTACATTTATTTGAAAAACTGTACTCCATCCTAGTCATTTTTATTATACCGCGATATCATAAAGTTTCTGGGTCCAAGATGGCATTGAAATAGAAAATATATGTCTGAACTTTATCCATATTATCATACTGGTAACTTAACTTAATTTTTGAAAATTATTTTGATAGTGTCATCGTGACATCAATAAATATGTCATTTGATTTAATAAAGATACAATAAAACAACAAGCTCAGCTTGTATTCAAAATTTTATTAATAAAAAAAGGCAAAATTAAAGCAAATGTTGAAATTGTTGTCCGTTATTTTCAATTCCCAATGTGATACGCCTTTTCATGCTGTTAAAGGCATTTTGCAGCATTGCGGGCGTTATTAATGCACATTCGTCAATAATTCTTTGTTGCATATCTTGCAAATTAGCAACAGGAGTTTTAAATATTCTATTCTTTAGGTGAGGAAACAAGGAAAAGTCCATAATTGTCAAACAAGGTGATCGTGGTGGAAACTCAACTTCCGTATGTAAACTTATGATCCGATCGTCAAAAAACTCACGAAGAAAAGCAATAGTTTCTCGTGTTGTGTGTGCCGTTGCACCATCTTGTTGAAAGTATCCATATTGCAATTCATCATCATGCAACTGTTCAATAAATTCATTCAGAATGTTTCTATACCTCTCAGCATTAATTGTGAAATTAAAAAAAGTAGGGCCAACAACTCTGCGGCGAGAAACTGCTAGCCAAACACCAAGTTTCGCATTATGGAGAAACGATTCAATAAAAATATGAGGATTTTCACTACTCCACATTCGAGTATTTTGGGAATTGACATACCCCAAAAGATGAAACCATGCTTCATCAGAGAAAAATTTAGCAGGTCATCATCTTCTATCAAGTTATTTGCAAACCACTGGCAGTACGCACGACGTCTAGGGTAGTCTACCGGCAAAATAGCCTGATGTGATTGCATCTTATACGGATGCATGTGTAAGTTTTTCTTTACAACTTTCTGACATGTTCCATAAGAAAGTCCAATCTCTTGAGAAAGGCGTTTCAAAGGTTTCGTGGGTTCATTTACCATACGTTGACGAACATCATTTATAACTTGTTCCGAACGAACAGTTGGTCTACCAGTACGTGATTTATGACCCACAGAACCAGTCTCACGAAACACACCAACACAATTGGAAAGGCAATTATAAACATCTTTGGGAATTACAGCTAACTCTGGAAAGTGCTCTCTAAAATCATCCAAACATGCACGTTGACTGTACACCCAAATTCCATCAATTCGCACTCCACTCCGAAAATAGGCTTCAATCATGTACGCTTTTTGCACTATATTGTAAACCATATTTGAATTTACTCGAATGTGCTATGTTTCAAACTCGACGTTCAAACTTGCTGTCAGCAATTCTAACACATTAATGGATGACAGATAATGTCACTGTCAAAATAATTTACAAAACAGAGTTATAGTTCCTAACTTAAGTTCAGACATACAATTTATATTACAAAGCCATCTTCGTCCTAGAAACTTTATGATATCACGGTATTATCAAGTGGATGGAAGTTATAATCAATATCTAAATTACATGCTATGGTGTACCTAGAATGATTTATTCGAAAAACTGATTTGTCCCTAGGATGTTTTGCAGACATCACTATGTTCTATCAAAATACGCGTGGATTAAATTCCAAAACTCATACTTTCCATACTAACGAATATGATTTGTATTATGATTTTGTTCTTTTGACGGAAACTTGGTTGAATTATTCTGTGTACTCTAATGAATTATCTACTACTACTCATGTAACTACTAATCATGTAATTCGTTGTGACAGAAAATGTGATTTAGTGAATAAGTCGAAGTGTGGCGGTGCTTTAATTGCCATTGCTCATACAATTTCTTTTGATATTGTTGACACCTCCCCTATTACTAATTTAGTATCCATTATTGATTTAGTTGTTACTAATTTAGTATCCATTATTGATTTAGTTGTATGCAAATGTAATTTTAAGTTATTTTCTCTTCTCATTGTAGTAGTATTTATATATAGCAGAAGTATTTATATACTTCCTATTTATTCTCATGATTTGGAAATATTTATTTCAACATTGAAAACTTATTTGTTGAATCAAAGGTTTATTCTAAATGGCGATTTCAATTTGCCAAATTTTTGTAATGTGGATAGCCCGAAATGCCATAAAAGGCAAATAATTCAAAGTTTTGTTAATGCGTTAGCATTGCAACATTACAATGATGTGAAGAATGTAAATGGTACATGTTTGGATCTCGTTTTTTCTAATTGTGATCTTAGTATTGGAGTTCAACATTCTGGTTTGCCACTGGTACCGGAAGATCCGCATCACTCCGCTTTTTCAATTAGTTTCGAGTGCTTACCCGCACACTCACTCGCACGATTTCCTTCCTCAAATTTTAGATAGACTTTTATAAAGCTAATTATAGACATAATAGTGTACAGTACGACTACTGTATACTGAGTTTGCCAATTTCGATTGGTCATTTCTTGATTGTCATGACAACGTTAATGTCGCTTTGACGAAAATTCATGACGTACTTTATTCCATCATAGATAATATATATATATATAGCGTAGCTTGACGGGCCATTCAGGCCCAGAGCTGTCTAATTCTTTCCCATATCTTTCGATCTTTCGTTTTTGCCTTCCAGTTTACCACATTTTTTTCTCTCAAGTTTTCTACCACTGCTTCCCTCCATCTTTTTCTTGGTCTTCTTCTTTTCTTCTCACCGAGCGGCTCTCTCCACGCTATTTGTTTTGGTATCCTGTCATCCGTCATCTCTTCCAAATGTCCCAGCCATCTGTCTCCCAACTATTATTATTTATAAATTATAAAAATTATAAAATTTATAAATTTTTGGTCCTCCATATATGCTAGATACTTCTTCGTTCGTTCTTTTTACATAACCTTCTTCCGTTCTTTTTCCTCCAAGGATTCTTCTCAGAATTCTTCTCTCCCATCTCATTACTCTTTCTTTCTGTTTTTTATTTATCACCCATGTCTCACAACTATATAGTAATGTGGGTCTTAAAATAGTTTTATAGATTCTGAATTTTGTTTTCCTTGATAGGTGCTTTGACCTGATTAGGTGGTTTACCATTCCTGCACTTTTATTAGCTTTTGTTATTCTCATGTTGATTTAATTTCCTTCTTTGCATCTGGCTGTTATTAGTGACTTCAGGTAATTAAATTCTTCCACTCTCTCAAATTACAAATTTCCTTTTTCAGTCCTTACTTTGCAGATTCCATCATTATGTTGCTTTCCAAATCTTATTATTTTACTTTTTTCCTGATGTATCTCTAAACCCATCTTATGCGCCGCTTCTGTCAGCTTTTCTGTTATTTCTAACAATTCATATTCCTTTCTTGTTATTATCGCCATGTCATCTGCATAGCAAATGATCTGATGACTTTTGAACATCAAGTATCCTTCTCTATTAAGGTTGATATCTCTTATAATCTTTTCTAATGCAAGGTTAAACGGCAGCATCGATAGAGGATCTTCTTGTCTGAGTTCAGTCGCAATACCAAAGTCTTCTGATGTCCCTTCTCCGATATGGACACTGCTTGAGGTCTTTTCTAGCGCCATTTTTACTAATTGCACTCTCTTCGATCGAACTGCAAATTCAATTATCTGTATTATTGTTTTTCTAAAGACTGAGTCGTAGGCTTTTTAGAAGTCCAAGAAAATGACATTTGCTAGGATATTGTATTCAAAGCATGAGGTTAACACTTCCTTCATTGTGAAAATCTGGTCAGTTGTTCTTCTCTCTTCCCTAAATCTGGCTTGATATTGCCCTGTCAAATCTTCTGCAATGGGTTCCGACCTCTTTTTTATTACTATCGCCAGGATTTTGTAAACTTAACAATAGAGAAATTCCTCTATAATTATTACAGTTAGATACATCTCCCTTTTTTAGAATGGGTATGATTATGGAATGGATCCACTTTTTCATTTTTTCGCTCCTCCAAATATTTATTATTAACTCGTAGATTTTTTTATTTAGATCTTCTCCAGCATACTTTATGTTCTCATTTGTTACTCCATTTCTTCCTGGACATTTATTGTTTTTGAGCTGCTCTATTATTTTATTTATCTCTTGTCTGGTGGGTTCCGATATTGGGTTTGTATTGTCCGTCCATTCTGTTTCTAATAATTCTTGTGCGATTTCTTCTCATTCTCCCTTGCTTAAACACTTGTGCGAAATATTCTTTTCACCTTGCTCTGATTTCCTCTTCCTCTCCTATTAAATTATCTTCCTTATCTTTTATATACACGATCTGCCTGGGTCTTTGTTTTTCCCTCTTGGCCTCACAATAGAAGTTTCTAATTTCTTTTTTTTTTTTAAATAATTTTCCATATCCTGTGCTCCTTTGTTCATTTTCTGCCCTTTTCCTTTGTCTGTATAGCTTTTTTGTTTTTAGTCTTCGCCCTTTGTATGCCTTTTTAATCTTCTTTTCTCTGTGTGTATTGCTTTAATTCTTAGTTTATTTCTTATTTCTGTTTCCCTCTTACAATCTTCTTTTTACAATTTTCTGTCACTTTTTGGATTATTTCCTCCATTTTATCCCATTTTTCGTCTACATTCTGCGGGTTTTGGTGTTAGATCTTTTTATATTCTTATATTTCTCCTTCATATCTTTTCTGTATTTCTTGTTCTTGTAAAGCCTCCATATTGAATTCTTCTTTTCTTTTTATTCTATATTTTCTTCTCTTGGGTCTTTTTGTTTTGATGACAATTTTCACTATAAAATGGTCAGAATTAATGCCCGCCCCTCGGCACGATTTCACATTTTTTATTATATTCTTGTGCTTTACATTCACCATTTCATAATCAATTTGACTTGTGTAAATCCCATCCGGTGAGATCCATGTTCCTTTGTAAATATCCTTTCTCTTGAAATGTGTACTCATAATTTTCATATTATATTCTTAGCCAAATTCTATTAATCTTCTTCCATTATCATTACTTTCGAAGTGTTTACTTTCTGTACCTATTGTGTGCTTGGACATTGTTTCTCTCCCTATTTTGGCGTTAACATCGCCAATTACTATTCTGATGTCAATTCTGTTTATTTGATTATAGGTGTCTTTCGTAGAACACATCCTTATCTGTCCATGTCGTTTCTAATTCTATGCAGCATATCCTTTGTGACAGCGGTTCAATTTTTTTTATTTTTGCTTTCATTTCTTTGCTCATCAAAAAAACACACCCATATCGTCGCGTTTCTCCACCACTTGTAAAGAGTATATATTTTTCTAGGTTAATTATTTTCGTTTCTTTAATATGAGTCTCCTGTAAGGCTAGCAAATCGATTTTATACTTATTTGCAACCATTTCCAGATTTTCGACTGCTCCTTCCTCGAAAATTCCTTGTATATTCCATGTTGCCATTGTCAACCACTTCCTATCTTCATTTTTGCCTCTTTGCCTGTTTGCCTCTTTGTTCTTGTCAATTATCTTTGCTTGACTTCCCAACCGTTCCTTCCTTCTACTTGTATCCTCCTTTTTTTTATTTGGCTTCCTGTTGTTCCTTTATTTGTGGTAGGTTTTGTACTTTTACCTATTTTATATCCCCTATTGTGTGTTGTTATGTACTTCATCTCTTCTGTCGCTTTTATCTGTATAGTTCATACTATTCTGAATCTTTTACATATTGTCCATCAGTCTCCTTTCCTGGGATTACTGTGGATGAGTTGGTTAAATGTATGTCTAATCTTAATAATAAGTTTACTACTGGTGATGACCTTTTACCAAGCTTTGTACTACGTCACTCCAGATTTGTATTTGCCTCCCCCTTTAGGTATGATTATGAATCTTTCCATAAAAACAGAAACCTTTCCTGATCTATGGAAGCAAGCAGTTGTTCATAAAAAAGGAGATATGTCATTATTGTCAAACTATCGTCCTATTTTCATTCCATTATATCTAATTTTGCGAAGGTGAATTTTTGTTCTGTGAATTACACCAGCTCCAAATTTCCTATACTGTCACAGTATATAATTAATAATACTTATTTGGAAAGGACAACTGTCATTAAGGACCTGGGTGTACTATTTGATTCAGAATTGTCTTTTAAGTAACAATTGCAAACATCCTCCTGCAAAGCTCCGGGCTTAATTATGCACGTTTCTACCAATTTTAATAACATTAAATTTCTCAAGTTGTTTTATTTCGCTTTTGTAGTCAGCAAAACGGATTATGCAGCTATTGTTTGGCATCCCTTCTATGCCTTCCATAGATTACTTTTGGATAAGATACACAGGCGATTTTTTAAATATTTTCTTCAAAATTGATAGAGAATATCCACCGATTGGAATAAATCATGGAGATTTGCTGCAGCGACACAATATGCCTTCGTTCTCGGAGAGAAGGGATCGCCAGTTGAGATTGATTGTCCGTTCCTTCTCTCAAGAATTTCCCTCCACGTGCCTAGGCTTCATTCACGTTTGAACTACATCGCTCATGTGCCTACGGCGAGGACCAATGCGTTGCAACGTTCCCTTGTTAACATTATTACCACACTACTGCCAATAAATTTTTTGAAGATTTTTTCTTCATTAATTAGGTTTCTTAAAAAAGGTATATAATCCTTTACCAGTGTGGTAAGGGGTTATATACCTTTTTAAAGTTTTTACTTAACCACAGTCTCCAAAGAAAGACTTTTATAATTAGGTTAGTTAATTTCTTATATGCATTATATTATTCTGCTTAATTTGTTTTTAGTTTTATTTTTTGGAATTTGTTTGACCTTTTATTTATTTATATTAATTACAATGTTCATTTGTTTTCGTACTTTATATTGTAATTATTACATTTATGTTCTGTAATTGAGGATCACCTGTTAGACATTAAAGACTATTATTATTATTATACGATGTCTGAAAAAAATGTACAATTGTTTGTCGGTTCCATTAAAATCTTTTAGAATACTTGAGAAGCAATCAGCTGCAAAGAATCACAGAATATGTAAAACCATTTCTGCTGGAACCAAGATTTTGTGACAGACGGAAACAAGAAAAATCCCTAACCAAAAAAGAGGGGATTTTTCTTGTTTCTGTTTGTTTTAGATTTCAAGCCACAGTTTCCACTAATTCAGATAAGATTTTGATCTTCTTGTAGCCTTTATAAACCACTTATTTAAAAAACGTAATATAATAATAATACAGTATACTTTCTAAAAGATATTTATCTTTTGTTAACTGGGAGAATTATATTAAAAATTTACATTACATTTACATCAACAACAATTTGAAGCATACTTGTATGGGCAAAATCTTGCCATTTATACAAAACAAATTTTTACTTATTCTAAATCCATCCAGAAATTTATTTTCACTTTTAAAAATGCTTTTCTGCTGCTTTATGATTTTTCTATTTAAATTCTACTTAAAAGCTTCGCACATTTCTACAAAAGGTCATTTTCATCAATTAGTTCAATAAATTCCAATTGATAATAAAACTATTTCTAGTTTTAACTGAAGGATTAGGTTATGTTATCGATTTAAATGAACTCTTCCCTTACCTTTCAGCTAATTTGTTTTCTGCTATTTCAGTTCCATTTTAAAATAGAAAGATTTATAATTCCATTTTAACAACTTACATAAACATTTACATAAAATATTTTTATGAATAAATTATGTACATGAATAAAATAAAATTAAAAAACCCTTACCACAATTGAATTTAATGATTCTAAATACGTATTTCTACAACCACGTTGTCATCTTCAGTAAAAAAAAAACAGTGTAACACTTGAACGCACAAAAACACTCACAGAAGGATTGTTCTGAACGTCTTCTAGTTTAACACTTGTGTGTTAAACTAGAACTTGTAACGTCAAAATGACATTTGTCGCTTTTTGATATCCAAAATGACAAGAAAACTGACGTCGGTAGACAAAGTACAAATTTTGTTAAATTTGGAAAGTCGCATTAAGAAAATCGCAGAAGAATTTCATTTGAACAAATCCACAGTACTACAAGTTAAAAAAAAATGTGAAAATGAAGGCAGTATATGTCGCAAACGAGGAACTCGTCTTAAAAGAATATCAACTGATGTAGAAGAACACAATATGTTTCAATATTTGAGAGAAAATAAAAAAAAATACGAAGCAAATTCATAGATCTCGTATAAGATTTACTAATAGGGAACAACTACGGGAATCTATTGAAAATACCTGGGCAAACATTGTTGAAAAACCTAATTTTTTAAGAAGTCTCATTGATTCTGTACCTAGAAGGTTAAGGGCAGTAATTGATGCAATTAAGTATGTAATAGTTTCTGTTTTCGAAATTGCATTAAAATTACTTTGCTTACATTTGCTTTGTCTTTCAAAAAAAGATCAATAAACACTAAGCAATATTAGAAAATTTTGACAAGTTAGATTATACTAGATTTATGTGAGCTTAACTGTACATTTAACATGTTTTGGAATTACATATTCTGTCAAGTATGAAACAGTTTTCGTTTCAATATTTGTCATTCATTATATAGTTTGATTCATATGGAAATAACATAATGACGAATCGGTTAAATAATATTCCTTACTTTTCATTCATTCTGCAAATGATAAAATATAACCTATAAAATTAATTGAATAACTATCAGCACATTTATGTATTTCCTAGGAAATTAGATTGATTTAAAAGTACGATTACACAATTGCTCAGCTTACAGAAATGATCACATATGTTAAACGAAAATGTTAATTTTAAGATAAGCGGATACATACAAGACTTATATGTACAACTGAGATTTTATGAACGTATAGCGGACGAAGGATACACCAACTGTAGATCTCGTTTTAACATATTCTGTTTTAATTTGTTTATCACTTAACCATGCCCGTATACGAGTGTAAGTCAGTAAGTAAGTCACACAAGATAAGAAAAAATAATTTACTATGATAATCACTTGGACAAAATTCTATTTTTATATATAATCTCCACCAATGTTGATGCACTTCTCCCATCGTTTTAACAGCGCCCTAATTCAAACTGCATAAAATTATTTGGTTTGCTGTCTCATCCAGAGTAGGACTTCGTGTTGAACGTCGTCATGCAAAGTGTTTGCCTCCAAGATATGATAGTGATGAATCATCACCAGTGATTACTTTTTCAAGCATGTTCACACCCTCAATAGCATACTGCAAAAGATATTGCAAGGACAGGCCCGTTCCATTTTTTTGTGTTCCTCGGTCAGTTGTCCGGGCACCCAAGGTACGCACACTTTCCGGA
This sequence comes from Melolontha melolontha, assembly GCA_935421215.2. Classification (NCBI taxonomy): domain Eukaryota; kingdom Metazoa; phylum Arthropoda; class Insecta; order Coleoptera; family Scarabaeidae; genus Melolontha; species Melolontha melolontha. The sequence continues at coordinate 65,967,341 of OW285239.1, forward strand.
AATTCAAACCATCATGCATTATGCTGTATGCTATACTTTACATTATGCCATATGCATTTATTACTTAATTACTGACTTTCCCTCGTATGATCTTTTTTCAAGTATTTTTTCAAATTTGTTGGAAACGGTTGCTTCTTGAAGCATTCTTCATATTTATCACTACAATTTCATCGTATGCAATTGCTGTATCAGTGTTATAAAATGCTGATTACTTAATTTCAAGAGCAAAGTCAGTTCCATTGCCAACATGCAACTATAAGAGCAAATCTATTACCACTACTGCTTTGTTCTGCCATACCTGTGGAAAGACCCGCTACAAAAGCCTGTCAACACGATTTTGTTATCGGTCAAAACTCTAGTTGCACAAAGGTCAATGTTTAATGATGTCTCACCACAATAAACAATATTGCTTTCTTACTATCTATATGCCTTAATTAATTTTAAATAATGACGTCTTCATTTAATTTTATTCTCACGGCCATAAGAAAATAGCCTTTTTTCCACCCGTTTCAAAATTAAAACCAATGCAATAATTTATATATTATTGTTGACTTAATGTTCACACTATAATTATCCTCGTTCACAGAATCAGTATGTTATTTAATTTTACTAAGAAAACGCTATGTACGTTATATCGAACAGCTGTTTCGAGTTTAATCTTCTACAGAAGCTCTAGCATTTGTTTTGACTCCGTTTCCTTAAGGTTTGTATGTTGGTGTTGTATTGGTTATTAACTTTATGTTTACGTAACATATATACAATATTCTCTCCACAATCTAAGGCAATACTTATTTTCGTAACTCGATTCTGTACTATTTTCTAAGATGCGAACGGACTATACAAGTTTCAAGAAGTTCTTTGTTCAATTAAAGAAACTACAAATGGAAAGTTTTACTTTATGAATTAATATTATAAATTTGAAAATAAGTACATATAGTATGTACATACTATATTTAATTATGAAACAGACATGTAAATAATTTACATATCTGTAACTGTATACTTGGACAATACCTCGTATTTTCAGCATTTACTTCTGCTTAAGACATATGTTTCTGCCTTCTATAGGCGTCGTCAGTTAAGCTAATTTTTTCGGCAAAGTCTCTTTCGCCCGTCAGATGTCACTTATTAAATAACTGCCACCTGATAGGATGAGATTTGCTTTATATAATAGGCGGTTTCGGCTAAATGTCATATACAGATACAGATCTATTTATAAAGATTTGTATCATTTGTATACATTGCTTCATTAGCTTAACTGACGACGCCTATAGATGGCAGAAACATATGTCTTAAGCAGAAGTAAATGCTGAAAATACGAGATGTATTGTCCATGTGTACTGTTACAGATATGTAAATTATTTACATGTCTGTTTCATAATTAAACAAAAGCGTTATACGTGCATATTAACGTATAGATATATTTAAAACCTTTTTTGTATACTATATTTAGTAGGATAAATTTGAATTAAGTGTAACATCTGTGTATATATTTTTTATCTTTTGTTGACAAATCTCATTTAATACTATTTAGAAGATGATTTAATGATGTTAAAAATATTTAATGCATCATCTGTTACGAAACAGTATCAAGATTCTAATAGCCAAAGTATTTTCACCAATTAAAATTATTCGTCAGACGAAACTTCTCGAAAATGCAATTAAATTAAATTAATTCTCTCGACACTTGCGCGCATGATGAACAACATCCAATCAATCACTTCAACTTTCACTTGGCACCATTTCAATTACTTCCCCCGTCTTGCTCTATCACCGTTCAAACGAAAAAAAATTAAGGTCGAAAATAAAGTTCTGGAAATGAGATATTTCATTATTAATATTAAAAATTGCAATTTATTTCGAACAGAATAATAATAAGCCGAATCTGTTATGAATGTTATCTAATTAGCTAATAATCTTGGTATTATTTATTCGTACTGTCACCCTCTCTCCCACTATCTCATAAATAGGTTTCGTTTGGCTCCTGTGTATTAACTTTCGTCCTCTGAACCCCCTACCAAAAGCCAAAACTAATTAACAACCGCAGTTAAAATCCTATTTTCCCCACGTCCTGACAACTCGTTCCCGCCAGTTTCAAATTATTCATTGCACATTTAATTAGGGAAAATAATAAATTTCGGCAAATGTAATAAAAATGAGCGAGAGCTGATTTATAATGTTCATATAATTCTTCTTTATTTTCATACAAAGTTATGGGCCATATTTCTTGGCTGCCAAATAAATTACATCCAACGGGTATTCAGCTCAACTCTATTAAAGTTACTTCGGTAGGTCACCGCCGGGTGGCGCTGCCTTCGGTCGATTTTCAGACAGAGATACAAAGATATATAGATAGAAACATACTGTAACTTTCTGAAATACTGATCGTTTTGACAAACAAATATATTATGACTGTATATAAAGTTCGAAAGAGATAATACTTTTATGTATTATTTATGAGAGAATAACTCTTCAACGCCAAAATCTTACATCTTACTGTATTGTAACGATGCAAGGTAATTGCAACTCTTAACGTTTAAGAGGAATTGTTTTCTCTTTATGGATTTGATGCAGAAAAAAATATTTGAATAATTTTACCATTTCAAAAACAAATAATCTCGTAATACAATAAAACATATAGATAATTAATTTTTGAAATAAAACTTAATTTTCCTCCTACACATATTAGAATATCTGGTATTTATTATAATAAGAAATAGTTGTCCGGCATTAATCTGTAAAGAAACATAATGAGTAATTCTTTTAATTCGTTAACAATTACAAAATATTCGATTGAAATGAAATAGATCTAACTAATTTGTTTGAATTTTACATCACTTTTCGATTATTGTTATATACAAAACAAGTAAATAGAGATGAACTTGCCAAGAAGAGGTTTTTTTAATTGTCAAAAAATTAGATAGAGTTAACGCAACACCAGACTTGGTACTGAGGTCGTCGAATATTGAAATTTATAAATACTAAATTTAACAAGTTAACCGGCATTCTTTTCATTTCTTTTTTAAATTTAAGCACTTTATAACTTTTAATGATTTGCCATTATCATTTTCAAACACATACTTTTTAAAAACCTTCAATACCCTACTTTTCAACTAGGTATAGAAAGCGCCAGATAAGTTGGATAAGCCAGATTTGTATTTAGTTTTACATCAATTTGCAAGATACTATAGGTAGCGTAAACTACACATCCATCACTTAATAAATTAATAATTTATTAGAGTAAAATATATAAAAACGTTTATAAAAACGGCTTCCATATTATAGAACCGTCCTTATGCATAACGTTAATGTGGGAAATGATCTTGTTTATAACATTTAACGCGATATATTGAATTTAGCATCACGCCACTTTTTCTTATTATAAAAGAAACGAGGTATTAAAAACCAAATGGAAGAAACATTATTATTCATTATAACATATTCATTATAACGTTTCACGTAAAATCCACTACTGTTTATTTTATTCTAACGCACGCTTCACGTTTATGTAATTTGCTTATTATTTTAATAAACTATATTAAAACTAAACCGAATGATTTAATTCTAATACGAGGGAAAGTCATTAAATAAGTCACAAACTGCTGTAGGAAAGCTGAAAATAGTAGTGAGTTGTTTGCCTATTTGTCAATAGGTGTCACCACAATCCAGCTTTATAATTCTCAAGTGACAGTTGGTGTGCGCGAACACAGGCAGTGTTAAAATGGCGACCGTGCTCGAAGATTGTACTGTGGAAGAGCAACGTGCTATTGTGCGTTTTTTCTGGGCAAAAGGACTTTCTGCAAAAGAGATTCATAAGGAAATGTCTCCTGCTTACGGTGAAAAGTGTTTGTCGCGTAAAGCCGTATATAACTGGGTCGAGAAATTCTCTCAAGGACGCTCAAAAGTTGTTAACGATCAGCGAAGTGGCCGCCCCGTTCAGATTTCCACAGATGCAACACTTCGACGGGTGGAAGAGATGATTCGAACTGACAGGCGGGTAACAATAGACAGTATAGCAACTGCAATAGGGTGTTCTCATGGTTTAGCCTACGAACTGATGCACGATCGTTTGAATTTCCGAAAAGTTTACGCACTGGGTATCTAGACAACTGACCGAGGAACACAGAAGAATTCGAATGGGTTGTCCTTGCAACACCTCTCTCGATACACAGTGGAAGGGGAGAACATGCTTAATAGGATTGTTACTGGTCATGAGTCATGGGTGCACCACTACCAACCCGAAACAAAGCGTGCTTCAATGCAATGGAAACATCCTTCTTCGCCGTCAACAAAGAAATTTAAAGTTGTGCCCTCAGCTGGTAAGGTTATGCTTACCGTGTTCTGGGATTCTCAGGGAGTGCTCCTAGCCCATTTCCAGAACAAAAAAGAGAACGTGACTGCTGAATTATACTGTAGAGTTTTGTTGTTGCTTCGGGATGCAATTCGACGAAAACGTCCAGGCCTACTGACGAGAGGAATATTGCTGCATCACGATAATGCCAGGCCCCATTCGGCCCACTTGACCCAGGCGAGAATTGCGCAATTAGGGTGGGAACTTCTTGAACATCCGGCTTACAGTCCCGACCTGGCCCCAAGCAACTATCATCTGTTCGGTCCACTCAAAAAGCATCTTGGCGGCAAACATTTCGAGGGTGACGACGATGTTCAACAAGAGGTACGCACGTGGTTCAGACGCCAGCCCAAACACTTCTATGCAGCAGGCATTGGGGCATTGATAAAGCGATGGGATAAGTGTATTAATGTAGATGGAGACTTTGTTGAAAAATAAAACTTGCTTTTGGCTAACTATTTCTCTAATTATTTTTATAATACCTTTTTGTGACCTAATTACTGACTTTCCCTCGTATATAATTAAAAATAATGTTTTTTAAAGAGTTAACGAGGGTTGTAAAATATAATTTCCTCTCGCTATCTTATTTGGCGCTTGCTATACTATAGAGGAATGCATCGATCGGCCAGCAGAGATAATAAAGCACTAAAATAAAAAGAAGTAAATGATGATTACTGCATTTTTAGTTCACTTTGTTATTTTCTTTTAGACGCTTTGATATACACATAGAATTTTCGTCTGGTATAATAAAATTATATATATAATTATAAAATAATATTATTTCTTATTTATAATTGCATTTTTAATATCATAAATGTGCCTACATTCAGATTATTTTCTTGAATAGAATCAACTTAATTAAGGATATTGGAGTACGATATAATTAATATTTCTTTTATTAATTATTCTTCTTAATTACTACATTTTTATTGTTGTCTAGCTAGTATATTTCATTTTGTGTACCACTCATTTTTTAATGTCAGCGCTAACATTCGACTGTTTGAGGAACTACGTATCTGGGGATTAGTTCATTTTGAATTATTACATTCTCCTTGGTTGGTCTGTCAACGAAGCAACACGTGTTTCAAATATTGAAAAATTGGAGCCATAATTATATTTATTTGGTGGTGGAATTGGTTAATAAGTCAGATTGCTACATAACGCTGTTTAGCGGATATAAGAAGATATTGACGAGCACGTGGTTTTCCATTTTGTTGGTTAAGCCAGATCATTCCCTGTAAAGATGAGTCTTTGTTCATCTATACTGACGTCATACATTTAGCTAGAATTTTGCAACATTGCATTTTTCTTTATTCCTTTAAACGGTCGTAGTATGGAGTGAATAGCCTCCGTCGTATTTTTATATGCCATACTGACTTCCATTTTGGAGTGGAAATCATTTTAGAACTTAATTTGGAAGATTTATATGAAGAGGAATATTAGATAAATTTCTACCCAGGAGACATTCATCTATGCCATTAGGGGTATTTTTTATATAAGATCTTTGTGCAGTGACCTTGAACTTTAATTTTGTAAAAGAATATAATTGATTATTGTCGTACATTTATTTAGATAATTATCCCTCATACATTGTTATTTAAACTTTTATAAAATTTCTTAATTTTGTTTGCTATAACCTTGTAAGACACCAGAGAATATTTTACCATGTTTTTTTTATTATGACTTTAAACTGGAAATGCTTTGCATATTATTAATAATTTAGTAATATATACTGTGTGTGTAAAACTGTACGTGAAATTCAAATACAGGTCTGCAGATGAATTATATTAATTAATTATTCATTCTAATTTTGGTGTATTTTGCTGAATAATTTATTTATCTGTTTTGGCATTTTCAAATTGATTGTTTAAACTTAGGTAATTTTCTTATCTTATGTAATATTGTTCAATAATTGAATGATTTAATATACCGGGTGATTCATATCCCATTGTCAATTTTCACAACTTAACTTTCAGCTATATTTTAACTTTTCTTTTGATTTTAAGCAAGTTTGTTGCCTTTTATATTATTATTATATTTTTTTTGCTGATTTTTCCCAATATACGAATTAACTATTTCCGATTATTTGATTATGTTTGCTTGATTCCTTCGGATTTATTTGGCTTACCTTCGGCAACTTCTGTGTTAACTGTGCAGGTTGAGATTGTAAACACGGTAGCACCTATTTTAAAAAGAACCTAAGCTCGCTTCTAAACTTGCATCACAACCTAAGATCTCCAGGGCATTCGTGTGTGGTAAGTAAGTCGTTAGGGTTTTAAGATAATTAGGAAAGGCGCACGCAACAATGTGTTTGATTTACTTCTTGAAACTTCATTATAAAGCCCTAAATAATGGTTATTCCATAGACACCGTTAATAACATTCTGAATAGACAACATAATTCCGAAGCTCTGTCTTTAGTTAACCTAAAACGAAAAAGCAATAAAACTTACAGAAAAATCGGAACTTTAATAACGAATATATATTATTTAAAATAGACAATATTGTACAGGCAATAATTAAAAACAAAGACAAAGAATCAAACTCAGGCGTTTACAAGTTAACATGCGAAGATTGTAAAACAGTTTATATAGGACAAATAAAGAGGATGTTCAAAACATGAAAGAAGCTATAATGACAAGAAAACGGACGCAACTTTCGTAAATAATTGTTTAGTATCAAATCATAGATTCAATGGATGCTTCAAAATTTTACAGATTCAAGATAAGAACAACTTAATTTATTAGAAAGTCTAGAAATCAATAAGTATAATAACTTAGGTTCAGTTTTAAATGATCAAGTGAACTTGAATTACCTCTTCTAAATTTAAGATTGTAACTTCCCACCGCTTCTCTTATAATTAATTAGCACACATATATTCTGTTTGTATTTCAAATATGTAGTTTTTTTTTCACTTGATGAAGCCATCGTAACGCGAAACAAATTAGTGGTTTAAAATAAATATTTGAAACTGTAGATTTATTCCTTATTTCTTAATGTTAAAACATAAGATATTATTTATTTATGTTTGAAGTCTACTTGCAGATAATTACAATAAAATTTACAATTTTCTAAATTTGGAACTTAATATAATACTTACGGGAGTTTAATTTGATTTTAATGGCGTTACATAAAAATACACTCACCGGCAAAAATAACGCATAATTTTAATTTTTATGATATTTATTACAAAAAATGTTAAATGATCGAAAAAATGTGTGCGAATGATGTGCAGTCTTAATTCTTTGAGTAACTCATTAATTTGAGTAAGTTATGGTTTCCAAAATTCTTTTATTCAATAAAAATTACAAAACCTAAAGAACCTATGGTTGTTACAATCGAAATTTGTTTACGGTTAATATCTGGTATGGCCTCCTCGTGCTCGTATAACAGCTTGGACACGTTGAGCCATGGTCTGAATCAAATTTAGCACAAAGTTTGAGTCGACATTAGTCCACTCTTCTTGTAAAACTTCTTGAAGCTGGTTTAAAGAAGTTATGTTATGTCTTCTGTTTTGTAGCTTTTCCTTCACCTCATCCCATAGATGCTCTATGGGATTTAAGTCTGGACTGCAAGCTGGCCAGTCGAGATGGTGAGTATCAACATCATTTAAAAATTCATCAACTACAGTAGCTGCTTGGGGTCGAGCATTGTCCTGCATTAGCAGAAAATCTTGACCGCGTATTACAGCAAACGGCACTACATGATCTTGCAAGACTTCTTCGATGTACCTATGAGCATCCGGAGCAGGTCTACCAAGAATGACTAGGTCCGTAGAGCCATGCATAGAAATGCCACCCCATACCATAACAGAGGCACCACCTAATCGGTTCCTCTCTATAATCGTGCAATCCGCAAAACGTTCACCTGGCCGTCTTCATTCTCTGTGTCGACCGCCGGCATCTTGTATAGTAAACCGGCATTCATCTGTAAAAAGAACTTTTTGCCAGTCGTTCAAATTCCAGTTCGTATATATACGGCAGAAAGCTAGTCGAGCTCTCCGATGATGTGGTAATAAAATAGGGTATCTAGCAGGGCGACTGGCATAAAGATTGACTTTCTCTAACCTTCTTCGTACTGACCTCTCACTAACTTGTATTTCTCTAGTTGCATACAGCATGCCTCTAAGCTGTACTGCAGTGGTGGTACGATCACGAAGGCAATTTAAAGTTAAAAATCCACCGCCGAAGTAGAACGTTTTCTACCTTGCCCTAGCCTCCTCCTTACATCACCAGTTTCTCTAAGGCGTCTAGCAAGGCGGGATATGCTAAATCGGTTTATTCCAAGAATATTTGCGACATACTGCTAAGTTCTTCCATGATGGAGCAATGTAGTGGCTCGTATGACATCATCACGCGTTAAAAGCCCCATATTAAATAAAAATGATTTTAAGTAATAACAGAATGACAAACAAATGCCAAAATTATAGAAACAACTTTAAAAAACAACAATTACAACGTATACACGGTCTTTATCAACTGTACTTCTTTGATTGATTGATTAAAATAGCTGTCTTAGTTTACGATAGGCGCCTACTTGTATTTTATTTTACACATAAAGCACCTAAAATAATTCTATATTAGAATAAGCCAAATAGAAGCACTTAAATTGCAAGAAAAATCATTTTAATAAATTATGCGTTAATTCTGCCGGCGAGTGTAGAATAATTAGGGTTTGGAAAATTATTTAGCATATGTAAACAAGTGTTGTAGTAATTCTCATTTAAGTTCTCATTTTAAAAAGTTGTACATGATTTTATTACTTGTAAACGTGTTATAAAAACGAATCTTTTTTTTAATTTACCTGACATTTCCAGTATGTATGTAGCATTTAGCGTAATGTAATAATTCTACTGTAAATGAAGAAATAACCACTGTTATTGAAATTATTCTTATTAGTTTTTAATTATGGCTTAGCTACTTGGGTAATGGTAATTATAACGATATTTAGTGGCCCCTAAATTGAAAAAAATAAACGATAACGACCGAGAAAAATAAAAAAGGTTATGAAATAACCTCAATAATTTTAACATTATCCGTCCTGAAAACAACTGGAATGGCTTTTAATAATGAAATTAGTGGCACCTGTTGGTGGAAGATAAATTTATAAAGTATCAATATAATAAAATTTTCAGTTAGATTCATGAAAGTGGAACTCTGAATACTCAAGATAATAATTCATTGCATTTTAATCGAAAACTTTGGAGTCGAAAGCTTAATTCAAAGGTTCACATCGAATTGTAGATGACAAAAATTGTACAGAATTGGGCACCACTAGAAGAGCTTGAAAAGAACAAAAATTTTTAGAAACAAATGTAACTGGTGAAAAGACGTGGTATTTTAATAATCTCAAGAAGTCAGGCGTTAATATGTTGAACGGCGATCAATGGATGAAGAAGATCCAAAAAAGTATCGTTTGAGTTAAAAATCAAAACAATGATCATTAATTTTTACGATTCCTAAGGTGTTACCCACAACGAATTCGTTCCAAGTGACAAAGTTGAAGAGTTTGGTAGTGTATTCCTTTCGTTCGCCCAGAATATCGAGAGGCAGGAATTAACGATTGTTGCCCGATAATCTTATCGTTAAAATATCGCTGATTTATAACCAAAAATTATTTGCTTCTGCGTACTTGTCCAATTTGGATCCTTTTGATTATTTCTTCTTATCTAAACTAAATTTGGCGATAAAAGGAAACCGCTTTACATCGGTTGATGAAATTTAGTTGCCAACTATGAGAAGTAAACACCAATGTAATCAATTACATAAAAAAGTTATTTGTGGTACTTCTTGAAAGTACAAATCGTTGTATTTCTGCCGAAGAAGAATATTTCGAATAAATAAAATAATTTTTGTCAAGATGCAGGATGCATATTTTATATTAAAACTGAACAAAACACAAAATGTTCAATTTTTATATACAGGTTCTTCCTAAATTAGTTATACAAAAGTATATATCTACAGATGTGGATCGGTTTTTGTAGCAAGGTCTAGTGAGTTTTAATGGTTTCGCCATATCCTCAAGTTCAGTAGACGCGTGCCAGAGCACGCGTGCACCACGCTACTACGCCATCATTTACTCAGTCAACATGGAGTCGTATTCAAGTGCGGAGAGCGCTCATTGTAGCTTATTGCTTCATGAATCGCTATCAACCACTTCTATTCAACGAAAATTCAGGACCAAATAGCACCAATTGGTGCTAGAGACAATCGAAAAAGTGCACGAGACCTACCTTCGTAACCCAAAGTAATCACTTGCACGTGCCAGCTTAAAACAAAACATTCTCCAAACAACAGTATCGAGAATCTTAAGAACGCATTTAAAATTTAAACTATACAGACTACAGTTGCTGCAAGCCGTAAGTGATACTAATAAAGAAAGACGACTTGAATTTTTGTGTTGAAATGTTTGACAGAATGAAGAACGATCACAATTTTCTTAATCAAATTGTGTTTAGTGATGAGGCTACATCCCATGTAAGTGGAAAAGTATACCGTCATGATGTGCGAATATGGACTGCTTCAAAGCCATTTGAGCCCGTGGAGCGTCTTAAGATGTAAAGCTGTAACAGCTTTACATAATAATACGCATACATAATAATAACTCATGTCTTGTGTTTCCCTGTTGTTGTTGTCTATCTATTTTAGAATACTAAGGCATGATTTATTATTATTCAATTAGAATGTATCTTTGAATAATTTTATCCATAGCAACTACAAATGTATGACATTAATATACTGTCATTTATATTTTATATTCCTTGAAAAAGGCATCATTTGCCGAAACATGTAGAACTGTTTTAAATATATATATTTTGAAGTAAAACCAGACCTTAAATCGCCAACAAACTTTACTATATATATATATATATATATATATATATATATATATATATATATATACATATATATATATACATATAGATATAATTATGTCTTGACATTAGTATGTTATGGTAGATTCATTAGTTGACGATTTAAGGTCTGGTTTTACTTCAATATGTATATATTTAAAACAATCTTACATGTTTCGGCATAAAAAAGGCATATGCCGAAAAATAAAGGCGACTAGCCTCCTCAGGGGAAATGTGTCCCTCCAATCCCTCATAGGGAGTCCCTCCAATTCCTCATAGGGACATATTAAATGAAAGCTAGTTTCTTATTGTTTTCCACAACTCCTACACTAGGACTCCCTAACCAAGCCCATGTTATGTAGATACTTTCTTAAAGTACCTACAATGTCTTTTAATTTCTTTTTTGTTGATTCCAATTCTGTTGGCTGAAAACCCAGTATCCTGCTTAGTAGTGTCTTAGTATGGATTGCCCTTTCATTTCTCGTTAAGTTTTCTTTCTAGTCATAATCAGATTTTCCCTCTAGCAGAATCCTTGGCGATTTCGCATACAAGTTCTAGTCCAATAAAGTGCCCCTTTCAATCCCTCTTGATTGATCAGTTCATTGGCTTTAATCTTCTTATGTTTTGGCACCTATATTCATGACATAGTATAAAAATTAATTGCAATTCGACTATAAACTACAATATTACGAAAATAACATATAGGTTGAGGAGTTTAGTTTCAATAACCATCCCAATCCCTTTTGACAGGAAGAATACAAGTAAGAAAAAAAAATTAAATAATAATAATAAATCATATTCCAATTTTTCGCAATATTATTAAAATTATTAATCATGGTAGCCATGTCGTGAGATAATTTTGTTAAAAAGCTATAATTCCAATAACTATATCAATATATAGTATATTAGGAGATAATTTATGTATTTAGCTGTTGATCAGTCTTTTAAAACTATTGAGTTTTGAGTAGAAACACAAGATTCAACAGCACTAAGGCCCGGTTCTACAATCACGGAATAAACGCCTGGAATAACAATACCAGGTACAAAGTTATGCGGGCTTTATCCCGAGAATAAATAGGCAACCGTTCTACAAGTCGTTTTACATACAAGAATAGTAATACTGCAGTTGGTAATAGTTATACCATAAAAATACGCATCCGTTTGCCTATTTTCGCGCCAATTCGAATATAACCTACTTGTGTTGTGCGTTATAATCTGAACACTGTTATTTTCAATTATTGTTTAAAGACCAAATTTAATATCTTTTTAAAAAATGGCATCCCGTGTAAGGTGTACTAACTTTTCATTGGAGGAAATCGAAATATTGGTGGGATTAGTACATCAATATAAAAAAGTGTTAGGTAAATATTTTATTAATATAACATACTCTATTGTATAGGCATGTCGACATTACTAATCTTTTTTTGTTTGTAGAATGTAAATCAACGGATGCAGTCTCTAACAAAGAGAAGGAAAAAGCCTGGGAGAAACTGGCTATGGAATTTAATTCTATTAGTAGCTGTGGCCGTTCCTTAAAGATGCTACGAAATAAGTGGGACTCCTTGAAGAAAGCCACCAGGAAAGAGTATGCTACTCTAAAAAATAGCTTGTATAAAACAGGTGGTGGTCCGTCAACTGATCACAATCTGGGTCCCATAGGTACAAGAGTATTAGAAGTAATTGGACTATCGGTTACAGGGACTTCATGCCCTTATGATGGTGATTATGTTGGTAGGTGTTTTACAGGTGTATATTAGTATAGCTTTCTTTCGTAGCAAATAGGCATTTACTAATCATTTAGACAAATACTAATTTTGTAGATGTTTGGAAGTACTTAAATAGTTTTACAAGAAAATGTATTGGCTAGGCACATACTTTCAAGATACATAATACATATTAACACCAAATAAAGAAGGTATTTCCCATATGTCATGTAAAAAGACTTATTAAAATTGAATAGTGGATAGAGTATAACATATTTACAAAAATATTTAACTTCATTATTTGTTGTCATATAGATATTACTAAAACAATTCAAACTGAGGAAGAAGGAAATAAGACGACCGAGATGGAACTTGATCTTCAGGTTTGTGATAATATACTAGTTCAACTGCTTATTTCCAGAATTTTTTTCTTCATAGGAATTTGATTGGTCCAGATGGAACCCAAGTGTTTTGAGAGAACCAAAGAACAAGAAGTTGTGTGTTTCGCAAGAAGAAAGTATAGGTAAATATTTGTATTACATTCATTTTTTTTCTTTGATTAACAAAATTTATTTTCAGAATTAAGCAAGAGCCCAATAGACTTGTCAATTGTTGGTGTTGGGGAAATTGCAAATGGGCGAAACACTCCAACATCAGCAAATGATGTGGCAGGTCCCTCCTCAGTGACTAGCAAAGCCGATAAATTCGAAGGTCAATCTCCATCATGTAATTATTTGACTTTCTTCTTGGACACAACAAAATATTTATTTTTATAATTTATTATTACAGTGGAAAGAAAACGTCCTTTCCTTTTAGGAAGAAAAGGGGCAAAAAAACATAGTGTCCAAAAGGATGGGCACGCAACCCTTTTGTTAAAAAAGACTGCTCTTCTTGATTTGCAAATTCGTTTGTTACAAGAGGAGCATGACTTGAAAGAAAAAAGGCTCCAAGAAAAGCACGATTTGGAGATGAAAATATTACAAATGGATCTACAATTGAAAGAGCGACAAATAAAACATTCTTAACAGTGCAATTTTTTTATTTTTCTACATCACTCCTTCCTTTTCTAATTAAATATAACAATTTTAAAACCTGTAGAATCATATCACATGTACAGTATGTTGAAATATAGATATGTATTGAAAAAATGATTAATGGATGGAAGAAAAAAAAATTAGAAATTCATTTTTTATTCTGCTCTGACAAACAATGTTATTTTTACAGCATTGAACAGAGAAACATAAGTAAATATATAATGTCAATATCTTAAACTTTAGATGCAAAATATAATTACTACAAATTTTGTATTTATTACATTTATTATATATATTATGTACAAATATTAATTGACATTTTAAAATAAACAATTTATAGTAAATTTGTAAAATGTGCATTGATAAGTGATCGTCGTTTTGCGTTATCGACCTGCAAATGGACTTGATTTTCAAGTTGCACTTGCTCATGTACTACCTCTTCCACAAGGGGCTCATTAAACTCATTGTAGTTATTTTCATTTATTGCAAGATTGTGTAAGATGGCTGTCGCGACAATTATGGCTTGAACCCTTTCTAACGAAACCCTCATTCCCAATGACAAAATTGGAAATCTTCGTTTCCAGACACCAAACATCCTCTCAACAACATTACGTGTCCTAATTTGAGATTCATTAAAAAGAGTCTCTGCTGGGGTTTCTGGATGTAATAATGGGGTAATTAGATAGTTTTTTATGCCATATCCACTATCACCTAATAATAAACCATTACCCATTTCTCCAGTTTCAAATCTGGCTTTCAAGCGCGAATTGTCAAAAATTGTTTGGTCATGCGTTCTTCCAGGCCATCTTACAACAATATCTTGAATTCTCAACTTATCATCAGACACGACTTGAACATTCCATGAAAAATAACCTTTCCGATTTCTAAATTCCTCTGCGTTAGGCCCCCCGGGTGATTGGATTCTTATGTGGGTACAATCGATTGCACCCAAAACATTGGGAAATCGTGCTATATTATAAAATCGGACCATCTGTGCATCTATTTCTTCTGGTGTTTGGGGAAATTTAATGTATCTGCGATTTAATTCGCACAAAGCAACAGTTACTATTTTCACTGATTCACATGCAGAGGTTTTGCTCACTCCTACAAAATCAGCAGCCACTATCAACATCGAACCAGTAGCAAAAAATCTTAATGTTAACAAAAATTTTGTTGCCGGTGTCAATGCACTATTGCGGTTTGTTTCGGATTTTATTATTCCTTCAATTTGTTGAAGAATTCCCCGACAAGTATTTTTTGAAAGACGAAAACGATTTATAAAATCAATTTCGTCTATGTCATCGAAAAAATTTATTCTGAAATGTAAAATTTAGATGCATTATAAAAATATATAACTTTAAAATATTTACCTTATTTTAAAAGTTTTTGGTCGTCGAATTACTACAATATTGTCAATATCGTCTTCGTCCGAATCAAATAAAGGAATATCATTCAAATTCATTTTTAACCTATAAACTGCAAACGTCCAAACACTTTGTTTTCTTGTCACAGATACTTATATTCCTCCAATCACAGCCCAGAAAAAAGTTATCCGATGTTTAACTTGGCCCTGAACAGAGGGATAAGTTATACTGCTACTTATACCAGGGTTTATTCTATTCGGGGTTTATCTAGTGATTGTAGAACAGTTACTTGAAATTTATACTCGGTATTGCGTTATACTAGGTATATCTATGGATTGTAGAACCGGGCCTAAACAAAACACAGACTGTAACAGCTGATTTTGTGAATTTTACAATAGGCAGATTAGATATTTCACTTATCTGAAATAGAAGTACCAGAATTAGTCTTTTAAATGGAAATAAATCAAGAACATATGCTTTCATATTCAGCACTATAAAACGAATAGAACAAAAATAGTTAAAATTTCTAGAGCAGTATTTGTAGCGCCGAACTTGGTGACATCGTAAACGGATTGGAAAATAAACAGTTTTTTAATTAAGCTGTACATGTCGAACAATATTTTAGTACGTGGTTCGTTTGTGCCGCAAAAAATTGAAGCACGTGCATTGACTTGCGCTTATAGATACACACGTACACACAAACGTGACTTTAAGAACGGCGAAACAAAACATGTGGATATAATGATGGCTATCAAATTAGATTTATTTTTTTAACGGTGCGTTAAAAAATCGTTTTAGTGATGGAGAATTTCAAGAATTTAATAAAGACGGACCACACAAGAAGCAGTTGGTCAGGCGTGTTACAAGATCATATGCCGTCTCCCATAATTTCTGAAATCCTTGAGCTGCTCTCGCCGTATACAGTTCACGAATTCAATTTAGGAGGACATAATTCCTTCCGAACATTCGTTTGATGCAACAAAATGATGAACTAACGCAAACAACGGAGTAATATTAACGAACAACGGCATCGAGAACAGCGATTTCACTACTATCACCATCTCCTCTATCGTCAACAACAACAATAACAACAACAACAATAACAACGAAGATAGAAGTCGATGTAATATTATTAGTTGATGATTGATATGAGAAGAGACATGTAAAGGTCAATGTCCAAATCAAGGTGACCTGTCTATCTCTAATAGGTATACCGATGCATAAAGAATATTATTTTAAACGGGGACTGGGATAAGGATATAGAGTAATAATTTTCAAACGTTACTAAATTGCTTTGTAAACGGGAATGATGAAAATGTCTATTTCGTTAATAACACAAAACGATTTTTTTAATAATAGAAAATCGCGCAAAATAATGTATAATTTCTTTTTATTTCTTGGCATTTATGAAATACGAGAGAATTTTAAAAATATTATCAAATGATATATTAAATAAACGGTTAAGAAATTCTCACTCACTCGCTCACTCACTCACTCTCTCTTTCTCGCTCTCTCTCTCTATATATACAGTCGACACTCTATATCAGGCGTCGGCGACCTTTTTCGAACGGCGGGCCATTTTCAAAATAAATTTTTTTATGCGGGCCGCACATTCAAATGTAACTTAAATAGTGCTTTTATATCATATACGAGTAGAAATATTATTAAAAATAAATTTAGAAATAATTTATGTTTTATTAACATGCTATAATAACAATAATGTTAGAGAACAAAAATTTTACAATTCTTAAAACGGAAAAAAAAGAAAATACAATTGCAATTACATATTGTTATGGATTTTTCCATAAATAATATTTAACATTTATTAAAAATGAATGTACATTATTTGTGTATATCCGATATGTAAAAATGCGCTAAGATAAAAAACTTGATTTTTTGAGGTCGTCTTTATGTGAAAGCGATATATAAAATATTAAGGAAAATAGTTTATCTTTCATTTTATTCATTCATTAAAATTCAATACGCTTTTTGTTCTTGAATATTGTTTGATAATTCATTCAAGTCCGGTTGTGTTTGGGATACTGAGATCCTGAACAAGTTTTGTAAATTTTCATCCGTCAACCTCGTTCTATATTTTGATTTTATGAAATTCATTCTTGAAAATGTTTGTTCGCATAAATAGGTGCTTGAAAAAATAAAAATCATTGATTTTGCAAAATTTCTTAAATTGGGAAATTTATTTTCTGGTAGATTTGAATAAAATGCCATTAAATTATTTTCATCAAAATTATATTGATATACATTGCTAGATTGCAAATCAATTAACTGTAGTTGTAAATTGTCTGGTGCTTTTACAATATCAAATTTTAAAGGATTTTCAAATATTATACTCTTAGTGACTCAATAAAAATATTCGAAGGACACTGTTTGTCGTTTTTAGCTAAAAACGATTGCAAAGTAGGAAAATGACAATAATTATTTTTTTCAAGTAGAGAAATAAACAATTTTATTTTAAGCTCGAAACTTTTGATTTCTGTAAATAGCTCGTTGATTAACTTTCCTTTGCCTTGTAGTGTTATATTGAATTTATTGAGGTAAGTTGTAATGTCCACAAGAAAAGCTAACTCGCTTATCCATTTAAAATTCGATAATTCTGGTATATATTTTCTTTTTCTGTCAAAAACATTTCAATCTCGTCTATCAACTCGAAAAATCTTCTTTCTTTTTTCTTCTCAGGGTGCCAATCGGAAAAACGTGGAAATAAAAATGTTATTTAGGCGCCAATCAAAGTTTCTTGATAAATGTTATATTTATATTTCTTTAAGTTACTTATTAAAAATGCACGGTGAAAGGTATAAGAAATAATGAGCACAATATAAAATCTAAATGAATATTTAATACAAAAAAAAAATCAAAAAAATAAAAAAAAACATCTTTATAAAGTATAGACTGTGTAATTTAAAATTTACAACCAGAGGTAAAAGAATTCACTGAATATGACCGCTAAGTGAATTTAAACATCCTCTATGACTTCCGAACAAGCTTATTTTAAAAAATAATAAAGATTATTTTTAATTTCTCCCCAGAGAACCACACTGTATAAACTTGAAAACACGATCAAAATTTACCACATGCGCGATACATCAAACGCATACAAAAAATAACCTTGAACTTCCCAACGTATAAAATTTTTACAGTTATATTTTTTTACGTAGAAATTTTAAAAATATTCTTTGTCATTTATCTCAACTAATTAAGACTAAATCTCTAAATAACAATATTAATACAATTAAAATACAATATTCAAATCTTTTGAATTAATAAGACGTTTTTAAATATATATTTTTACTTACATAAAAAATATAGGAGACACGTTGCTCAACTAAATTCTCGCATTTATTCAAATGCATAAAGATTTGATCAGGTACACTTTCCTGGCCCTTGAGAGTAGTTCGCACAATGTCAAATGCATTTCTTATTTTATTTTCACTAAATTTAGCAGGACATTCCCCGGTTTCAGTTTCTTCTTCATGATCTTCTATACTTTTTATATCGTCAATTATGTCTTGGTCAGTTGGAAGATCTGTCGTGTCAACATCATTCTCGATTTCTAATAAATCTTCAAGTAAAATATCTGCGTCGACGGTAGCAGTTTTTTGTAGAATACCCCATTGTTTTCTTAAGGTAGCGAGGTCCATTTCGTCTTCTTCTTCCCATTCGTCAATTTTTTCAGTAAAACCTGCTTTAGAAAAGCAGTTTATATATATTGTTTTCTGAGAAACATTTTCACTCCATATTTTAGCGACTTCGGTTATACACTCTTTAAGAGTAATCAATTTTTGGACTGGAAGGTTGTTATCAATCGCGTTAACAATTTTGTGGACAATTCTGTTTCGGTAATGATGTTTTATGTTTTTTATAATACCCTGGTCCATAGGTTGCAATTTGGAGGTCGTGTTTGGTGGAAAAAAGATCAGTTCAATATTCGTTAATTTTTTACTTACAGTAACTGGATGTGCAGGACAATTGTCTATAAACATCGCAATCTTTCGCTTTTGGCTTTTCATTTTCGTGTCCAGTTCTTTGATCAATCTTTCGAAAATCTCAGAAGTCATCCATGCCTTGTTATTAGTGGCGTAATCTAACACCAGAGATTTAACTCCTTTTAAACGGGGATTTTTGCTTTTACCTATCAGCAGTAATTTCAGTTTTTCTGAGCCATTGATGTTTGCTCCAACCATCAGTGTCACCCTTTCTTTACTTGTTTTAACAACAAAACATTGATCACTTTGAAAAGCAGAAGTTTGGCAAACATTTAAAAAACAAACCGGTTTCATCACAATTGAAAACGTTTCTTGGCTCGTACTTTTTCAATACACTTTTTAAAACAGTTTCAGTCCAAATGTCACAGTCCTCCTGACTAACGCTTGCACTCTCGCCGGACACCGTCTTGAAAACAATTGCATTGCGGGTCTTCCAGGCACACAACCACCCTTCACTAGCTTGAAAATTAACGCAGTTAAATTCTTTAGCAAATTATAGAGCCTTATGCTTTATTAAATTTCCCTATATTGGTACGTTTTGATGCGTACGGGCCACTTGAAACCATCGTAAAACTGCTTCATTTACATTCTCGTAAGAACACACCCGTACTCGTTTTCGACTGCTTGGAACATTCGTTTTCTTGATGATACTTTCGCGACTTTTTATTATCAGAGAGACGCAACTTGGAGAAACACCGAATTTTGCAGCAACATCAATTTTTTTGCAGCCTTTATCAACTTCCTCCAAACTTTAATTTTCTCAGCTAAACTTAAAACACATTCACTTGGACATCTTAACTGATTCTTAAACCAAAACAAACTAAACCTGTTTGCGAATTATGTACATATTGCTATGGATTTTTATTTCAAAATAAAATATTTAAAATAAAATATTTTGTGACCAGGACTGTATATTCAAATCACTTTTGCCCTAGATTGTAGACGCAACAAGCCGCGACGTCAACTGTACAAGTTGTCAGTACAAATGAAAAATTTGTGAAAAACTTATCTGCGCGGAATGTGCAAATATCGACATTTCACATTTTTACAGATCATCAGTGCACCTTATCCGAAGACAGACATGATATTCACTTCTATACTACGTGTATATATACGAACTGTAATGAACTTCATGTGTATGAGCATTAATAATTATTAAATCTCATTTTACATGCGATTGTCGCTATAATTTGTTGCATTAAATTCTACAATTCGGCAAATCACTTTTGCCCTAGATTATAGACGAATTTTTCATTTGTACTGACAACTTGTACAGTTGACGTCGCGACTTGTTGCGTCTACAATCTAGGGCAAAAGTGATTTGCCGAATTGTAGAATTTAATGCAACAAATTATAGCGACAATCGCATGTAAAATGAGATTTAATAATTATGAATTCTCATACACATGAAGTTCATTACAGTTCGTATATATACACGTAGTATAGAAGTGAATATCATGTCTGTCTTCGGATAAGGTGCACTGATGATCTGTAAAAACAGTGAAATGTCGATATTTGCACATTCCGCGCAGATAAGTTTTTCACAATTTTTTTATTTGTACTGACAACTTGTACAGTTGACGTCGCGGCTTGTTGCGTCTACAATCTAGGGCAAAAGTGATTTTGCCGAATTGTAGAATTTAATGCAACAAATTATAGCGACAATCGCATGTAAAATGAGATTTAATAATTATTAATTCTCATACACATGAAGTTCATTACAGTTCGTATATATACACGTAGTATAGAAGTGAATATCATGTCTGTCTTCGGATAAGGTGCACTGATGATCTGTAAAAACAGTGAAATGTCGATATTTGCACATTCCGCGCAGATAAATTTTTCACATATATATATATATATATATATATATATATAGATGTATATATATATATATATATATATATATATATATATATATATATATATATATAGATATATATATATATATATATAGACAATTAAGCATTATCGACCGTACTGTATAAGTAAAAATTCATTAACGGGTGAGCGGTCTGTCAAGTAAAAATAAAACTCCTTTATTCCACTCTATATTTCATAACGGATTTGTTACTTCATC
This sequence comes from Melolontha melolontha, assembly GCA_935421215.2. Lineage (NCBI taxonomy): Eukaryota > Metazoa > Arthropoda > Insecta > Coleoptera > Scarabaeidae > Melolontha > Melolontha melolontha. Next base: position 65,988,729 of record OW285239.1, read on the forward strand.
AGGAGTGTAATTGAGAGTTAAAATTTTGCAAACAACGGCACTAAACATGTTAAAATTCGTCAAATTTAAAACATCTAATATATATATATATATATATATATATATATAGTAATAGGAAACGAAGAGAGAGATTGAAAATTATGTAAATAAAAATATTCAAAATTTAATATTGTTAATATGGTATTTTTTACTTTTCAAATAATCTAAACGATCAATAACAAATCGATGCTATATTCAAACAAATATAATAAAAATGTCCTCCAAACTTAGCTCGTCGGAGAGAAAGAGAATTTTATCTGTCTGAGAGGTAGGTTTTATATAACGGTATTAGTTTATATAGGTAAGGATCTTTTTAAAGGATATAAGCTTTATAGTATGTATTAGCTAAATTAAATTCAAAGATGGTTATATTTCAATAATATTTGTTTATTATCCTCACGAAATTAAATTTGAAATAGTTATTTATATTTATAGATATTTCTAAATTCAATAAACATAAGTATTATTTTTATATTTCAGATATAACAAATTTACGGGAAAACATGCAAGAAGCTCGAGCCAAAGAATGTTTAAAGAACTATAAAGGATAAACGATCATACTGATTAAAGCTGGTAAATTGATATTGTTCAAAAGTGAATTATGAATTCTTGGTTTAAATATTTTTAGTTTATCACTTACACTTCACTGTAATAATACTTAAAGAAATTTATCTAAATCATCCATTTGTAATCCTATTTCTACTTAGGAGATAATTGCCAATATGTTAGTATCCTGAGACACTGATGAGTGTGGTAGTCGGGGTGAAAACAAACAAATCTTATTATAATGTTAAATGGATAAACTTGATAAAACAGCTATTATGTCCAACTCCTCTGTACGTGGACCAATTAATAATAATCCTCCGGAGATTATAAAATTATTCTACGAAATGCATCAAACGTGTTAAATGTGATCAAGGTGTTTCTTCCTCAGGTATTTTTTAATAAGTTATCAACAATAATATAAATTATTTAATATTTAAAAAAAATAGAATATGATTCCTCTTCAATAATATTATTTCTTCTTTTATCAATCTGTGATATATCTTTATCAAATTGTTTTTAAATTCTCATTCAAAATTAAAATTCATTTCTAGTTATATTTTACTATTAACTAGATATGAATTTTAATTGATATCTTCCTTCTTTCTATTGTAAAATCGTTTAGGAATTTTTAATTGCTAGTGTAAGTACAGTTGCATATTGTATTGTGTATAGCTAATTTGTTATTAATTTATCAGGTCTGATAGAGAAACCAATATAGTTTCGAAACGTTACGGTATCTGGAATCTGGTAGTGCAATAAATCGTTTATTTGATGCATTGACCCAAATTCGGCTTTTATTAACAGTGAAACTATACACATATTAGAGTAAATTTGATCCAGCATTGTGCACTCAAAGGAATTTTACCTAGATATATACGAGGGTGGATCAATAAATACCCGTGTTAGGAAAGAAGACGCAAGTTTTTCACAAATTTTTTATTTATTTTTCAACGTAATCACCTTTTAGTACAATACACTTTTCCCAACGTTTTTGCCATTTCTTTAACCCCTCCAAAAAATACGATTTGTCAAACTCTGCAAAATACGCTTCTGTCTCGACGATAACCTCCTCGTTTGAGCTGAATCTTTTTCCCCCGAGCCACGTTTTCATGTTGGGGAACAGAAAGAAGTCGCAGGGAGCCAAGTCAGGCGAGTACGGTGGGTGCGGCAGCAATTCGTAGTGCAGTTCATGCAACTTTGCCGCGACAATTCTGGATGAATGTGCTGGTGCATTATCGTGGTGAAACAGCACTTTTTCTTAGCCAAATGGGGCCGTGTCTGATTCAATTTTATATCGAATCGGTCCAATAATTCACTGTAGTACTGCCCCGTGACCGTTCTTCCTTTCTGCAAAAAGTCCATGAGGATTATTCCGTTGGAATCCCAAAAAATCGTGGCCATGACCTTTCCGGCCGATGGGACCGTCTTTGCCTTCTTCGGAGCAGATTCACCCCGAAAAATCCATTGTTTTGACTGTCGCTTGGACTCTGGCGTATAATAATGGATCCAGGTTTCATCAATGGTGACGACTCGACGCAAAAACTCCTGCGAATTTCTCTTAAAGAGTCCAAACACTGCTTCGACATTGACAACCGTATCCGCTTGTTGTCCACCGTAAGCAATCGCGGCACCCATCGGGCCGACACCTTTCTCACCGATAACTTATGTAAAATATTAATTGCCGTTCCGTACGACACGCCTACGGCCTCTGCTACTTCGCGCACTTTCGTTCGGCGATCAGCGAGAATCATGTCGTGGACCTTTTCAACGATTTCCTCGGTAACCACGTCTGCCGGGCGGCCTGGGCGCTCCTCATAAAAAACAGATGTACGACCACGTTTAAATTCGTTGAACCAATATCTTACGGTTGTCATAGATGGTGAAGGGTCCCCATATACAGCATCCAACTTCGCTTTTATTTCTTCGCATGTTATTCTATCCATTTTATCGAGAAACATGAAACACGTGTGATACAACTGGCTGCCAAATAAAAACTAACCTATGAATCAGTCTGAAATTTATTATGGTGTTGTCTGACAGATGGTAGTACACGACGGTAATGCCAACTTCCCTCAGCAGCGCCACCTGTCTTCAAACACGGGTACTTACTGATCTTCCCTCGTATATACAGTCGATTCCGCTTAATCGGGACAGAAATGGGGAAAGTATTTAGTACCAATAATCCGGAGGTCCCAATAAATCATAGATCATGAATAAACCAAAAAAAAAACATCTCAATGTTCATTGACTGGTTTACATACAAACATAATAATATACATTTAGTATTGTGGTCATCAGTAGCACTAAATACATACATAATATATATATATATATAATATATATATTGGTAGATATAATACATATATGTATGTAATGTACATATTATACAAAGCATATATATTATTAGGTACGTATGTAAAAAACAGCGAAAACAACGTAACAAAAATTAAGTCATCTTATTTAACAAGAAAGAATTAAGAGTACTTTGCGTTCTTTTCTTAATTGACTCAGCATTAACAAAATTGGAGCACGTGACAACGGCGTCTAAAGTACTTCCCTCATTCTCTTTCTGCAAAAAAAAATTATCGTAACTTTTCGATGCAATTTCGTGCTTCTGGCAAAGAAACGGGCGTAGACTCGATTTCTTTTTCGCTGTCAGAATCAACATTTTTGGCTTCTCGTAGGCATTCTTTTATTTCATCAATCTTTATTGTGATTTTCATCCCAGCAACTTAAATCTTTGTCTAAATCGGTGAATTCCTCTTGATTTTGTATTCCTGTCTCTTTCAACACAATGTCATCGTTGATATCTTCATCCATTTTCTCGGGGCTTTCACTCAAGCTTTGCGAGTTCATTTTAAAATTGCAATAAGCAATACAATTTTTTATTGTTTTGCTATTAATATCCCTCCAGGTGTCTGCAAAGATATTTATAGCTTACAGAATGTTGACTTTACTGCTTACATGTTTCTCTGTCGAGTTTGATCCCAATAAATTTTCTTAAATTTTTTCTTAAATGAAATTTATTAGTTTAGTTCTGTACTTAGTTTTGAGGATTTTAATAATGACGATGTCGAAGGGTTGAGTTAATAATGTTGTGTTTGGTGGCAGATATTCAAGGGTTATGTTCTTTAGAGTGTCGGTGTATGGATGAGCAGCACAATTATCTAGAATCAGAATTATGGATCTGGATTGGCGTTGTAATTCTTTATCCCAACTTTTCAACCACTCTAGAAAAATTAACGACGTCATCCATGCATTCGAATTAGCATGATACTCGACGAGCAATCTCTCGATATCCAATTCTGTAAAACAGTGAGGTCTTCTGCTTTTTCCAATAATTAGCAGTTTTTTCTTGTCATTCCCCGTTATGTTCGTACAGCATAAGACAGTTATTATTTCCATTGCTTTCTTCGAGCCTGTTAAATTGTCTTTTTAAAACAAAGAGAACCATCTGGAGTTGCTATATAATGAAGCCCTATCTCGTCGGCGGTGTAAATGTTTTCCGGTGTAAATTCGTTCATAATTTCGGGAAGTCTTTCGAGTTTCCACCTATCAGCAGACAAAACATCAGCACTCGCTTTTTCCCCATGAACTTTTTTAAACTTGATATCGTGTCTCTTTTTCCAACGAGAAAGCCACCCCTCGGTCGACTTAAAATTTTCATGCTTCTGGGCCAGCTTCTTTGCAAACTCTTTGGCTTTGCATTTTAACATAGACCCGGACACACGAACACCTCTTTCAGTAACAATGCCAAACCATTTGTTGAGCGCTTCGTCAACTTCAGCATCTTTTCCTTCAGGTCTACGTTTTTGCTGCACGCCACGCCCACTCGCACCTGCGATGTTACTTTGTTCACTGAGTTCCTTTTTCAATGAACAAATAATTTCTCCTGTTTATTTGGTTGGCGAGTTTTTTCTTTGTTGAAAGCAATTGAAGATCTTCTTGTCTTCATTTCCATGCATTTTTGCATTCATTTCCATGGATGTATTTCTGTACTATTTGTTTGAATCTTTACATCTAGTGAGCACTTACGGCTTCATTCAGAAAGCTCGAAGATGAATATAGTAATGGTGTGTTAGGTTGAAGCAGATTTAATATAGCAACAACAAGGCAAAATAAAAGAATTCTTAAATTATTGAGATGAAAACCTAAATTAACGTTATAAGATATTCTGGCAAAAATTAATGTAGAGGTCAATACAACAATGTTTAGATAACGATTCATTGAAACGGAAGTTGCTCACCTACGTTCGTCACATGCAAAGTTGTAAACTACCTCCTTAAAATACACGTATCAGATCAAGCAATTGCTTGATCTGGCATTATTTCGGCGTATAACGCTTTTTCGCAGAAAATCTAAACATCTGAAGAATGATTAAATTACGTTGAAAAGGTTTTCACCTTCAGTACTAAGCCAAATGAAAGAAGGAAAACAATATTACGTTAATGATTTGCCTTATCAATCGCTAGATATGAATCTTATTTAAAATATTTGGACAATTAGGGAGGAAAAACTTTTATTTCGCCAACAATTAAGTTTCAACACTTGAAAAATATGGCAATATGGCGTTACAAAGTTTTGCATTAAAATATATAAAATTTCATGCAGAAAATAGATATTTTCGAATATGAGTTGACAAATTTTTTAATCAGACATTTGCAGAATTTTCGACTCACCTGATCGCTCATGTCGTAACCGTTGCTTTGAAAATTTGTCTGGGGTATGCTGAGAGAAAGGTCAACGTTTTCTGTTCTCTGCAACAAAAGAGAAATAACTAATATCACTATTTTCTATTTTGCATAACGAATGAGGTATGAAATGTATTTTAAAATGTTTCGCTATAATATGTGGTCCATAAAACACTACGAAATTAAAAATAGGAAATATACTACTCCTGACGTATATATTATATAAATAATTAATTTTTATTGGGAATACTTGCATGATGAAATAATCAATATTTTGTACTTCCGTTTCCCTTTATTTTAAGGTTATTAGTAAAATGCTGTTAGTACATTACATTTAAGATTAGCGTGATCATTAATTAAATTAATAAATGATTATTAAATTGAAAATATTTTTCTCCAACACATAATAATTAAACTAATTAATAATACATTCCTCTGTATTATTTATTATTGTCTCTTAATATTCTTATAGTTGCAAAGTACATATTTGAAACAATCTTAACAGTTTAGACGTCAAAAACTCCAGCTATTTGAAAACCAACAAACATCGTTATTGAAGGAAGTTGAATATGAAAATTTCATAGACCTAGTTGTGACAGAACCTTTCGATGGAGTTCTTAAATGACTTTTGCATTATCTTGTTGCTGTATACTTAATGGAATGTATTAAGGTGGTGAGGTTGTTGTCAATAAAACTCAGCAGTAATGATGACATGCCTTGTAAGTTTCGTTCTATTAAACAAACGCACAATAGCTAAATATATCTACTAATTGCTATTTTTTTAAATTTTAATATTAATGTAAATATTCCATTTATTTTTATAAAAGTGACAACATGAAGTAAAAATATAGGTGTTGTTGAACAGTTAAGACTAGCAATTGTAAAGTCCAAATTAGTGTATTACGATTTCTGTTTCTACTCAAGATATGAAAGCTACACTGCTAATCCAGCGTAGATCAGAATGTGATTGATTAGGCTAACAAAATTTCATTATTTGTTGTGCTTTTTAGCAATGGTAGTACCTAATATGTTGAAAGAAGAGTGCGTTTTTAAAAGGGTATTTGTACAACCTTAGAGACACTATCTGCAATTTATAACGAGCATGGAACAAATTTGAAGCAAGCGTAATTCAGAAATGTTGGAAAAATATATTTCTAAGTCCAGATGTGGAAGATCCTGACGATAACATATATCTGGCCACTTTTTCTGAATCTTAACAATATTGTGCGAACCGATATAAATTTATTATTTGGTATTAAGAACTATATAACAGATATTGAATAATGGAAGAAGGACGGAGATGACAACAAAACTTTTTATGAAAAAGCTATTCAAAATTGAATGAAAGCTGTGAAATGGGCCGAATATAATAATACGATTTTTGAAGATGTTCAAGCGCTAAAAAAAATACTTGAAAAATCCACAATACTATCCGGCATTATCTTTACATCGAACAAAATTATCACAATCTAACATATACAAAATTACTTATCTATGTATGTATAATATCCAGGCTGTCCAGAAACTCTCCTGACAAACGAAGACCAGAGTTTCTTCAGATAATTTTAAGACAATTAAACCCAAATTCACCTAGTCCGAAAATGCTTCCTAAGGGAGCTAGAGTTCTTTGAAGATGGCGCCTTGAATTTATTTTTTTTTTAAATTCCTCCAGAACGCTTCTATTTAGAAAAACAAAAACTGGTATGCTTATTTATCCTCCAGAGATGAATCGATTCCATCAATTGCGAATTTCTAGTACCGGTCATAGGCGTCCGTTTTGGGTAGGTCAACGGTTATTTTAAGGCATAACTTTTTTGTCTTTAACTTTTAAGCATTTGTGACACTAGATTATTAAATTTTCAGGTATTCCAGTACTAAAAGGTACTCTTACTTTAAGTCGGTAGGATACACCGTTTTCTAGAAAAATCGATTTGTAAATTTTTCGTTTTTTCTTCATTAAAGTTCAATTTTTTATTTTTTGCAATAGTTAGCTCTGAACTGCCAACAGAAGTAAAACCTACGTTCTTCATTGTCAAATTGTTGTCAGTTCGCGAAGTTTATCTTTTCATTTTTTACTTTGTGTTATTCAAACACAACGATTTCAATTTAAAAAAAAATGGTTTTTACTAATGAGGAATACGCCGATATGCATTTAGTTTATGGCAAAATGAGGTGTAACGCTCGAGCGGCGCAACGTAGACACGCTGAAAAATTTACCAATCGTCAGCATCCCACTCACTCAACATTTACAGCTCTTCATCAACGATTAAGAGAAACAGGTTCAGTGGTCTCAAAAAATAATAAAACAGGGAGACATAATGATGTAACAGCAGAACATGAAGATGTTATTTTAATGGAAGTTGAGGAAAATCCAGAAATTAGCGTTCGAAGACTATCTGCCATGTACCCCACAATTTCAAAATCTTCCGTAGAAAATATCTTACACAAAGAAAATTGATATCCTTTTCATTTTACAAAGGTGCAAGCACTGCTAGAAGGAGATTTTCCTGCTCGCGTAGAATTCGCTAGATGGTTACAAAATCAGAAAAATCAAGATGAAGATTTCTTCAGGAACATTTTGTTTGGTGACGAAGCTACATTCTCAAAAAATGGAATTTTTAATGTACATAATGCACATATTATTCGTACGTTGGTCACAATCCCCACGTTGTTCAAGAATTTAAGCATCAGCATAGGTTTAGCATAAACGTCTGGATAGGAGTAGTTGACGATTATCTACTTGGACCTGTGGAATTACCTGCTCGTTTAAATGGTGCTGATTACTTACATTTCCTGCAAAATATTTTACCTGATTTGTTAGATGAGGTGCGTTTAAATATTCGGCAAAACTTATGGTTTCTACAGGACGGCTGTCCGGCCCACTTTAGCAGGAATGTACGAGACTTTCTAGATAATAACTACGAAGACCATTGGATTGGAAGAGGCGGTCCAGTTGCTTGGCCAGCAAGGTCGCCGGATTTGAATCCTTGCGATTATTGTGTTTGGGGATACATAAAAGCATTTGTTTATTCCGTTCCGATACAAAATCGCGCACAACTCTGGCTAAGGATACAAGATGCTTGCAACGAATTTAGAAATAACTTTGGAATTTTTGCAAGAATTCGGCGTTCTCTAAGCCAAAGGGTAAACCTATGCATAGAGACTAATGGTCATCACATCGAGCAACTTTTGTAACAATCTACCTTTGATACTTGTTCTTTTTTTGTTAGTTTCGTTCCATTGTAATAAATAATTTGATTTTAATTTATTAAATTAATTTTCATCCATGCCTTGATAGTCCAAGCCAACTTCATCGCTAAAAATAAGTAGGTACATAATAAATTGAACTTTAATGAAGAAAAAACGAAAAATTTACAACTCGATTTTTCTAGAAAACGGTGTATCCTACCGACTTAAAGTAAGAGTACATTTTAGTACTGGAATACCTGAAAATTTAATAATCTAGTGTCACAAATGCTTAAAAGTTGAAGACAAAAAAGTTATGCCTTAAAATAACCGTTGACCTACCCAAAACGGACGCCTATGACCGGTACTAGAAATTCGCAATTGATGGAATCGATTCATCTCTGGAGGATAAATAAGCATACCAGTTTTTGTTTTTCTAAATAGAAGCGTTCTGGAGGAATTTAAAAAAAAATAAATACAAGGCGCCATCTTCAAAGAACTCTAGCTCCCTTAGGAAGCATTTTCGGACTAGGTGAATTTGGGTTTAATTGTCTTAAAATTATCAGAGGAACCTCCGGTCTTCGTTTGTCAGGAGAGTTTCTGGACACCCTGTATAACCTGCTTTCAAAAAGTTTCCTAATTAAATGCGGCCACACTTTTTGATAATGGTTGGTGACAGTGCACGTAATCTGTCACAAACGTATAATTTTGAATGAGCATGGCCGTCTCTAATGAGGAAAGTTTTTGAAGGCACATTATGTATATTACCGACTAAGTACAATAACTGCAAACATATTGTTTTTTTATGTCTTACTTCTTGAATAGAAGTTACTTTAACACAGTTACAAACAATACCATCATGTATAATATGAACTAAATCATTTATATATGTACTAAGTACTACAAACACTTATTTTCTTCATTTTCATTTCGGTGAATTCCTCGCAAACGTGAACACCACCTTCTTTATAATTAATCCACGTTATAACGATTCTACTGTAATAGCTTTCCCATCCACTACACAAATGGTTCTAGGTTCTAGTCACTTTCAATATGTTTATCCGATAAAATTCAAGCAATAGTAAATATTTAACTTTATCCGACGATTCACAAACAAGTTTCTACAAAAAAATTAATTCAATGCGTATTCTATTGAACAATACGGTTCTAGAAAATAAGACAAATGATAAACCAGATTGATAGAATTAATAATTATTTAATTTCATATTGTGTATGATTACTTGGTGTTTATTGACCGGGTAATAAACTGCTAAGGTAACTAACTGCTTTTAATTCGTGTTGTGTTTACCTGTCTATATATTTTCGTTGTTTACTTCAGAATTGACTTTCATCGCTACTTTTTTGTTTACCTTTTCGTTGCCTTATTTTTTTAATTTTATGCTTAGTATTTCAGCAACTATTATTTCTGTATTGAATGTAACACATTTTCTTTCTAATAATAATATTTCTTTCGGCGGCTGAATATTAATGCGGAGCTCGGAATTGGATTTCTTCTAAATGATCGGTTATACATCTCGCGAAGTATTTAAATGTGCTAAAATTCGATTACACGTGCTAATTGCAATAGATTTACAGAGTTACAGCTATTCGCGACTTAGGTTTGTTTTTGATTGTAAGCCAATATTTATGAGAGTGGTGAAATATTCTCGGCCTCGCCCAAAAATTCCAGCACTCCTGCATGATTGTTTTGTAGACGCTTCTTCCGTAGAAGGCGAAATCGGTGCGTGCTTTTGGCGGAAAAGATCATGGCGTCAGTGTTTTGGGATGCCAATGGAATTTTGTTGATCGACTATCTTGAATTGAAAGAGGGTAAAACAATGGCTGGGCAATCCTATTCCAACCTTCTAACGAAATTGGATGCAAAAATTTATGAAAACAGCCGGTTTGTAAAAGAAAAAGTCATTTTCCATCAAGACAATGCACCTGCCCACAAAAGTATCTTGGCGATGGAAAATTTGAGGGATAATGGCACCTGAACTTCGCTGGATAGAATCTAATAATATTAAAGAATATTATGTTAAAAAAATAAAACTAATTTTAAAACATGAATTGCTATTTTCACTACCAGGCTAAGAACGCTTCAGACTAGTCTCGTACTACTTATCAGAAATTCGTGATTGAAAGAGTGCAGAAGAGATTTTTAAAATATCTTTCGTACAGAGTTGATGGCATACACCCAACTCGCGGATACAATTCACTGTACCTGTGCATAAAACTAGGTTTAATCAAGCAATATGCACGGCGAAAACAATTGTTTTAAGCAAATCACCGGTAATGCATATATGCATCAATTATAATAAATTTATGGTTAATGAGTGACTATCATACTTTCACCCAATGCTGATTTTACAATTTATGCACAATATTGTGTATTGTATTATTGACATTATTATTTAAAATAAATATACATATATTTATTTTATTATAGAACACCACACCTTTATTTAAGCCCTGTATATTACTTGTCCTGTAATTGACTGATACTGCTGGACAAATATTTATTATTATTATTATTATTTCGAATCGACGGCTTCCGAGTTTCTTTCCTTTCTGTCCTTTTCATAGTAACGCGCAGAAATACGTTTACCTTCAGCGATTTTTTACTAGAAATAATTCCACATGCTGCAGTTTGTGCTTTTTCCCATGTAAATGTTTTTTTATTTAACACCCCGTAACCGCCTTTATAAGTTTTGAAAATAATTTGGTATTTTGTTCATTGCTGTAATGTTAAGCAGTAGCCATAAATGTAAAGTGTTAAAATAATAAAATTATAAACAAAAACAAATATGCATTGATAGGTCAAAGAATGATGGAGTGAATTATTAAGATTACATTGTTATTAGTTGTTTAATAAGTTCTTCCACACATAAGAGAACTACATTATTAGTTAAAATGATTCAAGTTAATGCATTTTTTAAATATCAAGAAAAAAAGCATCAACATAGTTTTTTTTAATATGATTAACTGTTCTAGTTAATGTCATTAATATAAAAATGTCAGAAGTACATATCTGTTCAAAAGCAATGTCCTGTTTTTTGCTTACTCAGACTATCTTTTATTTGGAATGAATATTAAAAATTTAAATAAAACATAATGACCTCCCTTTGTCTTCCTCTATTTTTTTGTTGTACGTTATAGACGGTGACGGTCCATTGTTTCGGAATTTATTACTACACATAACTCGCTTGCATTCGAATACCTAAAAAAAGGAAGAGGCATTCTCTTTGTGTTACGGCGCAACTTATCCGAAATTAAAAATTGATATTATTCATTTAGAAAAAAAATTATGATTGTTTCAAATTAAAACTAGAATGTCTAAACGGACAATAGGAGAAATTACTAAACATCCGTGCAACCGCATAAACTTTTATTATTATTGCTTAATTGTGTTGGTTTTATTTAATTTAAAAAAGAGATGTTAAAGGAAGAACACATGATATATTTGAATTTAGGATAAAATTTTATATATACTGATTTAGTATCGTGATTCAAGAACGACGCATGTTAGCTTAGCTGTTTAATCTTCCGTTTTTTATTTTACTTATTGTCAAAGGAACGCATTTTCTTATTTTTTATTTTAATATTTGGATAATTAAAAAATATGTAAATGGGATTTAAGTAAAACACTTATACTAATTTCCAGTATATAACTGGAAATTAGTATAAGTGTTTTACTTAAATCCCATTTACATATTATGGATTTCCAGCAAGTATCGGCCGATTCAATTAAAAATTAAAAAAAATTAATTAAAAAATATAATTTTTTGAAATTTGTTTTGAAGTAAATCTCAAGAATGTAAATCTGACTTACGAGATATGTCAAAATGTTTGCATTTATCAGGAGTCAGTTCTAATAATACAACATACATACCAAATTGTGTTTGTCTATCATACTCATATCAGACTGTGTCGGTTTGGTGACTAGGTCAGTGGACTTGTTATTCGATGAACAAGGTTCGATTTCTAATATGATTTCACTGAGGAAATCTCATATCTACGAGGGATGCCTTTTTAGTGTTACATACAGCAATAAAATCAAAGAGTGGATCGACTCAAAGTCCTTTACTGCTTTTCAAAATATTATCCAAAAAAATTAGTACATTTCTGCATTCGTTCAAATCAATTGTTAAAGTAGTTATTCCTCTTTTCAGTTTGGAATTGGGACAGTCAAAATTGCCGTTTTGAAGGCATCTACTGCTTCTACCGGCGACTGAAATCGTAGACCAAGCATTCCATGCTTGATCTTTGGGAACGTAAAAAAATCGTTGGAACTTAGGTCGGAACTATACGGGGGATGATCTAATAATTGGCTGCTCCACAAACTCAATTGTCTGTAGAGCTGTGTGAGAACTCGCATTGTCATGATGCAGGATGCATCATCTTCAAAAACGGAAATCAACTGAGCAAGACATTGTTGTTGAGTTAATCCTCTCCGAAAATTGGTAAAAATTATTGTGCGATAATTTTCTCGATTCAATTTCATTTTTCGGCCAACTTATAAATCTTTAAAATCGACTATGACTAAATCACTTGCCGTATTTGGGTGAAACTTTAGATTAAGGTTAACGGAATATTGAGATTAATTTTGACACCTGACGTTAAGTACTGCGTCCTCTCTGAGGCTATATGCAACACTAAAATGACATCCATCGTACCACTCTAATGTAGTCTAAGATTAAAATATCATACATGGCTTATTGCGGGGAAGTAAACATAGATCACAATTCGTTATTGAAAGTTGAACATCTTGCTTATACAAAAATAAATATGACTGTGATGACAGCGAGGATATATTTGTACGTTGAAAAAGATATGCTGTGTGAGCGGCTTAACAATGGTCAAGCAATAATTTATATAAATTAAGATAATATATTTAAACCGAAGTTAACGAGTGTAATATTCTTGTTATAGACATGGAACGTAGTTAATCAGTCAATTTGATGTTAGTGTTTGAAGTAACGTGCGTTCAAAGACTTTCCTCAATAGAGACGGCCACGCTCATTCAAAATTATACGTTTGTGACACATTACGTGCACTCTCACCAACCATTATCAAAAAGCATGGCCGTCTCTAAAGGTTTTCAAGGCACGTTAAAGAAGTTCTTAAGGAAAATAATTTTCTGACGCAATTGCTTCGATAACAGTTAAATTTCTTTCTTCATGGTCGCGAGTTTTTAAAAAATATTTTAATTAATAGTTTATATTTCGTAAGATAAATAAACTACGGTGAGTTAATTTTTTTTCATTGTTTTAACTGCTAATTACATAATTACATACTTCGTAATTTTTGTAATAGATTCTGTTTAATATCGTTTCGTCGAATCTTCTTCTCCCAATTATTTTGACGTAAGTGTCCGGTGAATTTTGTTAAGTTTTAATAACTTACGCATACATTTTTAATTTTCATTTATTTAGATCTCGAACATCGTTTAAGTTATTTTTTCAGATATGATATGGAGCAACGTTGAGAATGGCATCGTGAAACAATGACAAATTGGATTAAGGATCGTACCGATTGTATGTCCATTGCCAGTGCAGTGATTCCGAAATTGATTGCAAAGTCTGTAAAATATCGTTAAAAAATTCCAATAAATCGCACGTAAAACGTCATTTAGCATCGAAATGACACAGAAATACACAGAAATTAGGCCTATTGGAATCTGACAATTTTAACGAAGAACTCTGTGAAACTTTAATGGGGGCAAATATTCCATTAAATAAACTTAACAATCTCACCCTCAAAACATTTCTCCAAAAATATACTGGTCGAAATGTTCCTGATGAATCCACCTTAAGCAAATATTATATTTCTAAGTGCTGCACGAAAGCAGTAGAACGCATTAAAAGCCATCTTTCAAATCAGTACCTATAGATAAGTGCCGACGAAACTGTCGATATATTAGGACGCTGTGCGGTAAATATTGTAGCTGGTGTACTACATCCAACTATTCCATATAACGCATATGTAATAGCAACAAAAATCATTAATACAGTTGATGCGGAAATAATAGCTAAAATCAAGTACGAGAATATGCACCAAATGCTTCATTCGCACGACAGATACAAAGAAAAAATACTTTTATTTGTCAGTGACAGTGCTGCATATATGTTAAAAACAGGCAGACTATTAAAGGAAACATATGCTAATAGGCCGCATATTACTTGTGTAGCACATGCTCTCCACAGAATCTGTGAATATATCAGAGACACCTTTCCAGAATTTGATAGACTTGTATCCGTTTTTAAAGAAGGTTTCAGAAAAGCACCATTGAGAGTAGCTCTTTACAGGGAAAAACTTCCATCTTTGTCACTGCCTCCCTCTCCAGTAATAACTTGATGGGGAAGCTACTAGTTTTTATGCAGAGAATTTCAATAGTTTGCCAAATTTCTTTACATGTTTAAATTGCGATGCTCGAAGTATTTCTGAGTGCAAGGAACTAATACAAATTCCAAATTAAAAAAATTAGTTGTATATTTTTCAGAAACACTCTAGAAATTTGCCAGAACTAATCACTTATTTTGAAAATCATAATCTCAAATTAAATGGTGGATTAATCACATTAGATGTGGCTATTAATAATTTGAAAAATATTCCAACTGACTACGGATGTGGCCTTCGGCAAAAGTTAGACGCAATTTTTAATAAAAATCCAGATTTAATAACATTGGGACAATGCCTCAAAATCTATCTGCTAAATACGATGAAATAAAAGAATATTTCCAGTATGCACCAATAACCAGTAGCAATATAGAAATGACGTTTTCTATCTACAAGGATGTATTTCATTCAAAGGGAACAAATTTTACAGAATAGAACATTGAGAGAGTATTGATAGTTAATATTAATACTCCTTTACTCAACTTGAACCACAAAATGAACAAATACAAATGTATTTCATATTGTATAGATACCCATTTGTTTTCAAATTATATAAATAAAATTAAAAACTCTTTAAAAATACAAATTTTCAATAGTACGCGCGTGGGCGATGTGTCATGGCCCTCTGGTATCCGGTCCTTAATAATAACATTTTAATAAACATTTCTTCCAGTCTGTTAATAAATAATACAAATAATAGTTCTTAAATATCAACAGAACATTTTGCAAAATACAATTTTATAATGTTGGTTTGAGAAATAAATAATTCAATCAAATGTTGGATTTCTGCCAATAAATTTTCATATTTTGGTCAGCACAACTTTCAATTTTATTTACATATAGCACGAATGTTTTATAAATATCTATACCAAGGTTATGTTTGTTTATACACGTTTTGGCAATAAAAAGTATTTTGATATAATAAAAATATGTGCCAAATTTAATTTTGTCTTGATTTATTTAACATGTCAAATAAGGCATTTTTGTTTGAAGCATCTTAGTAATTTCTAATAATATAATAGTAAGAAATCGAAATTTGTATGTCAAAAGTAAACCAGTTCTCTTTAAACAATTTGCATAGAATTATTATTGCTTTTTTGGAGATGTATTGTTGTCGCAAAAAAGTAGTCCTTGTATTCATATAATTAACTGTTTTCCATGCTTATTAAAAGTTTATAAAAATTATATATATAATTATATATATAAATAATATATATATATATATATATATATATATATATATATTGTTGTGATGCATGTTATCCATATAGAGCTGCATCTGAAATAGGAAGAATAAGACATACAAAGTGAAAAAGGGTTATAATATAATGGTTATATAAATAATATTATTAAGTCTTAGTAGTATCGAAGTGCATATGTATTTTTATAACGATCATTTCATTCTTTAAATTTCTATATACATTTTCCTTTCATTATTTAATTTTATTATATCATATTCAAATTTTCATATATTAGCGCGAAAAACATATTCAAATCCATATGCAACTTTGTATTATATCGACACTAGTAAGACACGCCTACAAATTGACATCTCGCTATGTTTACATTTATCATGCGCAGTATGCGATTTGTATCATCCAAATTTATCTTAACCTAACTTGGTAATTTATAATATAATTTTTAAAATCATTTAGATATTCTAAATTAATCAAATTCTTTTTATATAAAATTGTTAAAAGGGTAAATCATCGAGATTATTGATATCAATAGATAGCGTGTTTGGTAATATTCAGACAAGTGCTGTCGAATTATTAGATCCTTGAATTTGAAAAATAAATAGACGCATCTTTTTAGACCAAGCCTTAGAAATCTTGTATAAAACACAAATTTAAATTATAAATTCAGCTAAAAGTGATAAAAAGTATCCAGAATATTAATTAACTCGATCGTCAAGTGAATTACTACAAGAATTTTCGGTAATAACGAACTTTCAAACAACATAGCGTCACTGACGTAGTTCCACCGAAAACGATAGAAAATCAGAAGAAATATATATAAGAATCCATCGCCGAACTTCAACAATATAGTCTAACGTACATCAACAACGATACCTGAAATTCTACAGCCAGAAACGAGCGCAGTGAGTAATTAGGCACCGAAGACGAAGTCCGAGGAAAATCTTCGATAGCGTCTGCGTAAACAGCCACCTACACCGCCATCATTTTGTGCTGCACCCGAACATTTTTGGATCACCGAGGATCTTCCCAATTCACACAGACGATCTACAAACATACATCAGCATCATTATTATAACAGGTTTTCAGATAATATTTATTATTTTTTTCAAAAATTAAATTCTTTAAACTTTTATTTAATAATATACTCGAATTATTTACCTAATCTATCACATCCTGTCATGATCTTTATATTTAATTAAACAACCTATTTATATCTTAGAGATAACAATAAAAGGGTACTCACCATAATTGTAATAAGAGTATTCACATTTATATTCATATTATTTATTAGTCTAACACACATAACCTCTTTTCACATAAGTAACACCTTGTTGTTTATGCGTATATGCAGTTTCGTTAACACCACATTTGTAATACGTTATATTTTTACAGTTTCCTTTAATTTAATAAACATAATATTTTTAATTTTACATGAATCTTTTATTTGTTCATATTTATTTGTAGGAGTTATTATATTAAGCGTCAACATTAATATTATTCTCTTTTTTGGAAGCAACAACCTAAAACTCACAACGAGCCCGAGATCACCCACATTTAGTAAAGTTTTATTAAATATAGTTTCTTGCTTTCCGACTAGTTGGCTATTTGAGATAAAGATAGCGCAATCTGGGGTGAGATTTTATAAATTAAGGCGCCCGACTAATCTTTTCAAATACATAATTTTATCTTACACTTTTATCTCATTAACATTTTATAATCTCACCACAGCCCAGTAAAAGAAGGCCGTTATCAATTGGCTAGCCCAACGTAGAGGCCTATCTCAGCGCCAATATATCAATATATATATAGGGTAAATTCAATCAGTTGGCGATTAAAGGTCTGGCTTTACTTCAAAGTATATATATTTAAAACAACCCTACATGTTTCGGCAATGATGCCTTTATCAAGGATATAAAATATAAATGACAGTATACAAAAATGATTTTTGTATACTGTCATATATCATATACTGTCATATACTGTTATATATATATATATATATATATATATATATATATATATCAATTGATAAATTATTGGAGTTTTTCGGCTTTTATATGAAATATTTACAAATATCAAATTAGTATGTATGTAATTGCAAAGTAACTGGGGATGTAAACATTGCTGTCTACAAATTACAAAGCAAATCATACGAAATTTTTAATTGAAAATTTTGTCTACGTTGGGACTTAAACTCAAGCCTACAGTTTGCCGGACTGTCGCTTTTACCACTTAAGCCACGATAGACCAATTAAAAATTTCGTATGATTTGCGTTGTAATTTGTAGACAGCAATGTTTACCATCCCCAGTTACTTTGCAATTACATACATACTAATTTGATATTTGTAAATATTTCATATAAAAGCCGAAATACTCCAATAATTTATCAATTGATATATTTAATAAACGGCTAAGAAATTATCTAAACACTTATATATACATAAATATATATTGTGATTAGACGTACCTCTTCTAATGTGAGGTTCAACAACGACTTTCCAACTTTTAGTGGAAGGTTGTTCAAATAAAAAAAAATAATATCTTTTGAAGAAAAACGCTCTCCTTTAAACTTGTTTTTTTTGGCTTTATTTTTATATGGGTTAGCTCAGGGTAATCTTTATCTGAAATGCAATGGGCTCTTTAGTCTCAGGATTCTGTTTTTAATATATCTTTTTGAATCGCTCAAATTGCTCTTTTGACTTGTACATGGAATAAGTTCCCTATTCTTGTTTTCTCAAGCACTCGGTATGAGGTACGTAAATTAAAGAAAACTACCTTAGAACAATAAAACTCATTTAATGTTCAATAACCTTTGTAACATAAATAATACTTTTGTGTGACAATTTGAAATTATCCCCCCCCCCCCCCCCCCTTCAATCTTAAGTGCATACGAACTCAGTGTATGTAGTCTTGCAACAATTTGTTTTAAATTGTGTAATAAGCTTTTTCAGTATAATAATATAATAAATTGCGATCTCAAGGTAAGTGGTTATACAATATATGCTTGATGCTACTTTGTCTATTTTAATGCCTTTTTAGGTGGTTTGTTAGGATTTATATCTGTAAACAAATGTAAATCGAACTGGTTTTAACCTCAAAATGAAATCTGTTCTCTATGACAATAATATATCGAACTATTTGGGAAAATAAGGTGAGTTTGTCTTAATTATCGACCAATACGTTTATGAAAAATGCTTGCTATGTTAATCTATACTTTAATGCTCGAATAGGTGATATTTTGCACAGTGAAGCTGCTCTATCTACGATTTATAATAATACACAAATATTTCTTTAATTATAGGGTAAATTCTACCTTGTTTTCGATCGCTAATTTACTTGTATCTGTAGGTACTCTGGCTCTAGGAAAAGGTTCCTTCGGGCAGGTCTCAGGCTGGATTACAGGATTTATTCTACCCGGAATTGACAGGATATTGGTTTGACAGCAATAATTAATTGGGTAGCTTTCATATAACGCTATAAAATTAAGGATTAAGGGATTTTATACTGCTGGACGCTGGTCCGATACTCGCTCGGTAACTTTTTCCTCTAACGTTGTATGAATATTTTAATTATATTATTCTTTATATTTCAGCATTAAAATACGCTTTATAACTTTAAAATCGCCTTTAGCATCTTGACATGATGCTATCGTAGCAAAAGGCAACGTTTGTCCTTTTTCTACGTCATGTTATTTATTTTTCTCGAACAACGACGTTCCATTTTTTTGAACGCGTTGAATGTTGAATGCATGAAATAATGCCGCAGACAAGAAGAGAGGCGTGGCCAATTTGAAATGTTGGTTTGTACATCCAGCCAAAAGTAAAATTAAAGTATTCCGAAGGTACAAAATAATACAAATCTGTATAAAATAAAATCTGGTGTCATCTGATAGGACAAAATTTGCTACATGACCGCGAAGTGTACCTACAGTCGTTTGTCTTCGTAAATCCGTCATTGACAAAGTTGTTAGACAGAAACGCATGCGTCTGGTGGTTGAAGCAAACGCTGGTAAATACGTGCTGTGTGTCCATGTATATACAGATACAAATTTGTTTTTATACAGATTTGTATTATTTTGTATCAAAGCTTGTGTATTATTTTGTATCAAAGCTTGATGTGAATTGTCACATCGATATGCAATTTGTTTTTGCTTTATTCTGAAGGTATTAAAAATCCTTAACAATTAAATAAATGGCTACATAATTACATAACCACACTTGTGCTGCTCGCATATAGATGGCGCGATCTGCGCGATCTGCCATTTTCTTTGAATTATTTAATATTTGTTTAAATTAAATCTTGTAATTATTCCTTAAATTGTTAATAATAATGTAAATTGTTTTGTGAAGGCTGTACTAGCTTAATATATATATATATATATATATATATATATATATATATATATATAATTAATGCAACAAATTATAGCGACAATCGCATGTAAAATGAGATTTAATAATTATTAATTCTCATACACATGAAGTTCATATATATATATATATATATATTAGAAGGTAAGAGATGATATTATAATAAATCTACTTACATTAAATATTTTTGGTGTTAATATATTGTGACGTATTTGTTTTGCATTTGTAAATAAAACTAAACTTTTTGTATTAGCAGGTAAACTGTTTGAATATCTTGAACAGTTACGCCAAACTCGTTTAGCATCATTGCTAAAAATTTTGCATTTTAGCGTTGCAGCTGCTAGAATGAGCTAGGAGATAATTTTTAATGCAAAACAATGAGTTGGATAGACGTGCTTATTTTAAGATATCTAATTTTCTTTTGTGAAGTAAATCTAAAATTCAAGTAATTAGTAATTGCAATCAATTAACCAATAATTTAGGAAGATATTTAGAATTTATACATAAAACTGAGTCTAATAAATAATCACGAGTGGCGATCATCATCGTTCAAAATCCAACAGAGACAAAATTATCAAATCACTCGTCGAGTAGATAAATCAAGTAAATAATGAACAGTGAATGGCAACGAGTGACTGTTGTTGCAATAATTATACCAGTAATGAAACGAACTATTAATGCCCCGGCGTGAAAACAGGAAAATATTAATGAAAACCTATTACTGGTGAACATATCGTGTCGTTTTTGAAACGATAACAATGTTGATTAATGCTAATGCTATTGCAACAAAGCACAGCGAGGTCGAAACGCGCAATGTATAAACGTAAAATTGATAAAGGACTTTTCGGTGTGTGAACGCATCAAAACAACATACATACATAACTCCAGGCATTTGTATTTTGAAACAAATTGGTTTTCACACGCACGTTAGTTAATTTTTATAAAATTTATAGGTGCTAATAATACGGTTTAAATTATTGTTGAATTTAAGACTCCACAAAGTGGTTTATCGCTTCCAAAAAAACAAGAGGTGTTATCTATATTTGCAAGAACACAATTTATATAGATGTATATAATATATAGATAATTATTTCTTGACCTTTGTATATTATAGTAGATTTAATTAGTCGGTGATTTAAGGTCTGTTTCACTTTGATATGTATATATTTAAAATAATCTTACATGTTTCGGCACATAATTTAAATTTCTTTGAAAAAGGCATTATGTGTCGAAACATGTAAGATTATTTTAAATTTATATATATATATATATATATATAGAGGTAAAATTTACAAGATTTGGCTGAACGAATTAATAAAGAGATATGGAGCATTTCACCGGACATCATGGCGAGGATTAAAAGAGAATTTACAGACAGATTGGCTTTACTGTCTGGATGTAGGTGACGTCCATTTTGAAAATCTCATAAATTAAGTTTAATTTTGTTTGTATGGCCAGTTTATTTTGTTTTCCTTACCAATTAATAAATAAAAAATACTTTAGACCACAAGTGTTATGTTTGTTGAAATCCTGTTATCGAGGAGAGTCCTAAAATATAAAAAAAAAATTAAGAAAAGTATAACTTTAGTACGTTCCATTTCTTTGAACATTGTATATTTAAAAAATACTTAAATGGTGGCTCTTCATACCTAATTTTCGTGTTTAAAATTTTTATTACATCTTCTTTAATTTAACAGATATTTACATGGTTCCACACATTTGCCCATCACTGTATTCATAGAACTCATATAAAATGCTCGTAATAACATTTAAAAGATAATTTATAGACACATCACGATAAATTCATTAAGGTTAAATTTAAAATAAGAGCCATTGATCCAGTTCAACGCGGAGTCAGTCGCTTGAAAGAAGCCACTCATCCTCACCTCCAAAGGCACTCAGCTTCAATTTCCTGGTGTACTGTATGCGTAAAGACAAGAAAAGACATATTGGTGTCTGATCAATAATATAATTGGTGACAGAGGTGTAATGCTGCTCATGTAAGAAAAATGAGGATTCATCTGTAAATAAAATATTATTTCTAAAATTGTTATTTTCAATCGCTATTTGCATTATTTTTCCACCGAATGCTAAGCGCCAATATTCTACGGGATGAGCACAGTTAATTTTTTTTCGACTACACTACATACATAAGAACTCAGTGTTCCTTCTCCTCATTCCTACGTCTTACAAGAGGTTGTCGGATATTTGATTTTTAGGACCGTTGTTATAGGAACAGGTCTATTTTCAAATGCAAAAGTGGAACGACCGGCAACCTCGTTTGCAGTACAGTGTATTCCTATTTAATGATTTGTACTTTCGCTTCTTTAGTTGTCAACAACGTATTAAAAATAATCAAAAGGAAACTGTTTTAAAATTTAAAAATTTTAAAATAAAAGAGAAATAATAGAAAAGCCAAATAAAATTATTAATGAATGCAAGAAAAATACTCTATTTCAAGTAATAAAGTTCGTGTGAATAATAGTGAATATTAAGACCGACTTTAAATAGTTAGCATATTGTCTGCGTACAACTCCCACTCTTATTTCTATCGATGTTATAGCAGGAGGATATTACAACAGTGCGTATGTACGAGTATTTTAGCGGGCACCTTCCTACAATATTTTCAAGACAAGTCTAAGAAGTTACCTATAGGTTATTGAAATCAAATAAATTTATGATAGTCGAACGTGTGTTTATATTTACGATATCTGAAAATTGTTCATCAGCATAAATCAAACATTTCATTTTTAATAGATAAAACGTATTACCGTTATTTTGGTTAAAAACTATAAATCACAAGTTATATACCTTCTCATACACATTACCTAGAGAACGGACATTCTTACCACATGACTAAGTTCTCGGAATACAAAAGCCGTTGTCCATTGTTAACGCTGCGAAATCAAGTGGCAAACACAAATACTTCATTGTATTACGCCGGAATGTACTCGGCGAAGTTTATAAACATTTCGACTTGCCGATTGCCTTTAATGGATATTTATCTTCCGAATACAATAGCTTTGTTGTGATTCTAATCGCAGTTGACCAGGTGGTCGGGTAAGTCTAACATATACTTCTTGTATTACGCTGAGTCAGGTGGTAAGAATGTCCGTTCCCTACGACATTACTGACATTACACACCACAGTTATACGTAATATTTATTATTTCGTTATTTTTTCCCTAACCCTGACGTGTTAAAAGAAATTTATTATTATTATATCCATAAAATAAAAAAAAAGTTTATGCTTAATAAAGAAAAAATAAGGAACTGAAAGTTTGTTATTTAGTGTTATTGTATTGTATTGTAGTGCTGCATTTTTGTCAAAATTGGCCGAATTTGGTAATTTTGTTGTTACAATTTCTGTCGCGGGGCATAAAATTCTACTACACACTAAAGCATATAACTCGAATTTTAGTGTTTAAATACACTCACAAATTCAACTTTTTAAAAAATTTTGGTGCATCCATTAACAAGGTAGAATTCCTTAAATTCTTTCGAATACAATTTGATTCTATAATTTATTTATACTTAACTGTTAGATTACAATTTTAGTAAATAACCGATTTCTTCAATTAACCTTATTTATTTGGCTTCCATTAGTAGTTTCAGTTGATTGAAAAGCATAAATCAATTAAGAGAAACACTACTCACTATAATGGTGTGTTACGCTTTACTCAACGCAAGAAGGCAAATATACACATATACGCACATTAATGTACACATTTATTTCACTAGATGATTGGACCTTGTTTATTTGTAGAACTTATTTTTTGTCTTTTCTTTTTTCAGCGTACGTTGTTGATGTAATTATCACATCCGGCGTTCAGGAACAACTGAAAAAAATATATTTGCTTGCATTTCGTTGCAATTCTTTTTAAGTGAACCCATTCTGTTGAAATATCTTTTTATGTAATAAAAGCAAATTTACGAAAATAGTCATTATTTATGTATGCTGTTTCGTTGATAATAATTAATTAAATTGATGTCTCACTTCTTTATTAGCAGCGTTTAGGGATTGAAAAACTACTAAACTCGAAAAAGGCATGTTTTCAATTTTTACAAAATTCGGCTTAAACACTTTAAAATCATCTTTGAAAATTGTAGATAAATAAAGCGTAATTAATATTTTATTGGTGATGTATTTAGAAATCCGAATGATACAGGCCGAAATAGGTCATGCACATACATACATTATACCCTATATCAGCGACGCACATACCGCGGCAAACTGTCGATATTTATGCGGCCCGCCAACGAATTTTTTTACAACGAAAATTGTTTGAAAAACTACAAAAGTAAGTAAAAATCCATTCAAATCAATATTTCTTAACTTTTTATTTTATTCTAACTTTTGTAATTGTTAGTAAGATATGTACTTTAAGTACCTACTACTTTCTTGTTCAGGTTTACTACGTAGGACAGGTATGCTCCTCGTCGTTCCAAGCATATTGTTATGAGACTAGAAATCTGTCGAACCAACTAGATTACTCGAAGATACGCGAAACACGTCGGTATAATCCCCGAACAATGTGGTAGGTTCTCGATGTTAGGTAACTCGTATAAATACAACGCATCGCCCGCTATCGGGGCAGTTAAGTTTTAACTACGGACAAGCGAACGTTATATTGTTTGAATTGTAATCTGTCAAGAATAAATATTTCGTCGTTCGAACTTGGCATCTACCTACGTAACAATATAATATCAATTTTGATATTGATAAACCAGGCCCCAGTAAAAAACGTAGTCGTAAGGTTGAAAATGAAAATCTACAGTTTCAAGATATTTGGACCGAAAAATACTTTTTTTTTCATCGCATAACAAAAGTGTCTATTTAATAATATGCAAGAGTAGTGTGTCTATTCCGAAGGAATATAATGTGAAAATGTATTATGAAACCCAGCATCATACTTTTACCAAATTAACCGGCGAAAATCGAACGCAAAAAATTTCAACTTTACAAAGGGAACTAATAGGCCAGCAAGCTATGTTTAGAAAACCAATTGAAGATGCTGAAACAGCTACTGAAGTTAGCTTTGAAATATCTCGAATAATACCGAAAACTTGTCGGCCTTTTAAAGATGGTGAGTTTGTATAGATATCGCCTCAAAAAAAATGTGTCAGAATGATGCAAAGAGGTTTGAGAAAATTCAACTAAATCGGATGACTGTTCAAAGAAGACTTACCACATTAGCAGCTAATATAGAAGAGCAATTAGCTACGAAATCGAAAAGTTTGGGTATTTTTCTATAGCACTCGACGAATCTACAGATATAAGTTCCACTGATCAACTCTAAATATATTTTTACGACGTGTAACGCAAAATTTTGAAGTGAGTGAAGAACTGATTGGTATGAGTTCTTTGACAAGTCAAACCGAGCGGAGTGAAATGCTCAAAGCTCTTCTGGAAAAATGTTCTATAATGGATTTGGATTTAACGAAATTATCTGGAATTCTGACTGATCTTCCATGGTTGGAAGTAAATCTGGGATAATAACTATGTTAAAAGAGTATTTACAAACTAAAAACATAGATACCAAGGAATTAATGCAGTTTCATTGCATTATACATCAAGAGGCCCTCTGTTCAAAATTATTGGGATTTGAAAATGTGATGAAAGTTGTAGTACCTACTGTAAACTTTATAAAATCACGAGGTCTCAATCACCGACAATTCACACAATTTCTCGAGGATATTGAAAGCGAATATGGTGATCTCCTGTTTTACACTGAAGTAAGGTGGCTAAGTCGTGGGTTGTCACTAGAGCGGTTTCTTAACTTTATTGAAGAAATCAAAATATTTCTGGCGGAAAAGAAAAAGGACGTCTCCGAACTCGACAACCCTGATTGGCTGTGTGACTTAGCGTTTCTTGTAGACATCACAAATCACTTGAATGTCTTAAATACGCGACTCCAAGGCAAAGATCAATTGATTTCGCAGTTATACTCTCATGTTTCGTCCTTTCAATGCAAATCGAGTCTTTTCAGGACACAAATCAATTCAGCCAATTACAGCCATTTTCCGAACTACAAAAAAATTATGGAGAAATTCAATAAAACTGATATTTTAATACAAGCTTTTCATGATCGTTTTCTAGACTTCAAAAAAGTTAAACCTCTATTAGACATTTTCAACAACCTTTCAACATTTCACCCGAAAATGCACCGCAATCAATACAGGTGGAATTGATAGACATGCAAAATGATGATAATTTACGAAACAAGTTTAATGAAGGTAATTTACTCAACTTTTACCGTTGCGTTGACAAAACCGCTTATAAAGAGTTGCGAATAAATGCATTGAAATGCGCAAGCTTATTTGGATCGACGTATATTTGTGAGCAAACGTTTCCACTGATGAAACTCAACAGAACAAAAAATCGAAACCGTCTGGCAAATGAAAATCTGGGAGCAATTTTACGTGTGGCGACAAGTAATGTGGGGCCAAACATAAACAAAATTGTTAGGTCAATGTCATGCATCAAAATAATAAAACATGAAATATTACATTGTAATGATTAGATTACATTACAATTACATAATTTGAATGTTCCTTTATTTTTATCATTTGTAGTAATTCATACTATTTAAAAATAAAAATATTTGTATTAATAAGTATTCTTTGTAGTGGCCCGTCCTTGGCTTATAATTCCCCTGTTCCCTATAAGTCTGTGCATCCCTGCCCTATATGCTTGTATTTATTCACGGTAGTGCTTTGTTTGTGTGTATTAATTGGTGTTGCATTTGCCATATGCAAAAAACAATAATCGAATTCGGAATCCTCAAGTTTCGTAAAACGCCTAAATATGCGAAATTCATTTTACAGAAAATTTATGAAAAGGAATTCTTTTAAAGGATTACATAAATCGTGCAATGAACAGAATTGTGAAGAGTCGTATAATTTTAGGACTCAAAAGAAAAGCCTCAAAACTGTGGGAACGTTAAATGATGGCAACTGTTTCATTGTCACTCTTTTTTTATTACAAAAAAATATATCATCATATATCATACAGAGCTGGGCCATCAATAAGTAATAATTAATAATAATACTTTAAGGGCTTCAGTTTCAAAGGATATAGTTAGTTATAAGTTATAATCGGTCGACATTACAAAATAGTGGAGAGGGTAATTCCACCATGGATATGACCATATTTGACTATTTCAAAACTTACTCTAAAAAAAACTTGAGCAAGAAGAAGAAATAACGAGCTTCATTGCATTGGGCAAAATAACATCTGATTTCTCGTACAGTAACCAAACACAAACGATCGCACTTTCTCGTATACACAGTTAGCAGCACATTTCCATGAGAACAATTATGTCCACGTCTTGTTTCTTGTGTTAATAAAGTTTACAAGTGAATTTAGTTCGTGGCGTACCACGTTGTCTGTTCATTTTCTTGCTTTTTCTTACTTACAATAGAATTCACAAAAAAATCGTTCTTAACTTGTCTTTTTTATTACTTTTAATATTTTTGAAGTAATTTAGACTTATTTTACTATTTTTAAATTTGTATCAATTTATGTTAAGAGTATAGATATTGAATTCGTCTAAGTAAGTCATACCTAATGAGATATTTTTTAAATTTCGCGGGTATTTTAAGTTGTTAAGTAAAGGAAGAAAATAACTACATCGAAAATTTCATATAATTTTATTACAGTGAATATTAGTAAAGGGTTTCATATTTCTTTAAAAACGAAATCAAAATTAATAATAAAACACGTATCTATCGAACGAATATATATGATTGTTATAAATATTTAACATGGTAACACTGAGAAATTGGCTTGCCTGGTCATTCGCTTTATATTTGTCTTTTAGAGTTAGATTAATTTATATAGATATGAACGACATATGGTTAGAATTACTACACATTTGCAATTGCCCCTTCCACCAATTGTGTATTGTAGTTCTTGCAAATTGTTAAGGGAATTCTACCATGTTACGTTATTTTAAATAAGGGAATAAAAAATTCAGAGACGAATCAGGCGATCTACTTGCCCATAAATCCGCATTTATAAAATGGTCTCGGAAAAATTGTTGTAGATAATTCATAATTGTATTCATAAGTGTGTGGCGTGGCACAATCCTGTTGGAAATAAGCATCAGTTAATTCTATGTTATCCAACTGATTTATAAATTACTCTAAAATAATAGTTTCGTATCCTTTAGCGTTAATTGTTTCTTAAAATATTGGTCCAATAATTCGTTGTCTTAACATTTCCATCAAACATCAATTTTAACTGAATGCACTTCAACATACTTCGAATAAATTGTGTGGATTTTCTGTCGACCAAGTTCTATAATTCTGCGAATTAACATAACCAAACAAGTGGAATCGTGCGTCATTGGAATAGAAAGCAGTATATTGCTGGTCAATGTTATTATACAGATCATCATTATACCACTAGTAAAACTGTAGAAAATTATGCGAATTTTAGGGACAATTGAAAATTTCTATGGGAGTGAATGTAGCCGTTTTTTTTTCAGTTCGTACGAGACATTTATAAGAAAGTTCTAGAATTGATATAGGAAAGGTTAAAAGAATTGTTAAGCGAAGCTTACCTTTTGGAATATACGACGTACAGAAATAGGAGTATTTTGTTTAATAAATTTGATTCACATTTTCCAAAATATAGGATGCAACAACAGCAGGCTGACCCGCAGATGTATCTTTGGCAACATCACAAGTGTTTAAAAACTGTGAGATTATCTAACACTGTGTTGTGAAAAGTAACAACCTTTAATTCAATTTTTTCTTCTGCATACATTTCGATAAATTGATTAAAGTCAGTTGACTTTAATTAATTTATCTATCGAATGGATTGAAAGGAATGTAACCAATTATCATTTTCATTTTGCAAGCCACTTCCAAAATAGGCCATTATAATAAATGTATTTTATTCGATAGCAATCACCATCTTGAAAGTTAAAACAACAATTGTTTTCCAGATTTGCTTGTTTTATTTTGATTTTGTCAAATTTTGAGAAATTTAAATATCAGGAATGTCAACATAAAGTTGCAGAATTGTTGACAGCTTAAGATACAAATTTTCAATCATTTATTATTAGTAATATCCTATTTGCTAATTTACTTAGTGAAATAAAATTATACGTAGATTACTCCTAAAATTAGAACTCTAAATACCACTGAAATTAAAAAATGGCCCATTAGGAAGTAGCAGGCACGTTCGAGTTGAGATTTTTTGAGTGTCACCTGCTATCGATAAGGCGTAAGTTTTTGTTACATTCTTTTTATTTTACCTAACGAATAACAGATTCTATATTTATAGATTATTAATAAAAGTTGGATTACGATTGCATAAAGTAATCACGGCAATTATTGATCAAATATATTACACGTTTCTTTGATTAAAAAAACAGTTATTTTTAGAAATGAGTAGGAATATTATACAAATTCGACCGTGATTATCATTAATATTATATTAGTTATTCATAATCAATTCACATTTACTTTCCCATCTATCAATCTACAATATTTTGTCCAGTAGATGATTTGTAAACATGGTAATCAGTGTTGCCAATCAAAAAAATGTATATATACGTAAATATTTATACATAACTTCACGGTTATTTTCCCATACTAATAAGCATTTGTTTTGTTGCTGTAATCACAAACGACAATCTTTAATATATTTTTAATGTTCGGTTATTTCGGATGCATCATTACTTTTAATGCAGGAAAAAAAGGAACCTAAGGAACACTAATTTTCAGTTAATTTTTTCCTATTATTATTATTATGCTTTATTAAGATAATTGCGTGTGTTGTGCGCGTATGCGTCTATGAATAATAAAACATTTACATTTAGATGATGCATTATTATATCGGCAGAGAATAAGTATAATAGTCGAATTAATAAAACAAAAAAAAAATGAGTAATGATTACAAATATTGAAGCCAGCAAACTGTTAATTACGGAATTGAAAAACAATAATTACTTTGGAGATTATGATAAAAACAATATAAATTCATTGTGTATAGTATATTTACGGTTACATAAAGATAGCGCGGCATTATGAAGATATTGCTTCAAAAAGTAGGTGATAGCTAATTGTGGTTCCCTTTTATGCATGTCTTTCTTTTAAATAACTGTATGCGTTGCGTTATTATAATGTAAACCTTAATGAGTTTATTTGTTGTTAATAAACAATCAATTGTAAATGTGTGTCTTCATTTTGATTTTACAATGGAACCAAGGTGTGTTGACTGCAAAAAATATATTCATTCTATATTATTGTATATATTTTGGATTCAAATTTCGGTGCTTAATTAGAGTTAATTATTAGATATTATTTTGCTGTGTCTTTAAAACAATGAGAATTATTAAAAAAGAAAAACGAAACGAAGTAATCTGTAGCGTCTTAATATTTTTGTTGGCAATGTATACCGTGAGTAAAACCAACTGTCTTTAGTTTGTTGCATACTCTATACATTAGATTTAATATTTGGAAAATGGCGGCATTGGTCATGTTTGTATTTGCGATAATTTATCTCATAAAATATAAAAAACATCAGAATAATTCCGTTAGCAATGTAACAAATCACATTCAATATTTTGGCCCACTTTTGAAATGGAAAATGAAATGAAGATTGGATTATTCTCTGCGATCGTACCTTGGGAAAATATCCTGATCAGAGCGTTGTCCTCGACGTATTTAAATGTCATCGTAATAGGCTGGATGAAAAGTTTTTGGAAAGCGGTAGCATTTTGAAACATAAATTGGAAAAGCCGCCAACAATGTTGGCAGATGATATTGTGAAAGATATTTACATTAGAATAGAAATTAATCGTAACAAGTCTCTTACAAAATTATTTGCTCAAGCATGTACAATACTATAGGGTGGCCCAAAATGACCGAAGGGGTTTTAATTCCTTATAACTTTTTTATTTTATTTTTTTTTTGTTTTCAGTATTTTGTAAAGACTTGGGGAATTTAAAATAGAACAGTACACAAATGAACAACGTGCCAAAATCGTTGAACTTTATTTCTCAAAACAACGATCCATTGTTTTGAGAATCGTGCATATCGTCGTTATTTTAATGTGCGGGTTGGACCCTCAGAGTCAGCAGTAAACAGTCTGGGTGCAAATTTTCGAGAACAAGGGGCAGTAAGGAACCTTCCTGGTGCCGGCAGAGGACGAACGGAGCACACGGATGACAATATTGAACGGGTACAGGAGAGTATTCGGGAAGATGGAGAAACATCAACCAGGAGACGTTCGACACAACTTGGCCTCTCAAGAGGGTCGCTGCAGAAAATTTTACATACAATAAGAATGTTTCCATACAAAATTCAGCTTGTCCAACAATTGAAACCGACAGATTACCAGCAACGACTTGATTATGCAATTTATTTTCGTCAAAAAGCAGAAGAAAATCATGATTTTATTCATAATTTAATTATGAGCGACAAAGCCCATTTCCAATTAAATGGGTTCGTTAATAGGCAAAACTGCAGGATATGGGCCACGGAAAATCCAAGAGTAGTTTACACCCACTTAAGTGTACCGTTTGGTGCGGTGTTTCGTCGGAAAGGATAATTGGCCCATATTTTTTGGAAAATGAACATGGTGTCGCCGTTTCCATCACTGGTGTTAGATATCGGACAATGTTGGAAAATTTTTTAAGGCCAGCCGTGGAAAACCATCCGCAAGTATGGTTCCAACAGGATGGAGCCACAGCGCACACTGCGAGGGACACAATGGCTCTCTTTCGCGACATCTTCGGTGAACGAATTATTTCCCGTACAAGCGATTTTAATTGGCCTCCGCGTTCACCGGATTTAACCGCTTCAGACTGTTTCCTTTGGGGTTATTTGAAAGGAAAAGTCTATATTAATAAGCCTCGAACCATACAGCAATTAAAAAATAATATACGCGACGAAATCAACAACATAACACCTGAAGTTTTGCGAAAGGTTATGGAAAATGTTTTGGAAAGAGCACGAATATGCGAAGCAGAAAATGGCCACCACTTGCGAGATATAATATTTCATAATTAAATTAAAAATATTCTCCATTAATATACTGTATTTAAAATAAAAAAAATTTAATAATTATGTCTTAAATAAGAAGTTATAATGAACTCAAACCCCTTCGGTCATTTTGGGCCAGCCTGTAGAAACAAAAATATGTTTTTTTAATATTTTTAATTTCTTTTTGATTGTCTCTTGTGGCACTGTTAGGACTGCATTGAAAAAGCGATTGTACTTACCTCATCCATGCATTGGTTTAACAATACCCTTAACGATTCACACTTGGATCTAACATTTTCTCTGATGAAGCATGGTTTCACTTGTATCGATGTATACACCTTTGCAGTCGTTGCAAAGAATAATTATAACATGTGTTTTCTTTAATGGAGGTATTTTGTTTTTTTAATTTTGAGTGTAAGTTGTTGAGATTATTGGAATTTTTGTGAGCTACTTCTATGTTACATGATGCTAAGATTTTGTTTATTTTTTTCTGATAGGTTGTTTAATTATCTGGCCACTACTTTCAAGAAACACTTTTAATTTATATTATAATTACGGCCAAGAAAACAAGAAATTCCTTTTAATATTAGCACAAGAACAGTACAAATTTAATATAAGTATATTTAATGTGGATAGATGTTTATTAGTATTACTAAGTTTATATGTTATAGGTATGTTATATAATATTTTTTTAAAGTGTATTTAATTTTTTCTGATCATTGTGGAACATATGGAATCGTGATATATGTTGTTTCATTGTTTAAATTGTTATTGGTGTCTGCAGTGTTGTATATTTGGTGGATTCTTTTTTAATTGTTTGGTCTATAAGTAGTGGTGGATAGTTATTATGTATTAAGATCGTTTTAATTTTCTTGATGTTATCTTTTCTGTATTGAGAATGTGATAGTTTTACTGCTCTATCAGTCAGATTATTTATAAACATTTTATTGAATACTGTAGGTGCATTTGAGTGGTAATACATATATCGAAAAGAAACTGTGGGTTTATCAAACCAATTTGTATAAATACTACCCTGTCTATCATAGCTTAAAGAAATATCATGAAAATTAATACTGTTATTAATTTCTTCATCAATAGTGAATTTTAATTTGTTGTGAAAATTGTTGAATTTATTTAAAAGATAGTTTATTTTATTTGTCGGAATACATGTTATGATGTCATCTACATATTTTTTGAAGAAAACGGGGTGGAAGTCTACTGAATTGATAACGTTTTGTTCAAAATGTTCCATTAACAGATTTGCAATAGGAGCAGCGAAAGGAGAGCCCATGGCAATACCAAATGTTTGACTATAAAAAGAATTTTTGTATTGAAAATATGTGTTGTTAAGACAGAAATGTATACCTCTAATAAATTCGTTTTTATTTGGTGATGTGTGTGGACTAATTTCATCCCATTTGGATTCTATTATGTTTATAGCTAGATCTGTAGGAATGTTAGTATATAAAGACATCAAGTGAAATAATTTTGTGATTACTTGGTACTTTTTGTTCTTTAATGACATTTTCAAATTACCATGAGTCTTTAGTATGATATTCCGTTTTTCCTAACATCTTAAATATGCTATCACCTACGAATTTTGCTATTTTATAAGTAGGGGCTTGTATGTTTGATACTATTGGTCTTAAATGGATATTATTTTTGTGGATTTTTGGTAAACCATATATTGATGGAGGTTGGGAATTAAAAATGCAAAGTTTGTTTTTAGTGTTGAAATATATTAGGTTTTGTCTATGCCATTTATTTATTAAGTTATTATTTTCTTTTTGAGTTTTCTCTGTTGGATTATTTCTTTCTTTTTTGTAAGTGTATTTATCGTCTAATAGTTTCTCTATTTTTTGATCATATTCCTCTTTAAGAATGATTACTGTTTTATTTGATTTATCTGCTGTTGTTATTATAATGTTAGGGTTGTCTTGGACAAATCTTTTTGTTTCTTTAATGAACTTATTCATATATAGATTTGATATATGTTTTCTTATTATTTATTTTCTTATGTTTATGGTTAGTGATTATATTACAGATTTTGTTACGTATTTCGTTCTGTTTGTCTTGTGGCAAATTTTGTATTCCAGTTTCAATGCTAGCTATATAGTAATTAATGGGTATTTTATTTGGAGGCATATTACATTTGGGTCCTAGGCTAAGTATGTATTTAACATTTTCTGGAATATAAATATTCCGATAAATACATACTTACACTCCGAAGAAAGACTTGTGAAACGATAAGGGATACAAAAACAGATGTGGCAAAAATATATACATAAGTATGTAACAGTTTTAAATTAAATAAAATTGAAATACAGGGATTGGACACGAAATCAGACCAGAAGATATAAAACAATTAATTTAATTTAATTTTAATGTATTTCATGAGCCCATTATAAGCATTCGTAAACGTGGATGTGCGTTCTTTGGTGTTGAGATTATTAGTGATTTTTCTGATAGCTAAATTTTCTAAGGTAATTCTTTTGTAATAATTATTTTCGTTGAATAAGCAATTTACACTATTAAAATTAATATTGTGTTGGTAAGTACTGATGTGAGCTCCCAAGGCACACTTTTTGCTTTTTACTAATTCAAATAAATTTCAGAATAATTCAAACATACATGAGTAGGTAAACCCCACCAGTTTTGTATAATACAAAGGTATTTTTAATAATATAAAATATTACTAATAAATATTACTGTTCTTCACACCAGATTTTTAGTAATATTTTATATTATTCAAAATACCTTTCAAATAAATTTCATTTATATTTTCTGTTGCACTCTTGTTCTGCTTATTTTATCCTGACATACATTTTCACGTTTAGGTATTGTGGTACGGAGTATCTCTCGGAGTAAATGTAGTAGGATTTGTAGTTATACCGTTAGTAATTATAATTGTAGTGGCTGCAGTTTCAGTTGGCCTTTATGCATAATTACTAGGTAGGAAGGATACCTAATGTAATACCTTCACATTTCGATACAATCATAAAAGTATGTTTCGTTAGATACCTTGAAGAGCTCTCAGAAAGCTTTGATACAGTTAGTACATCACTGTAGAGCAGTCATGTCAAAGATGCGGCCTGGCGGGCCGCATCCGGCCCCTGGGCCGTATCAATAAGGCCCGCGATCGCAATGTGTCACAGAAAGAAGAATTAGACTTCACTCGATTCTTCTACGGATGTTTTAAAATGCGCCACACAATATTTATAAGTAATTTCTCGCTTGTCTAGGCGTGCCTAGACAAGCGAGAGAGAAAGACAGTAACGCCATCTCTTAGCAGCAAGCGGAAATATCCTATTATTTTTGTCGAGAACGATAGAATCTTCCACGCGCTTCGAGTCTAGACTAGAACCTTCCTTAACCATATAAAACGAGTGCGTCGGCGCGACGTGAGTCAGTCGAGTCGAGTAATCGAAGCGATATGGTTGGAGAAGGATTTTAGTTGTACTACGAAGTAGTGATTGTGCATTTGTTTGTGTCGTGCGCGTGGAATTTACAAACTTTTCACTGGCTGTTGACGAGAGCACTGATACTGTTGATACAGCTCAACTTGCTGTTTTTATACGAGGTATTAACAGTAACTTTGAAATAACTGAAGAACTATTAAAGTGCGTTCCATTGACAAGTACTACAACAGCAAATGATATTTATTCTGCAATTGAGCATTTGATAGCAGAATATGAACTCGACTGAAATATACTTAGCAGCACAACTACGGATGGCGCTCCTGCCATGGCTGGCAAACATTCGGGCGTTGTAACTAAATTAAAACAGAAAACATCAGGGAATTTTGTGGGATTTCACTGTATAATAATTATACAGTGAAATCCCACAAAAATGAATTATACTATAATTCATCAGGAATCATTGGCATCCAAACATTTAAAAATGGACCATGTCATGCAACCTATAATTAAAATAGTAAATTTTATAAGAAGCAGAGGACTAAATCACCGACAGTTGTAAATCTTGTAAAAACAAGATTTGGACGAAAAGTTTTCTGATGTCCCTTATTTCACCGAAGTTCGTTGGCTCAGTCGAGGAGTAGTTTTAGAAAGATTTTTTGCATTACGTGACCCTATTCAAGCTTTCATGTTAGAAAAAGGCAAACCAATATTATGACAATCACTGGTGGATTGATTGTGCCTTTTTGGTAGATATGAATAAACACTTGACTGATCTGAATGTAAAGTTACAGGGTAAAAATCTGATTGTCACTCAAATGTAATCATATATTCAAGCCTTTGAAACAAAGTTGAGGCTGTGGGAAGATCAGGTAAAAAATCAAACTTTGGATAATTTCCCTCATTTAAAATCATTTGGCACAGTGAACCAAAAAAAATTGGATGAATATTCTCAACTTCTGCAAAATTTGATCACGGAATTCAACAATCGTTTTGAAGACTTTCACAAAATGAATGAAATGGAATTCCCAATTTTCAACAATCCATTCAATTTTGAAGCTTCACAGGCACCAGTTCATTTGCAAATGGAGTTGATAGATCTTCAATCGGACAGTATTTTGAAAGCAAAATTTAATGAGATTAACGCTCTTACATTTTATACACAATATTTCAAGAGTTTGGATAATTACCCGGAATTAAAAAAGCATGCAGCACGCATTCTCTGCATGTTTGGTAGCACCTATTTATGTGAGCAGATGTTTTCCGTCATGAAAATAAATAAGAACAAACATCGCACAAGACTTACGAATGAACATCTCCAATCAATTCTTAAAATAACTACAACGAATATGATACCTGACATCAATGAGCTTGTCAAAAACAAGAGAAGTCAGGTATCTGGATCCTCGAGCTCAACATAATTACATACCCTCTTTTATAACTTTGATATGATTTTTAACAACCGTATATTATATACTATATAATTTAATAAATAAAATGTTATAATAATTCTGTTCATTTTTTTTTATTTTCAATCTGGCCCGCCTACGAATTTAAAATTTAATATATGGCCCTCTGCAAAATTGAGTTTGACACCTCTGCTGTAGAGGATAGACACATGTATTGTCCAATAAATTCTAATATTTGCCTTTGACATTAGCTACTAGCGCATTTGTATCATTAATACATATATAGATGTAAGATTATTTTAGCATTTTTAGAAGTTTTGTTGGCTCAATATTCCATTATTTTCGAGTTAAAGACATAATAATAATTAAAGATATTGAATTGTTATTGGTCATTATTATAGTATGTATTTTAAGGAATGCAGCAAATATACTATAAAAATTATTAGCTTCCTTGATGTACCTATAGAATTGCAAAAACATACCCATTTAATTTGTTTAAAATAAAGATTTTATTGACAATAAAAATTTATAACGACAAAATACGGAATTATCAAATTGTTCGCCATACAGTATAAACTTAGTACCCATTACTTTAGTTCCTACAAATTAAAAATATGTAGTAAATACGTTCTGCTTCAGTCGATGGATTTATGGCAGGAATGTGCAAAAATGGCTTTAAAATCAATTCTTTTTTGATAAAAGCATGTAGATCCTAACAAAGAATATTTCAAGAAGTTGTACGATAAGAATTTTATAAATTAAAATTGTGTTTTAGCGCGTATCTCGTGTGCTGTAACTTATCTATACATTTTAAGTCGTGTAATCTCATGAAAGAAACATTCTGATGGAGCAGTAGATTAGACCTAACGTATAACTTTCAAAGCTTGCTAAAATATTAAAGTACACTTATCCCCTTGTCGTAAAACCCAATTTAAATTCATATATGACCATATAAATAACCAACAGAGAGCGCCGCAATGTCTATGCACGCAAATTCGAAAACATTACATGACCCAACGTATTTATACAAATACTTGAGTGTGTATGTATGTACTCGTACGTATAGGACAGAGCATAACATTATGAGATGACGTGAATTTAATTTGGTATTATTATTATAAAGTAATTTAATTTCCATCTTATCGTATTTAATTAAGCACAAAGTTTTCATAAACGAAAAAGAAGAAAGAGTGAATAAACGTTGAAGCGATGGGATATGACGGGCGAGGGGGAGTTAAATTTAAAAATGCTGAATTACAACAAAAACTAATTTCAACTTTTTAATTAAATTTCGCAAACTTCTTTTTGTCTCTTTCTATCTT
This sequence comes from Melolontha melolontha, assembly GCA_935421215.2. Taxonomy (NCBI): domain Eukaryota; kingdom Metazoa; phylum Arthropoda; class Insecta; order Coleoptera; family Scarabaeidae; genus Melolontha; species Melolontha melolontha. The sequence goes on from OW285239.1 coordinate 66,027,306, forward strand.
TCGCTTCGTCTCTTTTCTTTTTTCTTTCATACCCGAGGAACCAGTTGTGTTGTAAATTAACTAAACTTATTTAATATATCTCTTTATGTGTTATTTTCTCTGTTTTATTTATTTTTTTTACAAACTCAAGAGTTTGTTTCCTCTCTTTCTGTTAGTCGTTCTCCAAACTAATTTTGTTTGAATCTTTCTCTGTCTGTTTACATCGTTTATCTCGCTTTATATTACAAAAACAGCTCGAGTTCTGAAATTGTTTGAAGAGGGGGCAATTTAAAATTAAAACGACCGTTACTGTTATAGGAGTGTTATTAACATAACGGTGATTTTTAATTTTCTAATTATGTTTTGAATTTAAATGGCATTTTAACGTAATTTTTTGGGAAATTTATAATTAACAGGTGTCCTTTAATTAAAAACTGATTCAAATTTGAAAGAATTATTAAAGCCTGTATTGTACTAATTTTTAAATAAAATAGAATATCAGTTCGAAATTAAATATCTACTATAATGCAAATTTTATCTTATTCACACTACTGGATATAAACTTTATAATGATCCAATATCATTAATAAAGAAGAAGAATGGAAAAACATTGAAGTCATATCCAAAAACAATGTGCTAGAATTTTCCTATAAATCTATTATAATCACAGGTAAACTGCATGAAAAATAATATATTATATGCCACCAAAATTAAATTACATGCATTTTCTAGCATATCTTAGAAAACTAAAATGCTAATAGGTATACACTATTCTAAAAACATTAATATTTTTATGTTGATACTATAAAATGTGTAATTTTGTTAATACAGTATGTTTGGGATAGGATATCCCATTCTCAAATATGAATTTATTACAATGTTCTATGTATCTAACTTTTTTATTTATTGAACATGAATGTGAAAAACAACTATATTTATTATTATTGGCTTTTTAGGTGGTCCATTTACAATTTCATCACATTATTGCAAGCATTTTCATTTCGGGTTTTCTTAAAACTCTTTTTGTTTGTATATTTTCGTACTTGTAACCGGTTTTTATTAATCCAAATGGTCATTACAGGCGCGATTGAATATTAGGACAGGTAAATTTTGGAAAAAATCAATTAAAGCTACAAATTTTAATTTATTTTGCAGAAGCTTTCTGTTGTAGAAGCTGTCGATGGATTTATAACAAATTAACCATAAGAATTTTATTAAAACGAAAATTAAATGTTTAAATGTGACAATTTAATTCATCTGTCAAAAATATTACATTCTAATACATGTTATGTTAGTTTGACATCGTTTCGTTTCAACCTTGGGAAAAAAGTACGGGCTCTTATGGACTATTTCCCTCTTTTGCTGTCTTACATACTTGACAATTAATACATCCTTTTCTAGCACGTACAATGTTGTAAAATCATAATTGTAGTAACATTTGTTCAATCTGTCACTGCACTGTAGTCTGTCATTTAGCTTTGTTTGTGTTTCATTGTATATTAGCTTGCTTTTTTATTTATTTAGTATCTTTCTCAAGTAGTTACACAACCAGTTTTTTAAGAAAATATTAAAAAATATATTTCTTTTTAATACGCGTAAAGTGCATAATTTCTTTTTGAATAATACTCCACCAACGATAAACAAAATTTCTGCAGTTGTTAACAGTGATTCTGATTTACCCACATCATTGTACCGATTGTTGAAAAACATTGATTTTGCTTATGAAAGAGTTGGTAAGAGGACAGTTCTTAATGAAAATGATGCCATAAGATGGCGACATAATTGTCTACGACAAATAAAACAATTTCGACTGGAAGGAAGAAATATTGAATATACCGACGAATCTTGGGTTAAGTTGCGCGTTTTCTAAGCAAAGCTTTGACAGATACAACTAACTATTAAATCCTGTCGGCAGGCATTTATTGAAGGCTGTAGTACAGGGCTCACACCATCTACCGGTGTCGTGGGCAAAGGTTTGCTATAATTCATGCTATGAATGAAAAAGGCTTTGTACCTGGTGCAAAATTTACATTACTGTGTAAAAGAAATACCGCCGATGTACATGATTAAATATGTGCAGAAAACTTTGAAGAATAGTTTTAAAATCAACTACTACCTAATTTACCACCTCATACAATTATCGTCTTAGATAATGCCTCTTATCACAGCAGAAAACTAGAGAGAATTCCAACAACAAACTGGAAAATAGTATATTAAAAAACAAGTTTCATAAGGCACCATTTTGCCGCACGAGATCAGTTTATAAAACGAGCCGCGATAGCGGCGAGTTTTCTAAAGAGCGAGTGCGGCTAAAGGCCTTATGAAACGAGTTTTTTATACTATTTTTTCTATTTTGCATTTTTTACATTAATAAATTGGAATTATTTAATTTGGAAGTTCAGAGTTTAATTTTTATATAAATCATGCAGTTGGTCACATTGATACTTGACATTGTCAAATTTAAATCTTCCTATCCGCGAAGTATATTATATTACATATTATTTATTAATTTTCGTTAACATTACTTGATATTTTATTTAAAAATATAAACATGAGTGACATAGAAACTAATATATCTTGTTGTCAATTGTATACAATATACGTTGTTTGTGTAGAGTAGGAACATATATCACATCTGTCAAATGTACTTAAATTCTTAAAATCTAATGACAGCAATGATATTTATTTCTCTGTTCGAACAACGCCAACATTGAAAAATGAAAAAAAGCGTATCGAAATGAAGCTCATTTCGATACTGTTTTGGGTTTCATAATGAGTTCATTTCGAACGCAAAATAGAAAAAAAATATTTTAGAATGGTTAATACGTAAAGGGGTTCACACTGCAGAAGGAATGCTAAAACGAGATCTCCTACATATGGTTGCACAAATTAATAGACATAATGATTATTACCTTGATAATAAAGCAGAAAGAAAAGGGTATTATATATTAAGGTTGCCGCCACCTTACCATTATACGCTAAACCCAATTGAAATGGTGTGGGCTCAATTGAAAAATTTATTAGAACCAATAATGCTACATTTAAAATACGTGACATAACACCATTAATAGATGAAGCATTTGATAATATTTCAGGGGAAAATCTGCATAATTATGTTGAACGTATTAAAAAAGGTATACAATCATACATTTTAGTTCTTTTTTCATGATCGTTGTTTTTTTACAGTCGAACTAGATATATGGAGAATAGATGAAATAGAAAATGATATCGAGGAGTTTATAACTAACTCAAGTTCTTCAGAATTTTCTTCACAAACTTCTTTCTCCCATTAACAAAACTTTACTTTCTTTATTTAATAATGTAATGGTTTGTTCAACCTACATAAACTTTTAATCTTTGTGTAATGGATAAAATTTATTTGAAATAGCCTAAAGTTTTTTCAACCTGTTGTTCTAACATACATGTAGATAATAAACAATTTGTTTCTTGTATTTAATTCTATACACAATAAAATGAATTATAATTTTATTTATACCCATTAAATGAAAATTTTACTTAAATCCAATAAATTAAACACTAAAGTAATTTTTCAATAAGCTTCCCTATTCTGAAGAAAAGCTAAGAATCGAAAAAATAAAAAAACTATTTAAAATATTCTTCCTTTTGATAAAATATAATTGTATATATATATATATATATATATATATATATATATATATATATTTATGAAAAAACCACATCCGTCCAGAAACATGCATATATCGATATTTCACTGTCGTTACAGATCATCAGTACACGATATTCTAACATGGACATGATTTTATTTTTATACTTTCGTGTATATATACGAATTATATTGAATTTAATTGGAGTGAGAAATAGCAATTATTCAAATCTCCTCTCACATGTAATTGTCGCTAAATTTGTGCAATTGAGTCTACAATCTAACAAGATTACTCCTGCCGAAGAATGTAGAGGCAAACACGTCGCGACGTTAGCCATCCACCTGTGCGGATAATGAAAATTGTATGAAAAAAACCACATCCGTCCAGAAACGTGCATATATCGATATTTCACTGTCGTTACAGATCATCAGTACACGAAATATATACACGAAAGTATAAAAATAAAATCATGTCCATGTTAGAATATCGTGTACTGATGATCTGTAACGACAGTGAAATATCGATATATGCACGTTTCTGGACGGATGTGGTTTTTTTCATACAATTTTCATTATCCGCACAGGTGGATGGCTAACGTCGCGACGTGTTTGCGTCTACATTCTTCGGCAGGAGTAATCTTGTCAGATTGTAGAATCAATTGCACAAATTTAGCGACAATTACATGTGAGAGGAGATTTGAATAATTGCTATTTCTCACTCCAATTAAATTCTATATATATATATTAATCTTATTTACCATATTATTAGCCTTTTATTGTAAATATTTGATGAAAGGCACGTTAGTTAAAAATTAAAACAAGGTTATTTTATTACTTTCATTAATTTTTTATTTACATAATCGATAGTGTCTTAGAGCATCTTTACCAGATCCTTCAAAAAATATTAAAGAGAAATATATAAAAAGTGGACAAGAGGCAAGATGGTCTATAATGTGTATTTTAAGTACAAAGCTATTATCTTCAAAAGAGCTTGTGTTCGTTAAACAGGAGATGGAAGGGGAAGAAGAAATTTGCAAGAATACTGTGTTTGAAATTAAAAATAAATAAAATAGTAAAGAAATAGAAATGTCCGGAGTCTCACATTTTCCTTTAAGAAAACGAAGTTAAATTGGAAAAAACATCAAAAAGTACAATTAGCAGGAAAGTACATCTATTTTTTTTAATCAATTACCAACTTAAATATTTAATATAATTTATGTATTTGTATAGTTTTAATGTAAAGAACATACGAAGATAGACGTTTTTGATCTGGTCGAAAACACACGTGTGTTCCGATTGCATTTCAAATAGTGTTATTAAAGTGTTGTTAAATTGAATTTGTTCAACATGAGTGAAGCATTTTGGGAAGATTGCATAACTTAAGATAAGTGGAAGTTGTTATTTTTCTTCATTTGAATAAGATTTAGATTAATTTTATATTTGTCGGTTTTTATATATAGTTTAATTTTATAAGTCATAATAGCTTGTAGAAACATCTTCACGCGCATGCGGCGCGTGGAGGGAGGTACTATACCTCACTTCTTATTCACGCTTCTGACAAGCTTGCAGTGTACAATAACACTGCCGCTTTAAATAAAATATTTAAGTATACTACAAAATGTTATCGAACACTAGCCGTAGTACTTCTGAAAATGGAGGTAATGCGGAAAATATAACACAATTAAATGACAACAAGGAAATGGGAAAAGCGAAAACTCCGTCTTTTGCTGCAGTAGTAAATAAGTACAAATACCCTGAGCGGGCTCAAGCAATTGTGTTTGATGCTGTTGAAAACACAAAAAAAACTTAATATATTCTGGGAGTGGGAGAATTAATTGGTCCCCGTAATATACTTTTTGCATCTAGGATATTTAATAATAGAATTTGTATTTATTTTTCGTCAAAATTTCGTTAATAAATTTATAACAGATCACCTTGAATGAGAAGTCTATTGCTGCCCGTCGACTGATATCGCCAGCAAAGCGGGTAATTTTATCTAATGTTTCGGCTAGTATTCCTCATGAAATTATCGAGTAAACATTTAAACGGGAAGGATTGGATGTGGTTTCCGCCATTACTTTTATTGGAGCGGGGGTTAATCATCCTGAATACAGACATATCTTAAGTTTTCGTCGACAAGTTTATATAAATTTGGAAACGGTTGATAAAATACCAGACTCTTTAATAATTATTCACATGAACAATACATTTAGAATATTTATGGCAACGGACGAAATGAAATGTTTCGTTTGTAAAAAGGCAGGGCATGTTGCTAGCAAGTGCTCCAATTTTAATAACAATAAAAATATTAATGAAATGACAGTGGTGGCATAGGTACATTCAGCTTCGAACGATAGTGGTAAAAGTCTTAATATTATCTCGCAAACAGTAGCGGTTAGTGAGAGGCAGGATAACATTTCTGCCCCGTCTATTAAAGATGTAAAAATAACTACTTCTGAGACAGATAACAGTCAATTAAATCCGAAGAAAAGGGTAGCTACATCACCAGCTGACTTGGATGGAATCATTACAATTGCCGAATCGAATGATGACTCTGAAAGGTTAGGTGAGTTGAATATGCAAGCGCCCAGATATAGAAAGAAACAAAAACAAGAATCCTTAGCATTACATGATAGTAATTTGTTTACAGAATTTGAGGAAGTATTTCCAAACGAACATATTACATATGATACATTTTGTAAATTTTTAATAGAAACAAAGGGGAAACAGGATATAATTGGTATAACGAAAAATTTTGATTTAAATTTATCCGTTTTATTAAAAATGTTAATCAATAGTACCCGTTCAGTTAAAACTAATTCGTTAAGAGCCCGATTAAAACGCCTAACGAAGAAGTTAAAAGTACAAGATAACATTACGGATTTTCCGTCTCAAGAAGATACATCCGACTTTAGCATATCCCAAGATTATGCTACTGATCAGTCAGAAACCTAATTTTCTACATTTAACTTACTCTCAATATTCATGCTTAATAAACTGAATATTTTACAATGGAACTGCCAATCTGCGGCAGCTAAAAGGACAAATTAATTAACACTAACACAACAAAATATCGACATTGCTCTTATTTACGAAACATGGTATAAACCCTCGCAGAAAATCATATTATACGCAATGATCGAAATGATGGATATGCTGGCACAGCCATACTGGTCAAAACATGTATCCATTTTACTAATATTGATTTCAGTAATGTGATTAAAAACTGTTTTTCTCCCGACCGAGAATAAAGTGTCATCTTATACATCTGACAATTGACATATATTAGACTACTTTATTCTCTAGGGAATAAAATATTCGATTTTCCCTAGGGAATAAAGTGAATACTGTAGTGAATGACTTTTGGTTCATTTCTTTAAGTCAAAATTAATTTAACTGTCAGATTGACGAAGCATTTAAATATATCAATCAATTTTATTTTGTAATCGTAATAGTAACATTAGATGAGGTTACAATATTTATATATGAACAATCATCTGATATCTCAACTTGGCGGTTGCTTACAGTAGTGCTTGTGCAAAAATTATCTCCTTCACTGCCATTAATATTCATTTTTGCACAATAACTTAAACGGACTGCGTTTTTTTGGAAAAAATAAGACACAAACAAACTCGTTTTACCTTAGTAACCAGAAACTATGCACATTTTCATGACAAACCAACTTAATTGAATGACATCAGATCAATCTATCAATCAACTGTCAAACTAATAATGAAATAAATTATTACATTTAAGGTCGGGAGAAAAGTTTTGTATGTAGTTCGGGAATAAACGTCTATAATCCCTCAACAGAAAATAAAATTTATTTATTTAAGGACTGAACACATCTAAAATTTTGGTTGAGATGATACACACTTTAGGTGGCAATGCTCCATCGAAGGTCACAATTTGTCGTTGATTCGCATAATTTAAATTTAGTGATATGAACATCGAAAATAATGTGGTATCAGGACCATCAAAAACTCCAACTTCGAAAATATTTAATAAAAATAATATTAGTGACAACAAATATAATTTATATAATTAATAACAAGTAACAAATTTTTAAGTAAACACATAGTTTGCTTTTCATTAAATATGTTGAAACAAATTTTATACAAAATACAAACAGAAATCTTAACAATGGACAACCATGATAGCCCTCTCTTAAAGAAAGCTAAGACACTTGTATTGGCGGATAAGGCGATAGCTACGATTTGGGATACGAAGGGAATCATTTTCATAAAGACTTAAACCGTTATTCGTTCTACTAGACTAATTGGTGAAATCTATTTCTAAAAAACGACCTGGAATGACCCGTAAAGTTCTCTTTCATTACGATAAGCTCCTTTCTTAAAGTCAAGTTGTTCGTGAAAAATTCTATCAATTGAGATTGCAGGTTGTAGTTCATCTACCGTATTCGCCAGATCTGGCCCACTTATTCCTTAAATTCAAACTTTTCCTTACTGGAAGGAAGTTTCGATCGGATGAAGAGTTTATTGTAGCAACGAAGATCTTGAGAAAAATCATTACAAAAGTGCAATCTTGACACTTCAGAAGTGTTAGTCTAAGTGCGTTGAAGCTGAAAGGAAATATGTTAGAAAATAATAAAAAACTTAATACCCTAACTCATTTGTTTCATTTCCACTCTTACTTCCCATAAAATCATCTTCGTATATGTGTGGTCTTTGACTATTCTACTAAAATTATTGAAATAAAGGGGTGATTATGCTCTGCATAATTCATACTCTTTATTAGCAGTCTCTTAATTCTAGAAAGGAAATGGTAATTAGGAAGTGCATTATGCATACGAATCCTGGTGTGTTTATTGTTATTTTTATTTTATCATTATTTTGATTAAGAATTAAGGATTGTGTGGTTAATAAAGCGTAGTCAATCTTCAATGTCAGATACTAGATGTCATAGTTATGGTGTTTGTAAAATTACATGAAGAAAATTTATTAATTTAGTGCTAGAAAATAGAGCAGCTTTTCCTAGAGAATTGTTAATGCTCTAAAACAAAACATTCAAAGCATTTGGTCAAAAAATAAAGAATTTGACAGGATAGCAAAGGATTGAGGCTGCCATTAAGGCTTAGGGAGGATTGACAAAATTATGAATGAAATGCATATTTATTTATAAATTACTAGATTGTTTCTGCATTTTACTTCTCGTCTATTTCGTAAAATTTTGAAAATTATAAAATGTATTCATTCTCTCACCAAGTGATGTATAATCATAACCATGAAGTTTTGCGTTCTAATTATAAGCAGCTATTAACATATTGCTATAGATTTTTCCTTGGACAAGAAAGGAAAAATGATTGAACAATTTTGAACTCTATAATGAAGTACATTTATAAAAAAAATTAGCTATTTCAGTTGTATGTTTATTTATTTCAGACGGGGATCGTTATATAAATATTTTATTTTATAAGTAAAAATTTTTATAATGTTTGAAATAATGATTAACCCTCGTATATTTAGGTTGACCAGAGGATTGAACTTGCCGCTCTTCCGGATATTGTGTTTATTAAAATGTGTTGTCTGTATATATTTTGAATTTATAGATGGTAGGGATGGTCAGGCGGATGTTGAAATTTCATTTTTGAGTTAGAGATATCTTGACGTTTAAAGTGATCGGTTTATTAAAGAATAAAATTCTCAATTTTATTCTTTGTTTTATAAAATCGGGTTGAATATTGTTTATGCATTTATTGTGAGGTGCATGTAAATCTTAATTCGATTTATGCGAGTGTTTTGATGTTTATTGAAATGTTTTTTTTTATGAAAAAGATATCTCTCGTGCATTTTATAAATTGTGCATAGATCTATGTAAGTTGATAAAATATTTTGTTTATATATTTGATATCACGATTATTTTCATTATTATAATTTCATGTATTTCTTGTAATAATTTATATTTGAAAGTAGTATATGGGTATTAGAGAAAGTTGTCATGTTTTTTGTAAGGGAAGTTTTTTCTTAAAATAATTTTCGAGAACATTTTTGAATTCAAGGTTGGAGTTTTCTTTAGTGGGGATTGACCTTGTTGTGTTATTTTTGCGCATGACAAAATTCAATTTTCGTGAGTTTCGAAAACTTAGTTGTTTTTGACATTTGTTTGAAGGGGTCAAAGTAGAGGTTAAACTTGACAAATTTCACTAGTATTTATTAGTTTTATGTTTGATCGAGAGTCACAAGGGGTTTTTCTCTGTGTGCGAGTCATTATTCACAAAGAGTGTTTCCCCATTGCTACTGTTTGATGATGCTTTAGCACCCTATACACTTTGTAGAGGGATTTTTTTAATTTTTTTTTTTAAATAAACTAACAAAGGAACTGATTAGATTTTTATTTGTGTTTATCGTTTTATTCTCGGAAAAAAACTTGAACCTGATCCGCGAGGAACGATTCATGAGATGGGAGATCGTGGATTCTACTAGACTGAATAGCCGGCAATATAAGCTGTAGTGTGAATAAAAAAATTAATAAGCAATTTCAAACTAAATTCCACTGCAATATGTACATATATTTAACATAGGGAGATGTACTGTGGTGTGGTGTTTTTCTCCTAAAAGAATCATTAGATATGCATGCTGTGATCTTTCTTTTAAAGGTTCGTCATCTGATATAAAATTCAAACCGTCGACGCATATATTTATATCATTTTCCTTCCGGGTCGGTTCAACACAAATATTTTCCGCTATTTATTCTCTAACCTTGTAGAATAAATAGCTATCCGCGAAAGGTCATTTATTCAATCAATATTACCAGAAATATCTCTATTACACAACAACCTAAAAAAATATTCCTCTGAAATGTACATTAACAATACAAATAAAAATTACTTTTAATTATTTAAATAAAAAAAATATATATTTAATGATTTGTATTTTCTATTTTTTTCATCAACTGTGTCATAATTTGAAGCCACACAACATATATAAATAGGCTGTTATTTATTATATAGTTAAAAATGTGGACAGGTAATTAATATAATTAGAAAGTATTGCAAAATGTTTATGACAGTCGCATATATATATATATATATATATATATATATATATATATATATATATATATGTACTGAATATCTAGTAAATATATACTCAGCATTATTTTCTACTTCTTTGCGTTAACAACTTTCACTTTTATTAATGAAAAACATTCGTAAATTGGTTTATATAACATTTAAAGGCATTTCGTTAACAGTTATTTTGCAAATTTTGTTCATTATATATACATTTTTTGTTACGTATTTTATTTCCTAATCTATGCTTTTATTTAAGAAAATTATATTTCGATATATAAAGTTGAACAAAAATAACATAATAGTTCATTTCCTATTGTGTATTTCTTATTCTTACATTATATATCGTGTGTGACTTTCTAGACTCGTAATACATATATATATATATATATATATATATATATATATATATATATATTGCTGGAATGCCGTGGAGAAATTGCTCCACGTTCGGTGCCAAATAATATAGTGAAACAAACGTGTGATGGAATGAGGTAATATAGTGAAATTAATAAATAAATTTTATGATATGTGAATGAGAGAAGAATAAGAGATGTAATGAAAAAGAAAACACTTTAGAGAACAGATAAAATACAATTTAATAAACATTAATAATAATACATTACACCTCTAAAGAATTTACCCCCCCCTATATCGTTCTTAGTACATGTGTACAAAATATAGAAAAACAACGGTGTGAATGGTGGTTTAAATAAGCTAATTCTGTGAGTATTACGATTTATATATGATCAGAGGTAGGTTGATATAATATATAAATAAGTTTCCAAACAATTTATCAGTTAAATAATTTCCTTTAGGAGGATTGAAAGAATTTAAAAAATACAAATCAGAGCAATCGATGTGATTTAACCTCAATCTTGAAAATGTTCACTATGTTAACAAGATCTTATCTCAGGGCTTATTAACGGTAAGTCGTGACTTAATTAACAACCAATATATCTATACAAATGCTAGCTCAGTAATTTACATATTAATAATCGTATAAGAGGTATTTAATACAGTGAAGCTGTACTATCTACGATCAATTAAAACAATACAATACTTTATATATTTGTAGGGTAAATTCTACCTTAACTTAAGGGCACTGTAAAGCTCATAACAAATAGTAGCCTGGCTTGGACATGGACCATCGGTAAGGATCTCGGAGCTGCTTACAGGTGTAGGACTTTCGGAATTCTGACCGGTATTAGGATATACAGCACGTTTAACAGGATAGCTTTCATACAATTAAATTAAAACAAGAATTAGAAGGATAATAGTCTCAGGTTACTGTCTCGATACTCGTCTGATATGTATTCAAAATACACTTCGTAATCAAGGTAAATTTGTAATTCCAACGTAGTATTAAATTGGAAATGATAATATTCTTGATATTTCAGCTTCTATATGGAATTTAAAACTTAGAAAATCGCTTTTAAAACTTGAAGACGCCTAATTATATGCCGAAGCCACGCTTCAACAAAACGTTTTTTTTTTATTCTCTCTTTTTTTTTTCGTTACTTGCGATACCACGTTCTAATAATGTCAACGATATCTACCTTGGAAAAAATATACCGCCGAAACACAAAAGGCGTGGTCAATTTGAAATATGAATGAATTTCTAATTTTAAGAGTGTTTAATTAACATAAGGTATTTAAATATCCAATAATAATAATAGACAATAAGTTAAAAGAAAAATAGACATTTGATATAGTAGATTACTACATGAAAGATAACCCTACTGTTGTTATTGTAACCTAGATGTCGCGATAAGACATAGTTTTATTTAATATGCTTTAATATTTGAATAATTTCAACTATAATTATTAAAGACTTGTTTGTTCGCATAAATTATAACAGAAGAACCAGCTTAATATATATATATATATATAGATAATAATTTCTTGACCTTTGTATGTTATAGTAGATTCAATTAGTCGGCGATTTGAGGTCTGCTTTACTTTAATATGTATATACTTAAAATAATCTTACATGTTTCGGTATACAATGCCTTTTTCAAAGAAATTTAAAATATAAATGATTGTATATCAATGTCAAACTTATATATCTGTAGTTGTCATGGATAAAATTAAAATATTCAAAGATACATTGAAGTTTAAATAAAGCAATGTGTAAATAAAGCTGTTTTGGAGTATTTGCGGGCTTGTATTCTTTTGTATAAATATTGTTTAGTTTGGCCTATGTAGTAACTATCGCAATCGGGATATGGTATTTTATAGATGAATTTTTTCTATTTTAGGTTTAGTCTAAAATAGAAAAAAAATCGAGAAACACATGTCATCTATAAAATACCATGCGATAGTTACTACAAATTTACGACGATTTCTTAATGATTCTATTTTAAAATACCTTTTTCGCGACTATTATTAACTTCGAGAATCCGTCCACTTTTTGAGTTGTCTTCGATAGAACTGGTTTCGCTAAACTTTTTAATCAACTATTGCTGTCCTAATTTTTGCTTTCTTGAATTGCATTTTTTGAGTTATTTGTCGCACAATAGCAAAACTGTGTCCTGATTATGTGCAATAACAGAAAGAAAAGAACCCTGACTTTAATGGAACGGTCACTCCAATTTAATCTCCATCCCATTGAGCATTTGGGATAAATTGGAGGTGAGAAAATCAACAGTATGGCATAAAATACCAGAAACTTTAACAAACTTTATAGCACGAACGCATATTACGTAGAGAGATGATCATTTTTCCGAATTCAAAATTTAACATTTTTTAATTTTGTTTAATTTTGTAAATGTTAATTGCACAATTTATAAATACGAGAATTAAAGGAACTTTATGACAAAATATTATCAAATTAGGAAAATATGTCGAGGAAACAACATAATTAAATTTGGTTTACTATTATATCACTTTATTCTAATATCGACCACCACCAAAATCAAATATAATATCTCGAATGAACATATATCAGTTGTTGATGATAGGTTAGCAAATCTAATCAAGCAAGAACAATGCACATTTATTCATACAGTGAAGAATATTTATCTTTTGTCTATATAATTATATTATGGACAAAATACATTTAGAATTATTTAATAAAATTTCTATTATTATACTAACTCTGCATAAACTTACATCATAAAAAACGGACACGTACATTTCGAGAAATGCATATTATATAATTCTCAAAGATAACAACCTCTCCAACAGCAAAACCAGTGTGTAATAGGAAAGTTATAATTAAATATAAACAATAGAAATTAACAAAACTATTTACATTGAACAGCAAATTCAATTTATTATTTAAATTCTGGAATAATTACTGACGTCTGAGTGTATTAGAGATGAAACGCGCGACAAAGTTTACTAACAAACAGACAGAGGAGCTTGCAAAACCGAACAGCATCGAAAATACATGTAAATTGCTACATTTTCAGTCGATTGAGAGAGTGAAGAATATTATATGCGCGAAACGTGCCCGAACGAGATGGAAAGACAAAATCTTAATGAAATCCGCTCAATATTATTAACTCGAATCCATCATTTACAAAAGTCTATATTATTAATTACGAATTTACTTTGTATACCTAATCTTATTTTTGCCAGATATTGCTATGAGTTGGTAGAAGTGTATTATAGAAGAGTTGTTAATAAAAAGAAATTACGATTTTATGGGAAGAGAACAGCAAACTGAAATTGTTTCGAAACAAAATTTTTTAGCATTATTGTTCTTGCTATCCCTTTCTATTACGTTTCATTTTTGTCTTTCATCTAATCTGTCTTTTGCGAATTGAAACGAGTTAACAAGCGATATCGATTACTTTCGAGTTTGGAGAAAGGGATCCAGGGTTGCTTTTAGATGTTGTGCCCTCCACGATCCCTCTGAAATCCCCATACTCTTGATTCAACCCATTCCGACGACCCGCACCACCATTTCGTGTCTTTTATATGCAAACGACATTAATCCGAATTTACAATTTCGAAGATCTTTGAGGCGAAATTAGATTATTTTAGGAAATTTAACGTTCAAAATTCACTGTATTATATTTGTATTTCATCCAGTTATTTGATATTACCATTGTTATTATTATTGCTACCGCTACTGTTATGGTTAGAGTTTCATTATTACAGAGACGAGTAATAAAATTATTATGTTATATACAGGGTTGTTAATTTAAGATATAGAATAAATTATAATAAAAAATAACTATTTTTTCACAAAACAAAGAAAACAATATTTTTAAGCACAATAGTCTTTAATCAATTCAAACCCTGTTTACATCGCGGTATTTTTGTGATATAGAAATATAAGCAAGTTACACGGTGTTAAATTAAACAATACTATATGTGTTGAATCCTAAGCCAATCGAACGAGCATTGAAGTGGTACATTATCTTGATGCAAAAACCATGGGTTATCTGTCAATAATTCTGGATGTTTTAGACGCATGGCTTTGCGCAAACGACACACAATACTCATATAATATTCCTTGCTGACAACTTAGGGGGTTTCAAAGAAATCACAATGTTCTATATCGCATGATTATTATGATTATTATCATGATTAAAGACGGCAGACTATGTACCCCAGCAGTGGCGTTGCGTGGAGAGTTTAGCAGAATAACAGAGCGCTTACTTAAAAATAAATATATCGAATCCCTATACAAAACGTTAAGAAAAAACATAAATAACTTAACCAACATGTTTACATTGTTGCAAAAAAAATGCGGATGTGCGCGATGAAAAATTGCACCATAATATATGTTTCTGTATTAGTCTCGGAAAGGTTCGTACGTAGCGACGTATATATATATATATATATATATATATATATATATATATATATATATATATATATATGTTTATATACAGAGAAGGATTGTTCGACGTTGAGAGATGTTATATTTCCATAGTTAAAGCTCTCTTTGTATCTGTACAACGGATCTTCAGTATTGGTAAAAAGTTGCCCTAATTTTGTAAAATCTACATTTTTATCTAATACACTGTTAAATTTTTCACGGACACAATCACTTTTTCCATCTTCAAGGATATGCAGCACTAGTTTTACGTGGTCAATAATTGCTAATGAGTCCGATAAGGACAGCGCAGTGTTCTGTAAATTTTTTATTGCGTCCAGTATTGGAACGTAACTGTCGTAAATAATTTTTAAATTTGCTGCAACTTGAGGATTGTTAAATTGGCATTAAATTTGGCATCTAGTTGTAAAATCACTGATTTAATTTTTTCAAAATGTTTACAATAATAAAATGCTGCTTCTACCCAAGTACCCCATCGTATAAGAATTGGTTGCGGCGGCTCGAGTATATCAGGACACAGCGAATGAAATAGCCGAATCCGTTTCGGAGATTTAAGAAAAACCGCTTTCGTTTGTCCTATCAGTTGATCCACATCAGGATAAGTTGTACGTATAGTGTTTGTTACATGGTGTAAAGCGTGAAGCAAACATGTGTCATGCAGCAGGTTTGGTTGAATTGTTTTGAGTAAGTTTGCCGTGGAACACATAACCTTGGCAGCATCGGTAACTAACATTAACACTTGCTTCGATAAAATCTCAAATTTGTGTAGTGTTTCTATTAATACATCATATATCGCTCTGGCAGTACACCCTTGCATTTGTTTACAGGTTAGTAAATAAGGAGGAGAAGGTCCTTGCGGAGTCAGCGTCCGTACTAGAATGGCTAGGATGGACTGTTTTTTAATATCTGTAGTTTCGTCTATTGTTAACCACAGGATTTTTTTTTTACCGTATTTTTCGTACAATTTACAATTCTCTCACGCACTGACGGTACGTAATTCCGTAGCATACTTCTTGCTGGTAATTTCCACGTAGGATTGTATTTCTTCCAAAACTGACGAAACATTGGGTGTTCCACTTTCTGCATTGGTATATTGGTCGCAATTAACATCATTGTTAAATCACACACAAATTTATTATATGATCTGCGTCCACTATTATTCGATTTATGTTTGTCACTATTTATATGTCTTTGGCACTGACTTGCTTTCCAAGTTAATAAAGTTGTTTCACAAACTAAACATTTCACTACGGTACCGTCATATATTAAATCGGGAAACCGATGTAAAAATTTCTTTACTACGTTAGCATGCAACCGAGTCGATGCATTGTTTCTACGCACTCCCGACATTTTCAACACGATTGTGTTAACAATGTATCGCTTACAACGTCTCAACGGCAACTGAATTGATCGTCGTACGCCTCTACTCGATCCCTCCACATCACGCTACTGTCCGGGCACATAGTCTGCCGTCTATTCATGATTTTAATTTTTGAACAACTTTGACGTGAGTTTTCGCACTTGCTTCATCTTTGGCGCGATATTAATTGGCCTGATCGGCTATTTTGGTATCATAAACATAGGCCCATTCCTCATCGCACGGAATAATGCACGTCGTGAACCAGTAGTAAGAAATTTCGTCTCAACAGACGTTAACACGTTGTTCTTTTCAAAAAAATTGAGCGATATTGGAAGCAATGGAGATGAGATATGCCTGAAGCCCATGGCCAATGGCCTTTTATAATCGCTTAGGTCAATAAAAATAAAATCCCAGTACCTAATACCTACAAAGGTTTCTAATTCCCAATCGACGATTTTTAAGCACGAGATCTATTTATGTCAAGAAAATATAATCATTAATTGATGTTGAAAGTAGTGTGCTCTTCGTCTTCAACGCGTTCTCTGATCTGAACATTTTGTACCACTTAATCACTCTTATTTTTGACAAGCATTTGTCATCAAAATCTGTTTGCAACATTTTCAACGGATCTGTAGAAATTTCATTCCACAAACAGAACTTTGTGCAACTTCTGTACTCTACAAAATCAAACATCATAGAAAACACTTTTGAAGTAACTTGCGTAGTTTAAACGAATCGATATCGATACTTTTCGATCAATTGGATAATTGAAAAGAAAAACAATGCGTTAGTTATGACGAAAATATTGCGTAGTATTTTTATCATGGATATTCTGAGACGGTATAACAAGTACCCGCATTTAACAACAGAAAGCACAATACTAACTCAAAACTTTACATATCGTTGCGTACAATCCTCAAAAGACAACTGTCGAAATTTCAGGCATATTCATCAGTAGCGTTTGTTTTAATAAGTGTTGAAAGTAAACATTGCTATTTTATTAAACAATGGAAAAAGAACAATATTGGTTGGTGATTCTATTATGTGTGAAGAAACGAAAGACGAGTTGCATGCGATATATGGGAGCCATTTCACCTTTGATAACTACCATCTGATATTGATTTAATGTATTTAAGTGTGGTCAAGCATTCATCTTTGATGAAAAACGCCTAGACCGTCCGATTGAAGTAACCACGAATGACATGGCTAACATAATTCATGATATCGGTGGTGATAGTAGACCGCCGAGTCAAGATCAGGGCGATAGCTGAAATGTAAACTTCTCAATTGAATATCTTTGTGAAATATCTTCACAATAAATTGGGCATGAAAATCTATCCAGAAGATGAATGCCATTGCTGCTGAAGGACCTAGTAGCAATGCAAAGATTCTGAAGAGGTGATTGAAAGATAATCCACTTTAATTTGGTTTCAGGTTTAGTTTGCACAAATATTATTAAAGAAAATTGAATTATACTAAATTACTAGTTTAAAAGATTAACTGAGTGTATATTCAAACTAAAATTTATGACATTATAAGATGTGAACAGAAAAAAATAGGGATTATACTTGCATTTTATGTTTTATACAGTAACTCTATGCTATAGATTTTATTACTGCCTGAATAAGGTTGATAACATAAAACATCCTCTAACATATTATTAAGAACGTTGTTTAACATGTATGTGAAGTTTTAATCAATCATTAAAAATAAAATATCTTTCAAAATAATAGTGTACCATACACAAGTTTTTAAAAGCTTTCGAATATTTCTTCTTTAACATGTTTTTTATGGTGAAATAATTATAAGTTTACGAAACGTATTTTGAAAATATAAGTAAACTAACTACTTGAAACATGCAAGGTTTACATTACGTTTGATTCCGATAATAAAATAATTTTATTCATAGTGTACTTTATAGAATGTAAAAATAGAGTGGCATCAATCAGTAAATGATGTATTTTTTATAGCAGCTTTATTTATTGAGGATAGACTCATTTTAAGACTGAATCAGACTGCGAAAGGAAAGGATATCCTCACTACTATTGGAAAAATTTCTACGGAAAAAATTGATCTAATGAAGGCATTTACCATATTCTAACAAAGAAAGTTTCTAAAAAAGTATAAAATGTCAAAAGACAGAAATTAAAATAGCGAATAAAAAAATAAACTAAACAGGAGAGATAACTTCGCTGAGAATTGATAATACTTTATATTAGTGGTTCTGAAATTGTGGTATGTGTACCACTAGTGGTGCACAGAGCCCCATGGTGTTATGCAAGGCATAAGCAAATGCGAATACCATTCTGGAGATGCGATAAGATAAAGTAATATGTTTAGGTCGAACACTAGAGTGTGCGTATGTCCGATATTTCTAATCTAGACTAGAATCATCGATTGCCTTAGAAATTATTGTCGCCGGTGTGATAAACGAGTCAGTTGATTGTTTTAATTAGTAATAACAACAATTAACTTATTACAATTGTGCGCATCGTCTATTATATTCGTAAAAATAGAATTGTATCATGCTGTTAATTCTATGCAAACAAAATTATTACTTATTTCTATGTTTAAAATTGGCGTAAAAAATATCAAAATAAATGAATGGGTTATTCCGAAAAAACCAGCATAAAATGCCTGTATCATCAAGCTCTGCTACAGAACTAAAATAGACAGCGAGTCAAATTACCTACAAAAAACCAAAAGATAAGAAAATGTTATCCTGAGTACATTAGCTTTAGACTTACTGACACAGACCTAAATAATGAGCCAGACCTTCAATGTATAATTTGCTTTTAAATTCTTTTAGATCGGAGTATAAAACCTACATGATTGAAAACGCCATCTGGTACGAAACAATTAATATTATAAAACAAGCATGATTATTTCCTTTGAAGGTTGACAGAGATGAAAAGCATGTTATATCATCCTTTACTGGCAGTACTGCAAAAGCAGTGGAAGCTAGGAGATCACTAGGAGAGATCTCCTAGTGAGCTTAAGTATAGCAACAGCAAAAAAGCTTATGCAATCGGTGTTGTTGTATATATAATATATGGTAACTATATGTTGGGTGTACTGTCAGCTAAACAGTAGGTAAGGTAGGACATAAAACAAGCATAAGGAATATTTCCTTCGAAAGTTAACAGAGATGAAGGGCATGCCATGCCATGCTTTATTGGTTGCACCGTAAAAGCAATGAATGCATCTCTCCTGATGAGCTTAAGAATAGCAAAAGCGGAATAACTCATGCAATTGGTGCTGTTGTTACCAGCTGTAAAAGATAGGGTGACTTGGATATTGGGCGAACCGTCAGTTAAATAGATAGATAGGATACCACAGACAAATTATACCATTCGTCGTAGGATTGAAAGTGGGATATTTTCAAGAAACTCAATGGCTTTTTCGCAGAAAATAGACTGGACCGGCACCAGTGCGTCGACTTCTGTTCTGACGACGGTTGAGCTATGAAACTGATGGTGATATTGCAATCAAAAATCGATTGTAGCACCCATAGAGAAGCTTTAGCTTATCAAGAAATTTAGAATAATGAGTAATATTATTTCAAATGAAAAGCTGCATTCTTCTCACAATTTGGAAAATTCGAAAAAGCAGAACACGAAACTAAAGTAAATGACGATTTTATTTATAATATAAAACGTCACTGTCAACTGTTCGCTAAAAGAGTTGAAGAGTATTTTAAGGAAGATTATTCTGAATTCCTTTGGGTAAGGAAACCATTCATATTGGATGACATTCCTGGAACCCCAGCAGACTCTAAAACAGAGCGTTGATAGAACTTATGATGGAGGTTTGAGAATATGTACCAAATTAGAGTTAGGTGATTTTTGGCTATGGACTAAAAATGATTATCCATTAGTGTCTAGAAAGACACTGTTGTTTTTAATTCCATTTACAAACGACCCATGTCTGCGAAACCGGATTTTCGGCCGTGGTGACAATAAAAAAATGAATTACGTAATAATTTGAATCTTGACCCAAATTCGCAATTAAAACTAAGTACAACGGAGCCTGACATCTCTTCGCTTGTGTCGAGCATCTGTTCTTCTCATTGAGTTTTTACTTAGACTTTAAGTTAAGAATAATCTAACATTGTCTTTATAATTAAATAAGACGCTTTCAAAAATAATTGTTATTTTTTACTGTTTTTTCATTCCCAAACGTAGTTCTATCCTTTGAATAGTTTAGTGGTATGCGGCTAATTCATAGTATATAGGAGTGGTGTGAGAGAAAAAAGTTTGAGAACCTCTGGTTTATATAATTAATTTAAAAAGTTTCATTTTTCCTACAGTTTATGTTTAATGGTGTACTCAAAATAGAGACAATTAAAAGGTTCATTTATTAGGATATATAGTGCTTAGCGATTTACAGGACAAATTGTCCTAGAAACAATAAAATTGCTAATATTTGTGATGATTTCGTCTTGTATTACAGAGGAAAGTCCCGAACCGTTGTATTTTGTGGAAGATACGATGAATTAACAGGAATATGAAAGTTTATGATGAAAAGTCAGAGATAAGTACATCCAAGAATACCTATTGAAAATTTATGCTTAGAATGGTCTGAAAATTTCTCAAAAATGATTTTAATTGATTGCAACGCAATCTACGCAACATATTAAAAGCTGTTGTGGCATAAAAAAAAAATACAAAGTGCAATCAATGGCCGTATCCAAAGTTTGTTAGAATAATTGTTTTAGTAAGTACCAAAAGTGGCGCTCTAATTTTACACACGGTTCTAAATTATTCTGAGTACTTATTGGCATTTTGGATTAAAAAAAAAGTGTTATCATTCATACTATCTTTAAGTATGTACAAGGCACTTATATTACACATTTCATATTTACGCAAATACTAGAGAACTAATTAATTTAAGAAGTATTTGGTTTAAAGAGAAATTTCTATGGATAAACAGTAAAGAAAAGATGTGTAAATGTATAGTTGTCAAAGTAACAGGGTGGGTATGAACCCAGACAAACACTATTATAAACTTCAGATGAAATCCTGCACTTGCCTTTTTCTTTTGTTGTAAATTCATCGAAAAACACGATCAGTTTTCGACGCCTCACTTGCGTTCTTTAGTTCCCTCTTTATAGTTTTCTATATATGTAGATATTTTGGGCGTATACAATTTAATTTTGGTTCTTCTGGTATTTGTCCCTATAATTGATTTTTTTTTGTTTTCGCAATTTTCACTAATTATAGTTCTTTTAAAAAAAGTCTTAAATCTTAATTTTAAATTTGTAAAACCACTTTACAAGGTGTAAGTACTTTTGGTTTGTAGAATTTATTTTACTAACAGTAAATATTATAATTTTTTGGTGTCTAGTTTAAAGACTGATATACCTATTCTTAGTATTCCTCATTTTCTTGTCAACAATTAAGATTATAAATGTTAAAGAAGATAACACCTTAAAGTGACTGCGTCGTAAAACAAATTATTGCGTTGCCAAGTTTGACCGAACAGAAAATGAAAGACGGTGTTTTAGTATAACACAATATAATCAAAAGGTAATCGGCGTTCATCGTCTATTTTGGTAGTAGAATTAATTTCGTTAACGCAAAATTTTAAGGGCGAATTGTACTAATAAATTGATTAATACCAATTATATTATCAACTTTTAACGTTCTTATTAAAAATTTCCATTAAATACAATATGCCAAACGATAAGCATTTATTTAAAGGCCAAATACCTACTCAAAAACAATTAATAAATTGCAATTTAATTTTTTATGCAATAGATTTTCTTAAAGCATTTAGGTAGGTATAATACATTAGTAATCGTAATCGTATCTTAAAATAGAATTAAATTAATTCCTAAACTTAATAGAAAATCTAACTGAAATATTTTTCTTAATTTTTAATCTTAATATTTACTTCCTACTCAGTTTCTTATTTACATTTTTCTTAAACAAAAATGATGTTTTACTAAATTTAGAAAATAATACTTTTAGGGCACATTTTGCATAAATCTATAGTGCGATTAACATGTTTACCGATCCGATCACGAACAGTTGAAATAAATGTATGTAGCTGAAATATTGATATTTAATCTCTTTATTTCATGTTATATGATAAACTGCTTATACCGAACTTCAAGTACATAAATATTATTCACAGAACGTTATCTGATGTTTATTTTAGGTGAACGTGAAATGATATCGTCCAAACCACTTCACTACATAACCTCAAATAACACGTAGGAACGGATAATTTTATCACACCATTTTATTATTACTTGATCGCAATTAAAGTAGTAAACTAAACCGAAATTTGATGTAATTGCTGTTGATTGAAGACTAACATACCCATAATATTCCTGTAGCTAAATAATCAATTCACAACTTGCATGTCACGTGGTATAAGAACAAAACTTAACAAAACGTATTCGTGCAAATATGCTAAATGACGGCTGTGTTCTATACGTACATTACGACTATACTATACAAACTACATTAATTAAACACTCAAGTCATTAAGTATTACACAGTACTAATAGATTTTATAATTGAGACGATTCACGAGCTCATATAATCGTTTCAAGACTGTATAAAAGAGTTTGGCGTTTGGATTGGTTCATTTTCTTGATAACCTAGATTTTAGTTGGTGTTAATAACGGTAGAGCGCGCAAAGTATAATTTAGAATCTTTGTGTTACATATTTAAATTTAAATATATACATGAATACTGTAAAATACAAAAATATAGATTATGACGTATTTAAAAGAACGTATGCAAAATTTACACATTAAATTTTATTATTATTCTATTTTATTTTATATAACATAAAATAACGTAGATCTTGATATATTAATCTTATTAAAATTATGTTTCGGAGTAAATTAAAAAAATATTAACATTGAGAATTCTACAAGGTTCGGTAATGAAACCTATTATTTTTATTACATTATTTATTATTTGGCGAACATATGTCCATCTGTCAATATTGAATAAGTATATCTTATATATGGAATGCTAAGAATAAATTAAAGATTAAACACTAATAAATCAACTACTTTATATATTACCAACACTGCTAAAAATACAATTTATACAGGAAAGAGCTGAGCACAAAGTACTTAGACTTTATATTACTTTGAATAAACTTAAGTTTAAATATAACTTTCATTTTAAAGCAATGTACAGCTGCGAGCAATAAATTTTGGTCGTCAATGTCTGTAAAATTTGAGGAATTTGTCACAATGTAGATTTTTGCCTTGATTGATTATATCCATTGTCAATGAAATGGCAATGTAAATTTGTCAAAGTCTTGTTTTTTTAATTATTTTTAATATGGTCTCAATATCTTATTTTGAACAAGTAAGGATTATTTCCTAAATAGAAACTGGACTCTCGAAAGCTATGGTAGCATCTCGTATAGGAATTGCAAAACGTTCTGTAAATTTTATTAACATGTGTCAGATTAAATTATAGGTTATTACCATTACGACCGTTTCACAATACAGCAACTTACATTGTGTCAAAGAATGACATTGACGACCAAAATTTATTGCTCGCAGCTGTACAAGCTATATACATTGATTCTTTCTGCAATAAGATAGTAAAACGTACTAGTACATATTATATTAAAAGTATTTTAACATCCTGACTAGAAACAAATTAATTAAGTTTTAATTCTTAGCGCCTCAAAGAGAGATAGACACACAATTTTAAAATTTATATTATTTGCCAATGAGTTTACAGGCATAAAATTCTTTCAATTCTTGCGTACCTACTTAGTGTTGAATTTATAAATATGTGATATTTTAGGCTGCTGTTTATATTTTAATTTGTAATTAAAGTATTATATTTCGGAAGTATATTGCAAACAATGAAGGAATTGGAAGTGCAGTTTTGATGTTTACAATATATACCTGCCTACATAACTTCCAATTTCCAAATTTAAATAGTATGCATTAAGCTAGATAAGGCAATTTTAAGTAATGACCTACTTCAAACTTTTTCGTTTGAATGCTTTTTAGAATGCTTACAATACAATAACACAGAAACATCTCTACAAATAGGACAAGAAATTTAAAACAAGCAAAAGAGAATACATAAAAAGCAACGAACCTAAATCATTCACATGCAATCAAGCAATTTAGTTGTTTATTTTTAAATGCGGAATTTAAAAACATAATGAGAGAGAATTGTTGTACGACCGTTGATGAATTGAAATTAAGTGCCATTTCGGTATTAAAGTAATAATAAATAATAATATGCATCCGAATAACAAGCTCTAATAATAATACAACCGCTGGACTAGTATAATTTATACGCTGTATACACAACTATAGTAGTTATACGTTACGTTTGTTAAATTGAGTCTCCTCTTCAATTATAAAACAATTCTAGAATAGGATGTGTATTAATAATGCATGTTGCTATGACTGTACATACAGGTGCATTTGATCTGCACTACACGATGTATAAGGCACAAACGTACTGCATGTGTACAGAAAATTGTCAGGTGACATGCAATATTTACACTAAGCGAAATTATTCAGACGCCATGGGTACGGACAATCAAATGTCAAATTCTAGGAAGTTAGTCAATAGGCAATAGAGATTATGTCGACTCAACCGTCAATTGAGATTGGGGATGGATCGATGTTCAACGGACGATTGAGAATGAACTTTTAAGGTATCGCTCTGTGCTTTTGATATGTCAAGCTTTTAAAGTGCATATTTCAATTAGATATTTTTTTTTTATATTATATTATATTATTATAGCAAATTAGCAAACTGAAATGCGTCACGTTGAATGCGTTAAAAATATTATAAATTAAATATAAGCTTATTATTAACAAATTATTATAAACAAAAGATATGCAGTTCACACGAGTTCATTTAAAAATTTAAAGGAATTTCCTAAGTATTCTTTATATACTTACCATTATTAATTAAATTCAAAATCTGTACTTCTAGGCAATTCAAATAAACTGCTATGTATAATTTATTGTATACTAATATTCGTTTTTAAATTATTCTTTCTCAATGTTCATATAAATACTCTAACTTAACAAGAAATAGGTATAAGTTCTATCTATTTCTTGTGTTTATAAAAATCTGATTTATTTATGTCTAAAACTTCCATTCTAAATGTCTTAACTTCAAAAACTAATTCATATATACTGACTTCAAAAAAAAATGTTTAATCATTTTCAGACTAAAATATTAAAAAATAAAAAAGTTATTTAATAATTAGTGGGTCCTCCGTGGTTTCGTATGCATTCGATAACTCTTCGAGGCATGCTTAAATTTAAATTATGTATCCTGGGGAATGTCATCACAGGCTTCTTGAATTCGGTGACAAAGGTCAAGTAGGTTATTTGGTGATTGGGGTAAATTACCCAGTCGAGTACCAATCATATCCTACACATGTGCAATTGGTGACAAGTCTGGGGAGCGAGAAGGCCATACGTTATTTTCTTGCAAGAACCTTGTAGTAACCCTTGCTGTATAAGGACGTGCGTTGTCTTGTTGGAAAAGGGATTGAATTAGACTGCGTAGGTTTTTCTTCCATGAAAAAACTGTGACCAGTATATCCTACCAGGTCCTACCTCGATATGTTGCAATTGTGTTGTAAATAAATATTAACTGATATCAAAAGTGAGATTTATACCAAATTATAGGTGAAACAAATTTATCGACAATATATTACAAATAATATAATTATGTAAAAATGAACTCGTCGCGATAAATTGCTAAATATTTATTTAACATTTCATTGCTTTAACAATTTCGTATAATAGATTTATGGAATGATGTAAATTTAAGAAACTATGGAAGTGATGAACTCTGTGACTATAAATTATTCTTTTCTTAAGGTAAAACTTTATGCCGACATGCCTAATTTTTAAATTTAAATTTGCCAAAAATTTGACTAAGTAAAAGTTAAACAACCAAGTAAATAGAACGATTTGTTGTTTTTATTTTCAAAATGGTCTTTACTAAAGTAAAATATAATATTGTAGGAGCCTATTTCGGAAGCGGCTTGCAAAATAAGATGGTAATTGGATACATTCTAAGATGTTGACTTATAATCAAATTATTGAATTATATTCAGAAGAACAAATTGAACTGAAGATCGTTACTTTTCACAACACAGTGTTAGAATAATTGAACGGTTTTTCACTGGTGATGTGGCTAAAGATAAATCTACTGGTCGTCCTACTCTTGTTACATCCGATATTTTGGAAAATGTGAGTCAAATTGTTGAACAAAATCCATATATTTTTGTACGTCGTCTATTCCAACTAATATGTAAACCTCACTTAACAATTAATCTGTTCCTTTAACCTTTCCCACATCCATTCTAGAACTTCTCTATGCATCCTCTCGTAAGAATCAGAAAATGCAGCTGCATTCACTCCCATATAAATTTTCCATTGTCCATCAAATTCACCCACCTGATTTTCTACAATGAATCCAGTTTTGCTAGTGGTATAGTGATAATCTGTATAATCACATTTACCAGCAAAATATTGTGTTCTATTCCAATGAAGCATGGTTTCACTTGTCTGGTTAATGTTAATTCGAAGAATTATAGAACTTCTCGTCGACGGATAATCCACACGATTTAATCGAAGTACGCGAAAAGTGTTTACAGTTAAAATAGGTGTTTGGGTGAGAATGTCAAGACAACGAAATATTAGATCAATATTATTTTAATAAACAATTAACGCCAAAAGATACGAAACTATTATTAATGGTCATTTATAAATCATCACCTCACACTCGGTGTACAACTATGAATTATTTTCACGAATTTTTCCCAGACCATTTTATAATTCTAGGTTTATGGGGAAATAAATCGCCTGATTTGTCTCTGAATTTCTTTTTATTCACTTATTTAAAAAATAAACATAATATTCCGGAATCTCATTACAATTTGCAAGAATTACGGTACACAATTGAAGAGGCAACTTCAAATATGCAATTTATTACGAAGAGTCCTGTGCTGTTTACAAGTAGGAGGTGGACATTGTAAGCATTTTGCGAATTCTTGATATTTCGGGCATTTCCTTTGTACACCATTGTATTATTTGTAATATATGGTCTCTAAATTTGTTTCAGATATCATTTTGTATAAATCTAACCACATATCTAACTAGTAATTCTAACCATGTGTCATTCATATTTATATAAAACATTCTTACATATAAAGTTAAATATAAAGCGAATGACCAGGCAATCCAATTTCTCAGGGATGCTAATCTAAATACGCGCTTGAATCTTTTAGAGTTAGTAGCATTTCTAAAGCGAAAAAGTGTGTCGTATCGCCTAAAAAGAAATAAAGATTTTAGCCTGAGAAGAAATTGATAAATATTTTAATGAAGCTGCAGATACTAAATATTTAACGGTAAAACTTGTGTTTCTTTGAAGCAGAACTTTATAAATTGGGAGTGAATGATATTGAAGAATTAGGAAACTCATTGCTACATATTTCGGATACTAAAACCAATATTTACGGTAGATTTTCTATCGCTGGACGTTGTATGAGTTATTAATAATAACTCATACAACGTCCAGCGCAATATACTACAGTATATTTACAATAATAACTTATTATTGTAAATATACTGTAGTACCTCGATGTGATGTTTTCGTTTTATTCTGAAAGATATTAATTAAAAACCATCAGTTCTATCAGTTGAAATAAATATACCTTCTAATATTGTCAAATTGTCAAAGAGTGTTATATAGAAGGCTCCGTACGAAATAAAAATTAATGATTGTGAAATATTTACTACCAGCTCTACTTTTTCATTCAATATTTCAGAAATATCTTCAGCATTAACATAATCGGATAGCAATAATAACAATATAAGTAATATAGTTGCAATAAGAAATAAGAAATTCTTTAATTGCTTGCAAAGCAAGCATATTAATGCTTTTAATTAATGTTATGACCAAAAATATTAGGCACTAGTTTTACTATTGTGTTTTTTAAACTAGTGTTAAAATAAAAGTATTTTTAACACTAGTTTAAACGCTAAACTATAATACGCTAAATTATAATACGAAATTTTTAACTAGAGTAGTTAAAAATATTACTCTTAATGACAATTGTACAAAAAATTGATTTCATATTCCTTTCAATTTTAATGTCAACGTTGCATAGTTTGGCACTAGTGTAAATCTAGTTACAAAAACTATTTGTAACTATAAGCTACGAAGGCTATACAATCAGATCTCATGTATCAAAGTTTATGCATATATCAAAAATGAATTACAAACTAAATATTTATTGATATAATCCATAATTCATATAAAACGAAATTGCATTGTCTACTATTTTAATTTTTTTTAACATTCACAATTTATCTTGAAGACATTCTTAATTTTTCTCTAATAAAGACTTTTGTTTTTGGAGCGGCTGCTTTAGATGTATCTGATAAAATATCATGTTTATTACAAGTATGTACATGTGTATGATGAAGTATCTAATAGATATATTATTACGAACAAGTAAAATTAAAACAAACCAGTTGTTGTCACTTTAGTATCTGTACGTTTTGTCCAAATAACCATTCATAATTATATACGGCCTGGAAACATGGTAAGTTAACGACACCGCTGCGACACTGCTCTAAGGTAAGTTAACGACACGTCTCCGCCGTTAACATACCACATTTCCAGACGATATAGCTATTTTTCATATTTTTGTTAAGTTATAAAGATATTAGTAGTTTATTTAAATTATTCTTTAATAAAACACATGTTACTGGGATATCTTCGTCAATTTCAATATAGAAAGATATATGCATGTATGTATATAAATATATGATTACAATTGAAATTTCTCGGTAAGCCAATTTTCGAAAACTAAACTGTAGTATTTACTATGCAATTGTATCTTTCTTAATACACTTGCTTTTGAATTGTAAATTGAAAAAGTAATGCATCCATATTTTAAAAAATAGTCTATTATTTAATCTAGAAGAGTAAACATTTTTAAGTTAATTATGTAGATGTTATTCTCAGTTATTATATTTTTATGCATTTTTAGTATAACTAAATCTTTTCTAAGACGCTCGAAAAACTATTTATTTATTCAATTTCAACTAAATGTCGTAGTTTCGACCTAAACGACGACATTTAGTTGAAATTGAGATTAAATGAAAGCGGGTTCGCAAAACAAATGTTGAACAGAATCTCTAGTTAAAAAAATTAATTATTGCCACCCTATGCTGATTAAAATATTTCAATGTTTTTACTTTTCTTATAATACTGCGATACTTCTTTTGTAAAGTATCGTATTTCTAAATGATTTGGATATAGCAACCTCTTTAATGATACGCTTCTTCAAAATATTTAGAAATACCACGATATTGAATTCATTCCGCCTTTACTTCATGAAAATTTATGTTTATATGCATTAGTAATTAACATATAACTATTAGAAATTGAAGAGGAAATATGTCCTTCGAGACTGCAAAGGACTGTTAAATCTTTTTTATATTTATATTACACAAATAAATTTAGTAAAGGTGAATTTGCTTATCTCAGTTTCTCCGTTCATTTATTAAACTATGAGATTTTTAAGTTTATTTCTGTCTAAGTTTTCTAATAAATTAATTTTAGTGCTTTACTTTCTATGTTCATTATTTTATATTCACAATTAGACGCATGACGGTGGTTAATTAAATGATCAATTGCAAAAAAATCCATTTTTTATTTATGAATGAATTATTATATTCTAATATCCGTTTATTGCAAGAATCTTCCTGTTAACATAAACTTCGGGGCCTGTATCACTTTATTAACTTATAGCATGCTGACTTTCCGCTATTATATATTTTGTCTTAGTTATCTTGAATATATTTGAGAAAATGGATATTGTTTGTGAAATTTTGATAACTTTGGGCTAGAAGATTTAATTTAAGTAATTAGTTTAAATTTACGGTCGATGCTTTCTTGATAAGATTTATCCAAAAAAAAAATTGAGATAATGTACATTTAAAATTGCCTTTTCGTACATTTGGAATGGCCAAAAGAATCTTTTTCACTACAGTCGAAATCAAGATTTTCAAAAGCACTTATAGCTTCATAAAATAAATTTCTTAATTTACTTTTCAGGTATTACACAAATAAACCCTCGTGTGACGTATGAACTCTAGTTCCAATTTAACCTATTCACGGTAGCGCCTTTATTCTCTTTTATTTATTTACCGTAATCCGGACCTGGCTAGTTAAACTGTATCTATAACATCAATCCTCCCATACAGGTAAGTCTTTGGACCTCTACAGTATTTTTGCATTACATCGTAGCGCATCTATAGCATTTTGCGCAGTTTGCGAGATCTATTCTTGTTTGTTTTTATTCTTACTGGTATCACTTTTGAATCACTTTTTGTTGTGTGATTACATTTACTTATAATAAATAGTAATTATTAATTTCTTTTTTTGTAACTCTTAAATATTATTTGATGCTGATCCTTTTATTCACCAAAAGATATCCAACATTATATGCTTAATGTATATCTTCATTTATATTAGTTCACCGTAAAATATAGTATATAATCTTCATTTTTGTACTTCCTATTTATTAATATTTTGTATTTCATTATTAAAATAAAAATGGCTTCTTTCAAATTCCAAATTATTATTCTCTTTCTTCACTATAATCATGTGAGTTTCTTATTAGTATCATATTTCAATCACTTTATGCTGTGTAGAAACATTTAATTATAATAAATACAGTCAACTGACCACTGATGTCTAAAACTTCAAATGTGTCAAAATATATAGGTATCTATTGTCGTTGAAAAATAACTTGAATTTCATTCTTGATTATATTTAATTAATAACAAAAACTATATAAATGTTTATGTTTATAATATTACCTTCATTAAAAGTAACTGTTTACATATTATTAATAATAACAGTAACAGTTGCATAGAAATAGAAAAATACACCAGTAATAATAAAATATTACACTCCTAAATGGTGACCAGCGAGAACTAGAAATGTAACAAGAATGGCTAGAAGATAAAAATTTCAGTCATTTTTATTATACTTGACATTAATAACCACATCAACTTTATTGCCCAAATTAAATATTAAATAATATACCGAGTGACTATAAATGATAGAAAAATATTTTATTTGGCAACTCTGAGAAATTGGCTCACTTGAGCGATCATTTGCTTTAGATTTTTTTTTGGTTAGAATATTTTATATAAATATAGATGACATATTATAATTCCTTGTTTGACTTTTACTGTGTCAAATTTTAATTTAAAAATCAGATAAGCCAACATAAAGTTGCAAAATTGTTACCAGCTTAAAAAGAGAATTTTCTATAATTTATAGTCACATCTTTGCATATTAAAGTACCTACTATTTATTGAACAACTAAATAAAAATGCGTAATAGTGTATGTATATAATATTGACTGAATTTTTAATATATTATTATTAAGTGGATATTTCTACACCAAGTTTATTATCGTCTCTAGTTTGAATAAAAAGTTTAGTTCCTGACCGATAATAGAATTATTAGTTTCATGATCTGTTCCCAATTGAAATCAGTTTGCATACTAGATTCGTATTCTATTATGGCGCCGTTTATTACATTTTTTTGCATTGTAATCAAAAAACTGTTTTTGTTTATGAAAAAATCGTGCTGAAAGTACCGCTTCTTTCCACAACAATTACTTTAAAACTCAAATTACAGATGACTACAACAATGAAAATGGATATTGATAGGAGTTTTTATTTCCAGTCATTACAGCGCCGTCGTACTTTTTCAAAGAAGGCGCAGGAGAATTTTAAGTAACTGATCTAATGATTTAGAGCTCTCCAAATCCACATGTTAATTTATTGACGGAAAGTTTTCAATCTGTGTTTTAGAAATGGAAGTCGCGAAAGAACGATTAAAACAGTGCACTATATGCCTAGAAGTTTAAAAAAATTGACAACCTTACAAAGCAGCTGAGAAAATGTGTTAATGTCCACGCTCTGTGACGCACATTTTCCTCCATGTGGAGATCTTAATCAATGGTATTATACGGTTCTTTGGCATTTACTAATGTCGACTCTGGCAGAATTGTAAATACTTTGATTTTATAGTTCTTTGAAGTTGGAATCGCAATTACCAATACATTGCCCCTATCCTCAATATTATGAATCGTTAAGTTATACAGTTTATCACGGCGGCATGCCCTATAAACTTAAAAAATGACGACTGCCTATAAGTACTTTGTGGAAGAATGCAGACCAACATAAAGCAAAATTAACTTATATCTTGATCATCAAGTGCTTGTCATTGCCAGATTCAATTACTGTTTCACAATTTCCGTTTATCTTACTGTCTTGGATTTGTTTGGTTTATGTCCCACCACTTTCTGTTTCAAGAACACTTGTATCTTGCCGTATTTTGAAATATCGATATTTTCTTCAACGTTCAGTTCGGTTTTTAACATGGAATAAATCGACCATAAAGTAGACTTTTTCATTTTTTGTGACTAAAAATACCACTGTAAGTAATAATTTACATATATGTCTAAAAATATTATGATACATATCTTTTCTTTAAAGTACATCCACTCTTTCTTACTTAGCCATAGTCTCCAAAGAAAGACTTTCAGTAAGTTGATATTTAAAATGATGAAATCATATCAATATTTATTTATTTCAATTACCGAAATAATACAACTAAGTGTTATTTGTAATTAACTTATGCCATGTATATAAACAAACATCTTCATTTATTTCCTCGAACACATTTTGTACGTTATCTCAGACAGTAGAAAGCCTGTAATAACATCAATAACTGTCCGTAGCAGCGTTATTCGTTTTTGTACATAATCTGCACTTTCATCTTTGATATCCATATACAACAATGCTGTAACATTCCTGACAACGTTGGAAAGCTTCCCATAGTAAATTTAAAGAATTGCAAACATGCTTTATTGTAATCTCGTGCATTGAATCACTTTGAAAAAGAAATGGGACTATCGCTTTCGAGTTCAAAAGACTTTATTATCAAGAAAATGTTCTTTTTTAAATTACAGTAACGGATGTAATCTTTTAGTTTACTAAGTATTCATATATACCGTTCAAGTTGTCACTTTTTCATTTGCAAGTAAGTATATGAAAAGAGCAGCATCGTTAATATTACTATAAATTTATGGTATAATTTTATAGAACAAAATAAATAGAATAAATTAACAGCATATATAGGATATACTGTTAATAATGCCTAATCAGTAAGCAGCGACTTATGAAAATGTTATGGTGACATTTTCATTTCATCTTTTATGAATTTAGCCGAACGGTAATTTTATACAACTTCAAGTGTGGATTGAGCCGGCAGGAATGTTTCGATCAACCGAAGAAGATATTTACTAGCAAGTCGTGAACATTAGCTATCATAAGATACTGGTATAACTAAGTTTATTTTGTTTATGAATTGATCCGTCAAACAAACGGCTACAGTAAGGTTGCTATGTTATAGTAGGCTTGCTGGCATTGATGTCAAAGCGATAAACATTATATTGCACACATTATTTTGGTGTACTGGATACCCATAACTTAACACGACATCAAAAACCAAATCGTGTCAATTGATACATAGCTAGATTCGTACGCATTGTTCAATAATCCTTTCACGTGGTTTGCTATATTGTAATAGGTGATAAAAGTTATTCATACAATCCCCAACAAAGAGTAGTTTGTAGTTGTTTGTTCTTCCAAAAATAAATATATTTGTACAAAAGTTGTGAAAAAATCGACGAGCAGATGGTAATTAATTTCGTCGGTATCAATGAAAATGTTATAACTACAGCGTTGAATAATTATAATACGATCAATTTTGAACGATATCCTATGGTGTGCTTGTTCAAAGTTTTTTAAAATATGCCCGCTTACATACTAAAAAATATTGAATTAGATGAGTCATCCATATACTTTTATCACCACATATTAAAGA
The DNA here is from genome assembly GCA_935421215.2 of Melolontha melolontha. NCBI lineage: Eukaryota > Metazoa > Arthropoda > Insecta > Coleoptera > Scarabaeidae > Melolontha > Melolontha melolontha. The sequence continues at coordinate 66,062,052 of OW285239.1, forward strand.
AATTTTGCGGGGAATCGACCAATGAAACAAACAATACTTTAAAAAAGGTACGTAATTGTTTCCAGAAACAATAATTTTGGTTTCTTCTATTACAAGAGTAATCCGGAATATTTTGAAAAAATGCAATTTTGAGCATAAATAATGTATATTTGTAGTGTAATAGGTTCAACATTAAGAATATATCTCGAAGCCTATGGTTCTTGAATCAGATCCCAGAATCGTTTCACTTATCTAACTTACCACGATTTTAAAAAAACAATAGAAAAATTATAATTGAAAAAATTGAAGTCATTTGAAAATAAAAAATAAATTAAGTACTTATCGAGTCTTAATGCATTTCTTACTTACTAAAGTCTCAGGTAGCAGGTAGTTTTGTATTTTACTCGGAATTGCATATATTCAGTCCTTAAATAGGACATATTTTTTCCTCAAATAGCACACATACAAGAAGATACTTAAATGTAAATTTAAACTCTTAAAAAATAAAAAATAAAGAAATGTTATTTGTTAAATGTTATCAAGTTTGAAATTAAAAGTTTTTCTTCGAGCGAATACGAAGAAAATTGATTTCTTAAAAGGTTATTGATTCTATTCATTTCAGTGACAAAATAACAAACTCTCACACAAACGAAACAATCTAAAATAGAAAACAGTACTGAAACTCACGAGAGTAGAAAGGAAAAAATCTGCAAGCAATCTCGTCAACATGAAGTGTAGGTGAGATCGAATTGAGCCAGAAAATAGCTGGTTCCAATAATGCATAAAATTGCCAGTCCTCTGACCACTTTCTCTATCTGCCAGCTCTTCGCAGACGCAGACAAACTGATTGAATTCCGAGCCATTTGATACTTGGTTCCAATGCGCTAAAATAATAGTACATTGTGTAAGGAGTGACGAAAGTAACATTTTTTTAAGCGAGAGAAAATGTTCGCGAGCTTAAAAAAATGATTTCGACGAGTTTACACACTATACTTTTTCTACATACTATAGACGAGGTCGTCTATGGCATTATAACAGACTTTAAAAAAATATGTAAACAATTACTTTATTTTCAATTAAAAATTACAAAACAATAGATAATATTTAAATTAGTTGTGATTTAGACATTGATACAGAGAATATGTAGACCCACAATTTTGTAAAATATGCAAGCAGCACAATTTCCGAATATGAATTTACGCTATTATCAGTCCTCTATTCAATGAATTTTACATTGACTTCTTCTTCATACCTCCTTCTCGATTTATCTCGTTATAAGCCCGCACAGGTTTCTTTTAACCTTAATTTACTATGTCTGGTGGTGTATTGAGAAAATCTAAATCACTTTCTGAATCAGAAACCATGATAAAGCTACAAACAGCACAAACTGACGTGATTTAAAAATGACGCGATATAGCAACAGCTGGCAACTAGACGCAGGTGAAAGCTAGTAGGTAATTTTCGTCACTAGGGACGAAAGTTAACGTTATGGGATTTTCTCTCATTAGTAACGGAAATCAAATTTTCGCTCAGTATTCGGTGACGAAAAACGTCGTTTTATAAAGGGTCGTAGAAAAAGTGATTTTTATAAAGTTTCTAAAGCGGGTGTATAAAACCAGCCAACGGCGATTAATGTTTAATAGGTGTAATTCAAATTAACATTATGTGTCGATGGTGTCTATTAATTAATCAATTAATCGTTATTTTCAAGGAAAATGAAAGCGTCTCCCATGATGTGGGATTTTCTTCACCAACTGACAATAAATCACACGTGTGTTATCATCAAACGTGATTGCTGTTTTTTTTTACCATACGATGTGCCTACTTTGATAAGTACCCAGAAATATCAATACGCCATTCATTTCTTTTATATAGAAGGGGTCCAAGACTTTTGATGTTGTGGTGTGTATTTTGGGTGGTATATATGTTTGTCGAGTTAAATCTACTCTAGAAGAGCAAAAGATTTGTTTATTTTTACGATTTAATATTGAATTTAGTGTAATAAAGTATCTGAAAAACTATTATCCATATGAGAACTGAAATATTGATTACTAAATCACTAATTGTAGCTAGTGGCAGAAGCAAATTTCCTTTTATCTTTACATTATCTTTACAAATTTGTGTCAGTCCAAAGATGAATGGTAATTGACACGTATACCGTGTAGAAACGTGGCGACCGAACGACACTGCTGCGCAAGACGCGTCTCCGTCAACTTAACTTCCCGATATGTTTATTTAATGTCTAGTGTAGCATTCGATTGGATAAATAGGTGTGGTATACACATGCGTATTGCCTATTTACTAGTATTTAAACACAGACACGCCTATTGATAGGTCACAAGTAGGTGTGGGATACACATACGTATTGCGTATATACACGTATTTCAACACAGACACTCCTGGCGCCTGGTGTACTGGAGGTGTATCGTTTACCTATCCGCCGTTCTTCCACCACATTTCCGTATGGTATAGTAAATAAATGTAATTTTCGGCATGGGCTTCTAATAAATATTTTGGGTGAGAATTATAGATGTGAATCATGAGTTTTATGTATTTATCGTTGGACTGACAGCAACTGTTTGGTTAGTTAAGACTACTGAAATATCGATTAGCAAAAACATTTATTTACAACGTTTTCTGTTCTGTGTGTATTTAAGTTTTGTGAAGAAGAAAAGTATATGATGAATCTAATCATATCTTTTTAAATGGTCAAAATTTGGATAGGTTCAAAATTTTGTAAAATAAAGAAGTTAGAGTGGGTTTCTGATATTTAAAATACTAAGAATACTCCAATGTTGTCGTCTTCTTATTTCAAGAACTACTGTAATCAACTTATTTTTGTTCACGATACAATGCTTTAGTTGAAAAGAGAATTATTTTAAAAAGTCATTTTGAAGCTACAAGAATTTTGTACTAAAACTAAAATAATTTTATATTTATTTATATATATTTTTTTATTATTTATAATTATTTATATTATTATTTATAATTAAATAGCCCGTTGTACATATTAGTAATTTTAATATATGTAGTTGCAATAAAAATAAGAAAAACAGAAATATATGTATATTTCATTAAATAACTTCGCCTTACCCGAAATAATTATTATAGATACACAATACTATCCAAACGAAAAAAAAAAATTAACATTCATTAAAAGTTTATACATAAACCCGTTTAATGATACTGTTGCTATTCGAGATTAAATTGTAACCTCATTTAAGTTTAATATGAGTGAAAAATTTTCTACATTTCGAAGGATGGTAATGGCTGTAAATTCCACCAGGTTCTAATCCAACCTTGAGGGATTATCTCCAATTGTGAATTATTTTATGAATGACAGCAATATATACCCCTTTTCTGAATAAATGAACTTATATTCTAGGTAATCTAAAATCGGGATCGCAGAGTTGTACCACGGGACATCAGGTAGATATAATCCTACCGTCTAGTTGTACCAACGAATTTTTAGATAGGATTAACGGTTTAATAATAAAATCTTATATTAATTGTAAGCTTAACAGTTTTATTATAAATTCCATATAATACAAAATACATATACATTTGAATTTTAATTTGAAATATACATAATCAAATTTACATTTACATTAATTTTACAATTTAAAATGCCTTAAGTACTACTGCGGCAAATAATGATAGCTTAATATTACTGATAGCTTGCCTAGCAATCGTCTTCTCACGTTCATGATTATGATCAAGTTGAGATTCCAAAATAGTATGTTCATCAGCACTTGTATATATTTTTGCGTTGCACCTACTTTTGATGTTAGTGCAACGCCATCTTATTTTGCCACACTTCGCAATGTGTGCTTTTGAAAATTTAAATTTATTTAACACTATCAATTTTCGCTGTATACGAGTTGCGCCACAGATTCTAGGAATTAGTAATCCCTCCGTAATCCGTATACGAGTTGTGCCAAAGATACACCTCGAGGGTGGTAAATGTGAAAGTTGGTCATTAAGTATGGGTAGTTAATATTTTCCTTAAATATTACCTACATATTTATGGATGATATTCATTTATCGTCAAGTTAGTTAGTTAGACAATCATGGAAGTGTATAATATGTTTAGTGAGAAAGGAAAATTATTATTAGTAATAAATAACTACAAATTCAGAAAAACTTCTGAAAATTTAAATGGTGTTCGGTGGAGGTGTAAAAATAAATCTTGTGCGGCAATCAATTTTCCACCCTTTTCACTAAACATAGTTTGAACTTCCATTGTCTTAAGATACTTGACAGTTGCACCTAGCTATCAGGACTAGAAATAAATAGCAAGCAGCAGTAATAAACTTTTTCAGAATTACTGAGAATTAATATTATAATCGGGTAATATGATTTGTGGTCAACTCGGTCGTCGAAAAGGGCAACCTTTTACGCTGCCCGGATTAACTCAGGTAAGCGTGGTATCACTCGGCAGTCCCCTCTAAAATGCGAAGGTGCTTTTAATTATATCTCTACACAAAAATATTGAATAGTATGTTCATCAAATGGAATTAATTATTCCTAACTAATCATTACTAATAGTCAAATTGTATAAAAACACAGTTGTAAAGGTGTTCACTGATTGTATATTGTAAGAAATGACGAACAGAGTATTCGATTGCCATTATTTGCAGGAACGAAACTAAAAGGGCAATAAAGAAGCGTTGTAAGAAAGTTATGGGACTTTGCACATTCAGAATTTACAGCAAAAAAAACTTAATTTTGATAAAGTTAACGTTTGCTCGGACGGATGTAATCTGCACACAGTAATCCCCCTTTATTTATCTATGAAATAAAAGGCTATATTAACTCAAGGTAGTTAACGATTATATGAAGGAAGGAATGTCTGCTAAATTTCGAATCAGAAAATTACTGTTTAATAGTTAAAAAGAACTACTAAGAAACTAACAACATAGAAATAATCGAAATACGGTTTTCTTGAAAACAAATAAATTAGACTATATTTCCATTTTGACTTTTTTCTCCCAAACTAAGCTTGGTAAGCGATGAACATGGTATAATTGCGATATAAGTGGAAAAGCCTTGCCAAAGCAAATTTTCTTAGAAAAATTAAGATAGGCGTTATTTTTTACAAAATGGACGAATAAATTGAAAATGTATTTATTTTTGTTGTTTTCGAAATTACAGTTAATAAAAAGAAACATTTAAAGAGTTTTGTGTCGCAACTTACCTAACACTAAAAAAACTGAAGATGGAGAAAAAAAATGACCTAGTTGTATTTTAGTTACGATTTTTAAAAACTTTATAGATCAGTATTATCAGAATTATCGAAGTAATATCTAATATATAATAACGGATTTAATGTAGCTGATATTTTAACTAAAAAGCAACATCTCATCTCTCCAGTCTCTCTTCTCCAAGCCTCTCTACTCAAGTTATATTGCTACGTCTAGAATTCATTCCTTTATAACATTCCTTATGCCTCCATTCTAAAATCACTTCTTTTTCATGCGTCGAGACGCTTAAATTGGTACGATTGTTCGGGCCACTGCTCGTTAGGCATTTTTAGACCATTGGAGACTGTGTCTCTCTATTATATTTATCACCGACTCTTCAGAATCTATGTTCTCGTTTGCATTCCTCGTATTGAGATCCGCTTTAAAAGTTCAAAATTTTGATGCAAACAATACCTATTCTTTTCTGTTTGCTCTTGTTTTATCATACCATAGCTTTAATTAAGTTGGCCTATTATTTTGGTTTATCTTGTTTTGTCTCCTAGTCTATTTATATCTATATTAGCATCGTGTTTAATTAATACGTTTTGTCTCGACTTCATCATTCATTAAAAATCAAACTTAGCATCAGAGTTAACTACTTAACTACTAGGTAGGTATTCAGACTTTCTCAAGTTCATCTGAAGGCCCGATTTCTATCCAATTCCCAGATAGTAACCATATATGCAGTAATGTTTTATTGAGTCTATCTAGATAATAGTTCTGGGCAACCACGTTCTCATCGTTCGCATAACTAAACGTCAATAAAGAGCTTGTTTCAAATTGAAAGTCTTATCGTATTACAGTGAACCTTTCAATATTTCAGCACGAGCTCCTTTCATTCTAGCTTCCGATATACGCTTACTGATATTTATTAGGACTGTGTTATATTTATAGGTATTATACTGTATTTTAAGTTCTTTCTATGTCGATAAATGTCATATGTACTTCCACGCTTAGTTGTTTTTTCTTTCATTCGTATTCCATTAGTAATGCAAAGAAATTGTCCACACATGATCGATTTCAGATGAAGTCACATTGGTCTTCACCTATTTTACGTTTAATGGCCCTTACTTTATTGTTAAGACCTCTGCAAAACCTTGAATCATTTCGGTTTCTTCTCTTTGAAACTAGATATCAAATATAAGGTTTCTTCTGTACGTTTTTTTCTATATAATGAACTAATCTATAGTTTACTAAAAATCTAAATGTTTTCTATATTTATATGAGTAAATTAAATGTATAAAAGTTTTATATCAGAATAATTAAAACATACATGAGTAGGTAAACCCCACCAGTTTTGTATAATACAAAGGTATTTTTAATAATATAAAATATTATTAAAAATCTGGTGTGTCTCTGGGGATGGGATATATTCGGACATGTTCACAGAAAATATTAATAGTGAACCTGCATTTGTGTTCTTCACACCAGATTTTTAATAATATTTTATATTATTAAAAATACCTTTGTATTATTAAAGTTTTATATGGGCACATTTCACGTTCATTTATTGTTCGATTATAATTATAGATATAAACGTATCTTGCATAACGGAGAAAAACGTAATGCACCATAATGTTATAGTTTAATAATATAAGTAATGGCGCATTAAGAAAAAGTAAGGAAATAATTAAAAAAATTAATGTAATAAAAAGTTGTATTTTCACTTTACAGTAATTTATAATGCTCAGAAGACTTTCACAAACACATAGTAGTGATTGTAACGTTTATTTAACAATTCAATGAAACAACCGAGCAAACTAGATCAAAAACTAGTACATATGAACAAGTTATTTTAATTATATACCTACATTTAATACGTAATGAAAGGTAACAATCACCTCAAATAGTATTACTGCAAAATAATTTATTTAATATATTTTCAACGAAGTTGTACATTTTTAAAGATGCGTTATTTAGCACGGTTATATTATTTTATAGTTGAATAAGACTGGTCAACAAATTTTAATTGTTTATAAATCAACATATTGCTAATACTTTCTTTGCCAGTACATGACTCTTCTTACATCTAGAATTGTAATAAATTGGACATATTTAAATTTTTTAAATATATTCACCAGTCACGAATATCCAAAATTTATAATAAAAAACATTTCTAACTTATATTACTGGGGAGTACGAAACGATGAAACCAAACAGAAATTGAATCCTTTATTCTTTAAAATTACCTAACAAGAGGTCAACATTGTAAGTAATTGTTCAGCATTTAGTAGGTTCTTTGAATCAAACTTGTGTGGTACATTTTATATTTTATTTAGGACTTAATTGAACAAACACATTTTTGTTACATAGTTATTACAACCATTTTCTTAAGATTAGATCAGTGACCTCTGTTGATAGCTTGCAGCAACCAAGCGCGTAATTCAAATATATCACATACATAACAGTAATTCCAAAGTAAGTACTGTCTTTTTAAATTAACGAATTTACTTTACTGGCTCTCTGCAAGCATATAGGAACCGTTGCGGGAGATGTAATACTTGTGCAATCTTTCTACCGACAATAAACATTTTTAAACTTAAATACGATTGTATGATTTTTATATACATTTTATTAGACTAATAGTAACAATTGTTTCACCAACACTGTGACTAGTTCAGATATTCGTCAGTCAAGTTAAGGAAACAATTGTTACTACGAGTATAATAAAATATTTGTGAGAATCACACAATTGTGTTTCATATTTAACTTCACAATGAATTTTCATCAAGTAAAGGCCACATCGCTTAATTATTTAAACATTTTTACGTATTATTGCGCAATTTTGTGTAATCTTATAAAATGTTTTAAAAGGTTATTAATAGCGATCTTTTCGGAATGGATTTGTAATGAACATCATAAAAATAGCCTAATCCACTCATAATTGTGTGTGATAATTTTTTATTGTGTACCAATGCAATTAGTGATTTTCAAGCACTAAATTTTATTTTCCACTAATCATATTCACGAAAGTAACAATATAGAGAGTGTTTTTAATTATTATATTCACGTCTATGATAATCAGACAACAACTCTGGAATAGATCAGGATTATTTCTTGATAAAATCTTGTATAAAACAAGAGAACCGAATGTCAAGATAATAGATATAAAATTGACGGCTCATTGGTATTAGAATTTACAACAAAATATTTCAATTTATAAAGACTGCATTAAATTGTAGACTAAATCTATTGAAATAAGAATAACATGAAATATTATGAATAAACATTATTTTCCTCGAAAACGATTTAATATGAAATTGGTGATAAAAACGTTTTTTCAGATTTTCGTGACGAGTGGGCGCAGCAAAATAATTAGGAATGAATTTGGATTTACAACTACGGTGGAAAGAGTATGAAAAAAGAGTATAAAGAAAAGATAATGGATTACAACAACAGAAATTAATTAAGAGAGAGTTGCAACTCTAACAAGTTAATATATATTTCGTAAATTTGTTTATACTCGTTCAGCAAAAATTTTCAGAAAGACTTTCAAAATAAAGTCTTCTAGAAACTGCACTATATTGTAACTGAGTGAACAATTTTAATTTAGTTGTTACACGAAAATTTATGAATAAACTTCTGAGTTTTAATTGTATTTATTTAACAATTTACAAAATCATATATTGTTGTCTAATAAAGAAAAGGAAAAAATAAACTATAAGGAATTCTAAAAGCATACTAAAGTATTTATAACTAATTGTATTATATAATTATTAACACCTTATTGTTTAACAAGACATATTTAATAAATTCTGAAAATAAAGCAGTACTGCGGTAAAAAAGACAAAACGAACGCATTCTAATATTTCGTATGTCTCCTTTTGCTACTATTATCACGACCTGCAAATGGCGTGCCATACTTTATACTAAGTTTTTAATATTTCAGTGTCAATGCGTCCCCGAAATATTTTTTTTTATATTTTATATTGTGGTTTAAGCTAGAAACGATTTTAATAATTTTTCTTTTTTTTTTGAAATATCAATAAGACCGAACATGTTTCATTTTTTCATATTTTTTCTTTGAAAAATAAAAACATTAACACTAACACCATGGCTTATCTTATTATGTCTGAAGTGATCATTTACAAATCATCTATTGATTTACACACGTACATAATGTTTGAGTGACATTTATTGTAATGGAGATAACTGTAAGTATCTAACGAGTGTGAAATGAGATCCCATTGAATGACCAGTGAAGAACGCAGATTAGCATTCACTAATTATTTACTCAATTTAGGATTTTCCTTTAATACATTTAAATTATTTATCAAATAAAATTAATTTGTGTGTATTCCGAAGGTGATACGAGGTCCTAGAATACGACCTATGAACAACGCATCCAAATTTTTGAAACTATTACTGTCACTCGAGGTCAGCTAGGTCTAAACCGGTCATATTCGACAATAATTCACGTAGCATATCAGCATATAAACACTCGAAGCATGTTAGAAAGGCGAAGAAATATCCCCGGAGACGATATGTGTTGTTTATGTTTTGACATAATTTAGTTTACGAATTATTTTACATATACTATGAAGATTTATTTAGTAAAATCCTATGTTTTTATATTAACGATTGTATTATTTCTATAATCACATTTGATGCGAGGCTTGTAATAAAGAACCGAGAATTTTCTAACTAAAATTTGGTGTCTTAGGCAATTTATATATATATATATATATATATATATATATAAATAATTTAAACGAAATTATCGACCGTAATATATTGAATAAAATAAATTAAAAGCGGGAAAGCGGTCTGTCAATAAGGAACTCATTTATTAATTATCCCTATATTTCGCAACAACATTGTTGCTTCTTCCGGAGATACTACAAGATTAATGAGAAATAACATTAAGTAAGTATTTTACTACTGCTTTATACTCTTATTTATTTAATGTTATTTCTCATTAATCTTGTAGTATCTCCGGAAGAAGCAACAAAGTTGTTGCGAAATATAGGGTTAATTAATAAATGAGTTTTTTAATTGACAGACCACTTGCCCGCTTTCAATTTATTTTATTTATTATATATACATATATATATATATATATATACATATATATATATATATTAAAAATAATAGATTTTTATTGGTTTTAGCGACCTTTTATTGAATTTAGATGTTTGTTTGCGACGTTTCGACTTTTATCAATTCAGTCTTTTTCAAGCATCTGGAAACAAGAATCATTACAATGAACATGAGAAATGTGTTTGTTTTGTGTGATATAACAATTGAATTAACCATTTTAAATTTAACATTATATTAAGAAATGAATTACGGATTAGGTTAGTGTTTTACGTTGAAAATTAAATAACATTAAATTAAAATAGCTTAGAATGGTAGGGGGACATTTATGTGATTAATATCTGTATGAATTAATTGGAGACTTAACAAATATTAACAAATTTTAAGTTTAAAATTAGATTAAAGATGATTACAAATTGAGTTAACATTTAACGTTGAAACTTACATAAAATAAAAATAAGAATGGCTAAAATGAACAGGAAAGTTGAATTACAATACAATACGTAAAGGGAACAAAGAAAGTCAAATCAAACTCACATTGTTGTTTTTTCTACACGGATACGCATTCATGCGCCACATGTGCTTGGACACCCAGGACCAATTTTCTTAAAAACGAACATGCTTGTGCGGATTTTGTTAGTGAACTAATGCTTTAGTTTGCGGGGGTTTAATTTCTGTTTTTTGGAATGAGCATGGTAGTCAGGACCGTATTTAGGGGTATAAGTTAACATTGTTATTTCTAATGGGAGATATATATATATATATATTTTTTTTTTCCCGTTTTTGTCTTGTGCGTGCAGGGGGGGGGGTGATTTTACTATTGTTTTATGAGAGGGTAATAAAGTTTTGAAAGCCCATCGATTTCGTTCCTGTCGTTGATTGTTTTGCTATTTTTGAAAATGTGTATCATTTCTAAGACCTCTCTAGCTTTTGTGTTCTTTTTTTGTGTTATTACTCTGGTGTTTTCAAAATCAAAATTATGTTTTAGTGTCAATTGGGTCAATTTAGTGCCAATTGACACTAAAACATAATTTTGATTTTGAAAACACCAGAGTAATAACACAAAAAAAGAACACAAAAGCTAGAGAGGTCTTAGAAAGGATACACATTTTCAAAAATAGCAAAACAATCAACGACAGGAACGAAATCGATGGGCTTTCAAAACTTTATTACCCTCTCATAAAACAATAGTAAAATCAACCCCCCCCCCCCCCTGCACGCACAAGATAAAAACGGGAAAAAAAAAATATATATATATATCTCCCATTAGAAATAACAATGTTAACTTATACCCCTAAATACGGTCCTGACTACCATGCTCATTCCAAAAAACAGAAATTAAACCCCCGCAAACTAAAGCATTAGTTCACTAACAAAATCCGCACAAGCATGTTCGTTTTTAAGAAAATTGGTCCTGGGTGTCCAAGCACATGTGGCGCATGAATGCGTATCCGTGTAGAAAAAACAACAATGTGAGTTTGATTTGACTTTCTTTGTTCCCTTTACGTATTGTATTGTAATTCAACTTTCCTGTTCATTTTAGCCATTCTTATTTTTATTTTATGTAAGTTTCAACGTTAAATGTTAACTCAATTTGTAATCATCTTTAATCTAATTTTAAACTTAAAATTTGTTAATATTTGTTAAGTCTCCAATTAATTCATACAGATATTAATCACATAAATGTCCCCCTACCATTCTAAGCTATTTTAATTTAATATTATTTAATTTTCAACGTAAAACACTAACCTAATCCGTAATTCATTTCTTAATATAATGTTAAATTTAAAATGGTTAATTCAATTGTTATATCACACAAAACAAACACATTTCTCATGTTCATTGTAATGATTCTTGTTTCCAGATGCTTGAAAAAGACTGAATTGATAAAAGTCGAAACGTCGCAAACAAACATCTAAATTCAATAAAAGGTCGCTAAAACCAATAAAAATCTATTATTTTTAATATTAAAACACGGCCAATAAAATAAAAAAGAAAAACAAAATTCTTTAAACACTAAATATATATATATATATATATATATATATATATATATTTCTCATAATCTTGTAGTTACCCCAGAAGAAGCGACAAAGTCTGTTGCGAAATATAGGGTATATTTAATAAAGGAGTTTTTTAATTGACCGCTTACCCGAATTTAAATTAATTTTTGATATTATATCACGGTCGATAATTTCGTTTCAAACGATAAAAACACACAATGTTGTATTAGATTTACACTTTATTTAATAATAATAATAATAACTATATAACAGCTGTTTCACCGTACAACGGTTTCTTCGGATATAGCAAGCGGTACTACAGCATAG